>OX421972.1:114833016-115433016 GCA_949128135.1 Parasteatoda lunata | reverse complement strand
TTTAAATCATCGATACTTTTATTATTTCTTTTCTAAGTTTTAAAATTCATTTTAAATAAATTGCTGCATTAATTAATTTTAGCTAACGAAATTACTTTCTTTCTTGGTATGTGTTAGATTCCAACTCATTTCAAATTACTTTTTTAAAAATCTTTTGGTTTTTGAGATTGAAAGTACAGATTAAAGTAAACATTTAAGTTTTTTTTCTCTTAATATGTTTACAGTATCTTTGGCATTATCAGATTTTCTATAAATAAATATAGTGAAAAAAAATTTTAATTACTACATAAATTTTTTTAAAAACTTTTTTCAGCTGAACTTTTTTTTAATGAATGACTACACTTATAAACACAATCTGATAAATTTATTTTGTTCTTTTAAAAATCAAAAGAAAAAAAAAGAAATCACAATTTTAAATTAAAATTATGGTTTGGTAATTGGAACTTAATAGGCAACAATAAGTAACAAAATAATACAAACTAACAAAAAAAAACATGCAAACATTTAGTAATAAGCAACAAAAGAAGAAGAAAAAATTTTAACAAGGAATCACAAAAAAATTAACAATTAATGCAAAAAAAAATTATAACTATAAAAAACGAGCTAACATTAAATAACTATTAAAAAACAACAAATTAACAATTAATGCAAAAAAATTATAACTATAAAGAACGAGCTAACAATAACTAACCAATAAAAAACAACAAATTATCAGTTTATAACTAATAAAATACAAAACAAAAGAAAAATTAAGCGATGTGAGTGAAAGAAAGCGAAAAAAAAACTAGGAGAAGGGAACGAACTGGCTGACCAGTGTAAAAACTTAGCCAACGCGCCAATTCCTTGGCCTTGAAAACTAATCCAGCGCCAAACTATAACACCTCCTTCTTCTTTGTACATTCGCTTTACTGAGAAGGTATTTATAAGTTAAATACATTTAAACATGAAAAACTTCGAATGTATGTTTCAAGATAAACTTTTCTTATTATACAACATTAATTTATATTTGAACGCGCATTTAAACTGCAATTAATTCCAAAAAAGAGAAGAACTACTTTTCAAAGGCGGAGTATTACATATCCTACCCTTCCCTGCAGTGCCAACTTAAGGTGGAATGGAGTATAGTGTGTTTTCCTCTTAGTGTGTGAGAATACCGCCCATGACATTAGAATAAAAAATATTATATTCATTTAAAAAAAAATATACATGCAATTTTATTATATCCAAATAGGCTTTTCTTTGTAAATATAACGTTTCTATTATTTTAAATTTAATTAATAGCATGTATATTAGTTTTTATTAAAAGCATCTTGCAGAAAGATATTAGTGCTAAAGAGGTTTGTAGCAGAAAGCCCAAAATAATTCTGCAACAGGATTCTCCACATAAAATATCATATTTACTTTAAAATATCCTTCAAGACTCCAAGAAATTCTTAAATAAGAAATGTTTTAGAATAAACGAGATAATTAAGTCCCTTTTTTACATTTGTCCCCCACACGGACATCCCAGGGGCCCAATTTACGAGAGGGACGAAATTATATGAAACAGTCATAATAGTTTCTTAAATTTCACACACAAGAAAACAAAAATTCTTAAACCTGATAAATACCTACAAGATATTTATAATTTTTATCCCTTTCTAGTTTTTAACTTTAAGAAATTGATAATTCACAAAAAAATTTCTTAAAATATTGAGGGGGAGTTTGAAACAATGCTCATAGTTAAAAGGTAAAAACACAAAAGTTAAATAGTTTTGTTGGTCATCTTTATTTTTCTTCTTTTGAAGAATGTTAGAAATCCCTTTTGTTTTCCTAATTCATGTCTGGCAAGTGACGAGAACCATTGCCTATTTTCGAGCACTCGAAAAACCTTAGTATGATCTTCATATTTAATTCGAAGCTAATTGAGTTTTTAACCCATGTAATAGGTGTTCTCTTCAAATAGAAAAAAATACTTCTACGGTCTTTCTTAATTTTAAATTTTACTAAAATTTCTCTTAACTGTTGGAGTCTTAGAATATAACAAAAACATAAAGTAAAAAAAAATATCTATTTCATACTCAAGAATTACTTTATTTGAAAAATAAAATAAGTACATACTTGAGAAACAGCTTGTCATTTCAAAAATATGAAACAACATATATTGCCAATAACTTTTTATTCCTTGGATAATTATTACAGATTCCTTATCAAAACTGAGTCATCACTTACTGCGTTTTAATGGAATATTTTCTTTTTTTATTTTTAATGGCAGGCAGTTGAGTCTATTTCCCATTGGTCTCAGAAATGCCAGAATTCTTACTCTCTTACAGAAGAAAGGACATAAAACACAGAGAGAGAATAATGCATCCATGCCTAAGGTGAAATTCGAACCCACAACCACTGCTCGTGTAGTCCAGTACAGTAACCACTAGACCAGTGATCGGTATGACAAATGTTAATATATTAATTGCCAAAGATAAGATGGTCATGCTTTAGATTTGTGGTAGTTTTAGCTATAAAATGCAATAATTCCTGTCAAATCCTAGATTGATTTTTTTATTTTTTATCAAAATCTAATTCTCAGAATTTTAACAATTTTTCAATGACCTGTACGAGCCATTATAATTCAAATCGGGCCCAAAATAAAACTAAATTTTGTTGCAAGTTAAGAAAAGACCAGAGCGGTATAGGATTTAAGTTATCATCTGCAACTGCATATAGTTGTTTCATTTAATTTTGTTCACAAATTATACAATTATGTTTTCAAAATAATTTAAAAGCTTTTAAAAGTTAAACACATCAAACAGAAATTAAATGTGTGCTATCTTTTACGATATGCAGGGTATCTGCTACATTTTAGATTTTCAAATTCATGACTTTTCATGATTTTCCATGACTAATTCCAAGAGTTTTTTATGACTTAACAAAGTTACTATTTCCCCCAACAAAAACGCAACAATAAATTTAAAAAAGCATCATAAATTGAAATGATAGGTATGGCCAAAACTGTTATTCTCTGCATCTTCACACATTTATAGATTTCAAATTTAAAAAACTGAGTAAAGAAAGAGTTGAAATAAAATAGCTGGAAAAAATACAAAAGCAAATAATTTTTTTTTCCTGCAGTATTATATTCTAAAGATACCTTTCTTATTCATCAGAAAGGAAAGAAATACTCTTGGATTTTTCTGTTCTCATTTCGGAATAAAAAAAATTCGCCAATGACTGCTTTGCTACAACCAGAATTTTAAATTGATAAAATTAAAAAAAATTTAAGTAATAACAAAAATTCTGAAAACAGAAGTTTAAAAGATAATTCCCTCTAGAAATGAAGTTTTTTCTTCCATTTTTTGATATAACACCATAATTTTTAAAGAACATGATAAAATCATTTTATATTCTAATAAAATACGATGGAGTGGTGATTTTGCTAAGAATTCAGATATTTGGAACAGGATGAAGTCATTTTAAAAATTAGATTTTTCGGAGACCTAAATCCATGACTTTCCATGATTTTCTTTTAAAAAATAGTAAAAATCATGACATTTCATGACCAATTTCGATGAATACTGAAATTCATGACTTTCCATGATTTTTCATGACTTTCCAGGTGCGCGGATACCCTGGATATATATCAGAATTATAGTTATAGTTTCAAAATCTTATTGGAATCCTAGACACAACATATTTAAATAACTTGAACGTTCATTCTTGATAAAGAAACAACTATATGATTTTGCATGATCATTGGATTTGATTGGACCACAAAAAAGGTGCTTTTTATACTGACATGCCTTTAACTAATGAAATGCGAGAAAAGGAATTTTTACTTTTATTTCAACGTAGACGAAAATCATCCGCGAGAAACAATATTTACTGTTCCTTCATCTCTAAATGCAAATAGAAACACATCTATTTGTTAGATATTATTTTTATTAATTCTTATTGTTAAAACAACTTTTGTTTTTCTCATTTTACACAGTTTAAGAAAGCAAGTAAAAAGAATGCTGTGCAGCATATTTTCAAGATTTGGCGTTGTTGATAGGCATTCGTGCTGGGAACTTATCTTAAATTTGATGCTTAGACACAAACAGGCTCTCTGCATTGGGGACAATGGTTTTTTCTTCACTTGAATCAGAGTGCCCCATTTCATTATATATCCAGGCCATTTGTGACGAGCACCACCCTTTAATCCCCATTTACTTGAAGTTTGATAACATGTGATGCCACAGGAGATATGGAAACTTTATTTTCTTTCTTTTGCACACTGAATGTTCTAGTAAATTATCAGCAGCAAAATAACGCTCATTGGACCAACATTCACAAATCTTTTCTCAATAAGGGGTTCAAAGGGCCTTTTCCGATATGGGCCCTACATAGAATTGTCAGATTCAACTGATATTTCATAAACATTATTCAACCAATATAAGCCCTATATAGATCAATATTGAACCCAACTGGGGCCAAGGTATAATTGTTACTAGAGGCATTGCCTCGCAACTCTGTGTCAAGCAGATATTCAGGGGCGTAACGATTTTTTCTTCATGTCATGACACTTTTACTAACCTATTTTTAAACAAGATATTAGAATTGAGCACTTATGCAGTGAATAATTTAGACTACCTTGTGATGCAGCCATAGGTGATTGTGGCATTTGTGGTTGCCCACTGTTACTTTCAGACTGAGTGGAAGAGGGTCGAGGAGGCATGGGAATGTTTGGCTGTTGGCCTAAAAAAGACATTTAACACATATAAAGAACAAATCATTAACAGCTTAAGATAAAGATACAAAATACAGCATGCCCTCATAGATAAGTCAAAATCTAATCAAATAAATAAAATCCTAATTTTAATTGCACGATTGTTTTAAAATAGAGGTTTAATAATTAAAGTAAAAACAATTCACAAAATAACTAACAATTTATTAACAAAATAATAACAAATATTAAATTGTATCGAATATGATCAGAATAATTTTTAAAAACACATTTTTTTAAAGCCATATTTTTATGACAAAAGGGTGATAATGGTTATAAGATAAACAGAACTATGACAAAAATTAAACGAAATGATTTTAAAACAAAAAAATATATATAAAATGAACTATGGTTTTACTTTTATTATTTATTGGTAATATA
Organism: Parasteatoda lunata; assembly: GCA_949128135.1. Classification (NCBI taxonomy): domain Eukaryota; kingdom Metazoa; phylum Arthropoda; class Arachnida; order Araneae; family Theridiidae; genus Parasteatoda; species Parasteatoda lunata. The sequence continues at coordinate 115,427,897 of OX421972.1, read as the reverse complement.
GGATCTAGAGTTTCAATTACTTTTTTATATTCTTTCCATGTAGTAAGTTAATTCTTATATTATTAATTAAGTAATTTTTTAGTAAAATGATTTTTTATTTATTATTATTGGACTTGTTTTACCAAAGGACAGTTTGATTTAAAAAAATCTAAACTGAATAAATATCAAACCCTGGGGTTTTAGGTCATTAAACATTTAACATACAGGGTAGTTCTAAATATAGCGATTACTAACATTATAATTATTTAATGAAAAATAATTTATCGATGAGATTATCATGTAATGTAGATGGAACTTCGGAAATTTCTGTACGTAGGGCGGATGAAGCAAAGTACTTTACTTTAAAGCGAGTACTTTATTGAAAACGGCAAGTCTTGTGAAGAAACCATTCCGTGTGTTAAAATTTAACAATTGTCATTCAGTTACAATCAAGTTATCACAGTTACATCATTGTTACAATCAAGAACCTCCAAATGGGAACAACATACGCAGATGGCATGAAGTTTGAAGAAACTTTGCTTCAGTATGTATGAAGTGAAATGAACTACAGCCTAGATGGTGTGTGTGTGCGACCAAGGGATCTGTGATTCATACATACAAAAATTTTGAATTTTCTTCTATATTCTGTGTAAATTTTATTGATCAATTCCTTTTCGTTAAATAGTCCCTGTGGCAGAATATTTTTGAGCTTTCTGCAACAATTCTCTCTAGTACTAATACATTTCTGAGAGACATTTTTAATAGTAGCAAATATATATGTTACTAATTTAAAGCAACAGAAGCGCTTTCTGCATACAAAAAAAAAAAAAAAAAAAAAAACTTCATGTATAGAACAGAACAGTATATATATTTTGTAATTATAAATGTAAGAATTTTTTTTTAAAATCTAAATATAAAAGAATACATATTCTAATAATATTGGCAATATTCTCCTGCTCTAAAAAATATTTGTATAGTTAAACTTTTTTAAATTTTTGCTATTTGGAAATTACTTTTTTATAATATCAATCTAAAATTCTAGTTAAAGCCAATTATTGCAGAATTTTTTTATTCGCAAAAGAAAGTTAAAAAAAAAAGATAAAGTTTCACAAGCGTTTTTTCTCACCTCCGATACGCAAAGAAAGGCACCTTTTGAATATAATTCTGCAGAAAGAAGAAGAAAAAAATATTTTGAAAAACTCTTCTGATTGAAAAAAAAAACTTCTTTGCCTCCCAAATAAAATATCTTTCTGTGGGAACTATGTAATGTTTTACAACAATGTTGTTGTGCCGCCACCATACTGTCCATACTAAAACCAGGGTTCTTACGTATTATCGCAACCAGGTTGGCGCGATTTGTATGTTATGTTTTTTGTATGTATGCGATTTGCACTGATGTTTTTTTAAGTTCAAGTGCCACTGCCCGGTATACATTTGCCCGGTTTATCCCACACTGATGTTTTTTTAAGGTCAAGTGGCACTGCCCGGTATATCCTACACTATTTTTTTAAGGTCAAGTGCCACTGCCCAGTATATCCTACACTGATGTTTTTTTTTAAGTTCAAGTGCCACTGCCCGGTATACATTTATTCAAGATGTGTGAAGAAAAATAATACAAATCACTTAGGGTTGCCGTAAGTAGGGCTGGTTGCGTTAATACGTAAGTACCAAAATCAGATATAGCCGTTTGTAATTGCTATATTCATTTTGAATTACCCTGTATTTCTGATAGCTTAAAGTTATAAATTAGAAAACTTATAGGCAATCTATTTGTTGGAACATTTTTAAAAAGAAGAAAATCAATTTAATGTTTATCTGCATCACTCAGCTAAATAAATAGATTATCTAACAAAAGATTATAATACACCAATTAGTTAATTTACTTGCTTACAATAACAAATCTTACTAATTATATGGCAAATGTAACTTAAATCCTAATTATGCAATGCAGTTTCAACTTAATAATCTACATTCTTCTGCACACAAAACTTAACAAAAACAATCTGAATAAAATAGCTTCAATTACTTGATTCTGTACAAGGAAAAAAAGAAGGCACCTAATACTTCGTACCATATTTTTATCATACACAGGGTATCTGCTACATTTTAGATTTTCAAATTCATGACTAATTATAAAATTTTTCAGGACTTAAGAAACTTACCATTTTCTATAGAAAATATTACATTACATTTTCTATCATATTTCTATAAAAACAGAACTATAAATTTAATAAATCATTATAATAACCTTAATTGAAATGATAGTATAACCAAACCTGTAATACTCTGTATATTAATATTTATTTTAAATATAAAAACAGAGTAAAGAAAGAGTTGAAGCAATAAAATAGCTGGAGGGAAAATACAAAAGCAAATCATTTTTTTTTTCTTTTTTACTGCAGATTTCTATTCTAAAGATACTTTTGTTGTTCATCAGAAAACAAAGAAATACTCCTGATTCTTTTATTCTCTTTTCACAATAATAATAAAAAATTGCCAATGATTGGCTTGCTTCAGCTAGAATTTGAAAAATTGATAAAATAAAAATAAATAAATAAACAATAAAAATTCTGAAATCACAGAAGTTTTAAAGATAATTCACTCTAGAAATGATGTTTTTCCTTTCATTTTTTTTAAAAGAACAAAAATTTTTTAAAGAACACCAAAAAAACATTTTATATTTTAATCAAATAAGACTGTGAGTGGGGATTTTGTTACAAATTCAGATATTCAGAACACCATGAAAATGGGGGGGGGTCAAATTCCATTTTAAAAATTAGAGGCCCTTCAGAGCTTCCATGGAGCCCCAGGATTCTACCAAACACATTAACTGAGGTTGATAAATCAGGTATTCAAGATGTCATATAGTTTTAACTGTAGTTGCAAAAATAATTATAGTTTTAATAGGAGCAACATAAAACCACTTTTTGAGATTATTTTGTAAGACTTAATAAATACAATGCATACATAACGCTGAAGAAAAAAAAATTGTTCTACTTTATTAAATGTAATATTTTTTTTCAAATAAACTTCTACTATCCCCAACCCAAATTATCATGCACTTTTGATGATGCATTAAAATTAAGAATGAAACAAATGCAAAAGATCTTTAAAATCAAAACAATATAATATAAAAGAAAAAAAAAAGTCGCAAAAAAAAAAAAAGAAAGAAAAAAAAAGAGACTATTCACAGAAAGAGGATCAAAGGGGAAAAGATCAATGAAGGTTTTATTTCCATTTAGGGGGAGGGGGAAGAGGGAAAAAGAAAAAGAGCACCCTACTCAACAAACTCAAGGTCAATGCCATCAGCTGATAAAAGTATAAAATGAGGTCATTCAGCTGCAGAAAGGGAAAGTGCTAAAAGATAAATAAAGGGCAAGAGACATAAGGTGATTTCTCCATTATTTATGGATAAGATTATATCACATTAAAATGATTACAAGCAGTCTGTTATTTCTTTAAACAGTGTTCATTCGTTTGTGGGGGGGGGGGGGGCAGAACAATTTTAATCACATTAAGTACTACTCACCAAAAGGATTAAACACCAATAACTTATACAAAGCCGTCATGATTTTGTCTCATTGGTTATTGCAATTACATAAATTTTCAGGCTCGTGTGCTCAATATAGGCTTATGAACCTTCGTCAAGTAGAAGAGGACAGATAGCACAATCTTTAGTCTCATTGCAAGTGAAAAAAGATTGAAAATGGCAAAAAGGCAATGGGGGACAGGGTTTTGTGTTCTAGCTGTTGAGCTTGAAACTCGCATGGACGAGAAAATTGTGAAAATGGGATATTACTACTGGAAAATAAATGTTTAATGATTTTAAAAAATAACGAAAACATTAGAATTTGTTGAGAAAGTTCATGCGCTAATAATGTGCATTTAACCTAAAATCATCAAGCAAGCCCAAACAGAAAATTATTACCCGTTTTAAATTAAATGGTTGTGAAAAAGACCTATCACTTCATTCCAACCAAAAATAAATGAAACAATTGACAGTGAAAACAGATATCAATAAAGACCATGTAAAAGCAAAGCGCAGATGGCGTTTAAGGTTAAAATTCGTCGTAAGACTTCCGGGTTACTACTTCCGACTGATTTTTACGCATAAACTTGAAAAAGCGCTCCATAATATATTATTGTGTTTTCAATTTAACTTTCAACGAAACAAACAGCCGATGAATTCGGAAGGCTCCACAAGTTTGCTATAGGATGTGCTACCCAAAAAATAACAAACGGTGCTATTTTACACAAATATAACCAAATAAGGGTTTAAATATTTAGTGTACAAACAAAGACAATTTGATTACAAGTTCAGTATGAATTACGAAATACTAAAATCAAATTAAATCAATATATCAAATAGCTAATCATCAAAATTCACCTCATAGTATTGTTATCTTTGGTAAATAAATTCAATTATAATATAGCCTATCCATTTTTACTAAAACGGATCTCAGACGGGTATCTTTCCCCCGCATCAAATGCGTTAATGGGTAAAATTTATTCTAAGTTGATTTAAGTAGGGCGAAAATAAACTTTTAATGAATGTATTCAGGTTACGTCACAATGAGTTTTAAAGTTGTTATGATTCGTTCATGCTTATCTTAAGCCTTTATATGGTAAATCATAAACAGATCGGGAAAGAGCTCTAAATAACTTTTGATCTAGTAATCGGATCTTCGCATACCAGGACTCTTAACTTAATGGGTTAAAAGGGTAACCTCAAATATGCAAATTCGACAATCGAAATATGGAGGATAGCCGAAATCTGGGCAATAGGGTCCCAATAATTTAGTCAGAAGACCGGTCAAAAGTTTGGACCACTTAATGTAAATTTTATTTTTTTGCGTATTTTATAATTTCAGAGATAATATAAAAAAGTTATTCAGGGTCCCCACACTATACACTTGCAACAGCCCATATTTACTCTTTCCCTGTAACCACGAAAGGCAATGCTTTAGAACGAATGACTCTGACGTCATCACCGAGCTTTCTAAACATAATTAACGAAGGATTAGGTTATTAGCTTTGGTTTTGAAAAATTGTTTCGACTTTTTTCAGAATTACGATTTATTTATACATTTTAATTCAATTCCATATTTAATTAAAATATAGTTATTTTAGAGTAACGTTGGTATTGTTTTTAATACCTTTTATAATAATTTAAAACATTTTTATTTATTTTGTACTTTATTTAACTTGAGAAATTAAGAAATTTTTAAGGCAAAAATCATAATTTGAAGCTTTGGAAGCCCTTTAAAGATATCTTATACTATACCAAGCAGTTTCAAGGCACTTGATAATCCCGCATAAAAATGACCGGATAATCACGCAGTTTTTAATTTTTTGAGAAATATTTTTTTTTAAAAAAACCTGTCTGAAAAAAAAAAAAAAAAAAAAAAAAAAAAAAAAACTTACAAAGTGCCAGCTATTTACTAATAATAAACCTAATATAATTTTGTTTCATTTTAGTAAATACATTTTTATTTTGATAGTGATTAAATACTTTTCTGCCAAACCCAGCTTCAACAGCTTTTCCGTTTCTCTCAACAAATTTTATCTAACCAGCAAAAAAAAACTTTTCGACGAAAAGCTAGTTAAAAAGTTTCATTTCGTAAGATTAGAAATGCCATAAAAATCGTAACCATCTTTCCTAACCGAACACAGAATAAAGCGACACATTTATATCATTAGTTTATATTTCATCAAACCAGACCCTTAATACATTTGCTTACGGCTGGTACAGCATGTGAACCACATGCGGTGGAACAGCATATGGACCGTAGGCAAGAGGGTTCTTACCTAAGGCCGGTGACATGGAAGGAGATCCGGTAGAGGATCCAGAAGGAGATGGGGGAGGAGGTCTATGTGGAGAGACCACTGGGTGAGGAGGTGTTCTCAATCCGCCACCTTCCTGAGCCTCTTCTGCTGCTGTTGCTGACCCACCATCCTGCAAAACATAGATATATCTTCTTAATAAGTATTTAATTTAATAATTGACCAAGATTTTAATAGCATAACCAGGAAACATTAAAAATTTAAATGACATATTTTTAACTTTCATTTGGAATTTTTTACGTAACCAAAAAGAAATGTTACCACCTTTTTTTTTAGGAAGGGGGGGCGGGGGGTAGTGTCATTTACTTAATGTGATTTTTTTTTCCTTCTTAAAAAGAATACAACTCGATATTTAAAGCATAGTTTAGAAGCTTATGGTATTTTATTTTATAACCGTCGTTGAACAGCCGATCCAATTTTGAGTTTACGACAACTCATGTTCAACTCCGTTGTCTCGTCATTTTGAACCCAATCCAAAAGACAAGGAAACTCCCGGAATCAGTACCCCCAGAGGTTTGATTTGTTATGGGAACAAGGATGACTTTGAAACTCGACAAATTTAGCGTGCATCAGTCACCATTTACTACAGTATCTTCGGACGGCGGGGATCGAACCCACGACCTCTTGGACACGGGCCCAGTGCCCTACTCACCAGGCTATTCCGGCCCAAGGTTATGGTATTGAAGTTAGCTAGTTTTAAATTTTTGCTTTCGGATAAAATATAATCTTATTCGGATGTTTACACTCTTTCACGTTTTTAAATGCTATTTATTCAATGAGAATATACCGAGAGAAGCTGCAAGGTAAAACGATTTTATGAACTACAGATAAAAAGACATGTCCTTCATTGTCACAGAGCCTGAACTACTGGAAACAAGAAATTTGATAACCTTTAATGACTCACTTTCTATATTCCACTTTTAAAGAGGTTTGCTTCCTATAATAATTAAACGTCTGTATGTCTCTCTTCTGCTGACACACTGAAATCTGAGGAGGATTCCCTATACACATTACACACAATATTATAAAAGGGGAAAGACACTGTGCTCTTGAGTGAGCTATAATAGCTTTAACTAGGAGGCTTCGCCCCCTGCTCGCTGGCGCTGGCTCGGCGGAGGCTCGCCAACCCCCGGAACTGCTTTCGCAGTTCATTTCGGATTGCGCAATCCAATGCTCGCTTTGCTCGCTCATTGGATACGTTCTTAACGTCTAGCTTTTGTTTTGAATACTGAAGTTCCGAAAACTTTTCACTGTAGAAAATTCTAAACCTGTACATTTCAATATTAATTTGAAATTGCAATTCAGGTATCATAATTTTGATCTAGTTGCGCTTCTATGTCATTTTGATTTATGTTGCTAAGTTAACTTAAAATTCTATGGCTGGCAACAGCATTTTTATTTTTTAAGTTGTTTATTTGTATTTCGTTTAGAATTCGTTCTTTTTTTAGCGAAATGTTTTTTAACCTAACAGAATTCCTTGCCGACTGTTTTCTCTATAAATGAAGAAAATAGAGTAAATATTTAGTGTTGTGAAAAGAATATTATTTAGTTGTACAAAGTACTTCAGCCAAAATTTGGGAGCCACGTAAGAGAATTATATATATAAATTCGTAATATATAAATTCACGAAAAAAAGCGCTTTCGACAAAATACTAAAAGAGAGATCTACTACTCACTTCTGCCTAGCTTAATAGTATGAGATTTCCGCAGCTGAATTGAACAACCTGATAATGCTCACTCTGGTTATTGTTTCCGTTTTCAAAAGCGCTATATGTTGAGCCACCTCAGCTAGATTTAGCATGTGACATTTTTAGATGCAATCATTGGTCGATTTTCTAACGTTGCCGTTCTGGGAGTTGAAATGAGGCTTTTTTTTTGTCGCCGCATAAGAGAAATATATATAGAGATTGTTAGAAAAACTTAAGGAACAGCTGAACATACTTAAATAATGCTATAGTAAATAAAATAGTTGAAATATCATCCTTAAATATCCCATAGATAGCGCTTTAAGTGGTCACCACTTTTAAAAGAAATAAAATTCCTTGTGTTTTCCCAGTTTGTAAGGAAAAACTCATAATTCCCTGATATTTTAGGTGCTTTTTTAAATTCCCTGTATTTTCTAGGTTTTCCATATTCTTCCAGTGGAGTGGCAACTCTGTTTGACTCCTGAACCGTTTACGCTGGCATCCTGAAATTTGGACAGATGATAAAAGGAGTCATTTTAACCCTCTAATCCTAAAATTCGTTTAAAAATTTCAATCCGATCGTTCGGGAGAATGGAATTTCCTGATTAGTGTAGCATTAGTCATTGTTTAACACTTAACTATAATTAAACGGTATTATTTTTAAATATTTTAAAGATAACATCAGTGATGTTTGCCAACAAATAGCTAGCTCTATTCGATCAAAAAAGAGTGAATCGCACATTCTTCAATATTAAATTATTTTTTGTTAGTTGTGCTTTTTAACTAAATAATCAATTCGAACGGAGTAGCTTAAGCAAAGTAACAAAACGCTATGCTGTTATGGACGCCAACGACGTTCATTAATTTATTTCCGTAAAAGGTTCTAATCTATATATTAATAGGCTAGCAATATTTTGTCTCGCTAAAAACTCCCAAACTACGCAACAGAATTCAACAAATAAGGTGTCGTTTTAAAGGTATTGTTATGTAGATGTGCAATAAGGTCTTAAATTATGAAAATTTCCTTTATATAATTAATAAAATTAATAATTTAGTTTCAACCAATGAGAATTCAGCAAATCATTTTTCGGGTGGTTCGCATAAGCATTGTTTCCGTAAGCACCGTTTGATTTAAAGCATTTCTGAATTAATAGATTGATAAACAAAAATAAGAGTGGATAAAAAAAAACGGAACTGAATTTCTTAAAAAAAGAATTCAATATCTTTAGTTCCTTTGATAAATTTTTAGTTTCATGATAAATTTTTTGTTTCGTTACAATAGAATGGCAATGGCATCGTGCGAATATTCAAACCAAAACAAACTTTCTACAAACAATTATTTTGATTTGAGATTTAAAACGATATCTTAGTTATTTAGTTCTATTTTTATTTATTTAGTGCCTGCTGCCTAAATAAAATGCCTGCTATCAGGCGTCGAAATATCTCTGGCAGACGTCAGAGAAATGAATGGCAGAATTCTAAACGGGAAAGCATTTCTCGCCGAAGGGAATCGCCACCTCTACAAATTCGAGATTTTTACAAATCTGCATTGACTGTTCATGACGATTGTGACCCCTTTACTATTGGATCTATGACTTTTATTTGTAACTTTTGTCATGCTAAGCATTTTATGTTAGAGAAGACAGGAAGTAGCAATGAATATGGTATTTGCTGTCAGAAAGGCAAGGTTGATCTTCCTTTATTGTCGCATTCACAATATCTTAAGATTTTATACTATAGCACATTTCTAATAGATTGAACGAATTACATGTCATTTATTTGAATTCAAATATATTTTAATGACTTAGTATTTACTAAAAAGATGTAATTTTGAAGAAAAAAAAATTTATATGGATTTGAATGATTGTTTTGAATTCTTAGAATTTTGTGCATTTGCAATGTACCTAAGTTAGTAGCGAGCAAAGCGAGCTTGGTTTGCGAAGCAAACCATATAAGATTGCGTTCGGGGGTTGGCGAGCGTTAGCGAGCAGGGGGCGCAGCCCACTAGTTTTATTTTATTTTATTACCTTCTTTGAACAGCCGACCCCCAATTATGGGTTTACGACTACTAATGTTCTACTCCATAGCCTTGTCATTTTGAACCCAATCCAGAAGACAAGGAAACTGTTGGACCAGTACCTCCAGAGGTATTAATTTGTAAGGAAACACGGAGGACTTTGTGACTTGACAGATTTAACGCGCATCAGTCACCATTTACTACACTGGGAATCTTCAACCGGAAGGGATCGATCCCACGACCTCTTAGACATGGGCCCTGTGCCCTACCAACCAGGCTATCTCGGACTTAAAGGGTTCTAATTGAAATTTTTAAAAAAGCTATGTATAAAAAAAAAAATTTTTTATAGAGAATTGGTACCAATACGTTAAGAAAAACTTACAAAATCGCCATACTATGATTGACGCCACTCATGTTTAATTAATTTTGATAATCGGATCTAATTGAAATAAAATAAACTGTGAATTTTAAAAAAAAGCAAAATTAATAAAGATATAGTATCAATTCGTTTAGAAGAAACGCAAAAAAATCGTCAGGTTATAATTGTTGCCAATGATGCTTAATTTTGTTAACAGACATTACTGGTATTATGGTAATTGCAACCAAATACACTAATACAAGCACAAAATATTAGTATATTTGGTACTTATTAAAATTGCATTTAGAATTGTAGTTTTAATATTTATGCTGGGAAAGTCCTCTCTAAAATAATAATTAGCAGAAACAATTTCTTGATAATGATAAATTTTGACTATCATGCCTCAAACAACAGTTTCGTACAAATCATGCAATAAGATACCTGCAAGTAACATAATGTGGGTATCACGATAAGGTTGTTGGAAAGTGGCGTTTGTTTACGTTAGCAACCTGTTCTTTCCATTTTATTTCGAGAAAGCCAAGCCCGTCAAGTATCCATTCCCTTAAATGACACATTCTATATTCCTTCACAAAGATTTCAATTCTTTCACTACATATTTCTTACTTAACACAGACAGGCACGAAGCCATGCGGAACATAAACAAATTACGCATCGGAATTTCCAGGTACACAAAACAAAAATATATCACGGTTACAATAAAATATACAAACAAATAAAAAATCTAAATTAAATAAAAAGACATAAACGAGAAAGAATTCGATTTTAATAAATTTGATGAGTGATACGGCATCAGTATGGTATCAGTGATCTTCCTGAAGTGCGCGTAATAAATTAATCCTTATTTAATAAATAAATAAAAAATAAATAAATAATATATATCTAAGCTTTGTAAATTACGTCGATTTTTAACTTCCAGTTTTGTGCATGATTTCGTTCAATACTGATTTCTTATATTTTTTTTATTTTTTAATCCATCATTTTCAGGTATTCAGCTAGCAATTTATAAATCATTTTTAAAGTTTCAATATTTATTTTATTATGAATATCATATAAATAAAAACAACAATATGGAGATAAGGGTTCTTAAAAGCAGGAAACGCATAAGAGGCAAAACTTGGAAAGATGAAATAATTTTAACAAAAAAAAAAAATAATAATAATAATAATCATTTTGAATGAACGCAACAAAAAATATATGTACTTTGCATATAAAATGAACGTAGTTATAAAGTTAAAGAAAAAAAAAAAGAAAGAAAAAAATTTAATTGCATGCTTAAAATAGAACTTTTGAAAAACATATAAAGACGTCTTACTTAAGAAATTTATTTTGTAAAATTAGAATACCAATTGTAAAGTTTTTAAAAATTAAATTAAAATTTTTACATCATTTTTTTTAAATCTACAATTGTAATAGTAACATTTCATTTGTAATTTTCTTTTCCATTTAAAATTGTTTAAACAAATTGTAAATTTAAATTTATATATATATATATATATATATATATATATATATATATATATATATATATATATATATATATATATATATATATATATATATATATATATATATATATATATATATATATATATATATAATGCAATAGAACAGTCACCTTAACGGATGTTTACAAACATCCCCCCTAAACAGAAAGAGGGGCAAAAATTTCCTAAACCTGGGGAAAACATGAGGATATTTTTTTACTTCCATTTAAAAAATCCAAATGATGGAATACACTCTTTGTAAACAGCTGATCGGCCCACGTGATGAAGACATGAATGGGTGTGTGAGTGTGTGTGTGTGTGTGTAAAGTCACCGCGCTGTCTGGTTGCAATCAAAGCTGATAATGGCTTCTCACTCCACGCACCTACCCCCCCCCCCTCTACGAAATGAAGAGGATGGGTAGAGAATAATGTGATGAAAGCTGACTTGAACAGGGAATTAATTATCTTTGACCATTCATCAAAATCCAATTCACGCACAATAAAAGATCATTAGACTTACAGCTATCAATTGTTTACCATAACAAGTTTCTAAAACAATATATATTTAAACAAATACATTATGAGTTATAAAATAATAGTTAAATATATAGAAAAAAAAATTCACTCTTTACGAAAGCTTATTTTTAAAATGTAATTTTTTTTCTTCTTCCGTATGATGCTATGAAGTAATTATCTATGCAAGGTAGAAGGAATGAGATTCCACTAAATACATCTCCCAGACCGCCAAATTTTTAGACACACTATAAGATTCTATGTCAGGCGATACTATACAGCTTTATTATTTTTACGCGACTGTTTGCGTTCGTGTATCCATTGGTCTAAGATTTTACATAGAATCTTAGAGTGCGTCTAATAATTTGGCTAATTTTTTTCTCCATTTTATCTAATAAAATACGTTAACACTATTACAAAGCTGAGATTTTTAAGTATTTTTTGAAAGGTAATCTAAAACAAAGTTTGACAAGGTCCCTGTGGCAGAATTTTTTCTGGTTTTCTGCGACAAACCTAACTAGAACCAATATCTTTCTGCAAGATAGTTATAAATATATCTTTCTGCAAAATATTTTTTACGTTATAAATATATGTGTAATGAATTTATAATAATAGATACACTTCGTGTTTATAAAAAAAGCCTACATGCATAGAATAAAACTGTGTAGATTTTATTTTCTTAATTTCATAATATAATTTTACATTTCTTAATAAGTTTAAATTATTTAAGTTAAAATTTGCATAATCTTTGGTAATAAAGAAAAATGATAAATGTATAGATCTGCAGACAAAAATGCTTACTAGAGCATAAATTAAGATTACCCAGAACCTGTAATAAGATGGAACTTATAAAAATAGCTAAGAATGGACAAAAAGATTAAATTTATAAAACAAGATAACTGAATTTGAAGTATCAATTTAAAACAGTATGATTCAACAGTTTCATTATAGTAGTTATATCAGGTACAGAAACAAATCAGGTGAAAAAATCAATATTGAAGTTGAGTAATCAAAATAATAAAATAGGATTGACTATATCCGAATTCTAAAAGCAAAAAAATTAACGCAATCTTTGTTTCAATTTTTTCTATATGAAAACAATTACAGATTAATTAAATTCGATTAATATTGTGCTGACTTATTGAAAGATTTTTTTTTTAAAAAAAGGAGGTAAATAAAACTTTTTTCGTGTTCAGATTAAGTTCAGAACGAAAAAAATACACAGCGCTTGTGATTTTTAACAGAAGTCGCACTGTATTGTGTACATATATAGCATTGATTTCCCACGAAGTACGCAGACGCGGTTTACGACTCAATACGCTCAAGTCTATTCAACATTTCGAAACGAAATCGTCTTCATCAGTGCTGAAACATCGGTATTAGAGCCATACTCATTGGATGCGATTTTTTTCGAATACGTATGGAAACCTATTTGATTCGCCAGTAAATATTTCCCACCAATCTGGTTTTCATTCGCATGCCAAAAAATCGTAGATAGTGAGATATCTATCAGGCTTTATTTCATTTATCGTCAGATTGCGAGTGTATTTTTATATCGACGACTTAATTCAAAGGATATAGGCATTTTATCTTTAAAAAAATATATATAGTTATTTTTTACCTTTGACTGCTTCTAAAATTTCTTGATTTGTTGGAGATGCTGTTTCATCCCTACTATCGACATCGCTACTAGTAAGAATATTTGGTTCGAATCTAGAACGTTTTTTTTTTTTTTTAATTTTATTTTTTTTTTTAATATTAGTAGCGGGGGAAGCTTCTCATCTTTTTTCCTGTCGCTTTCCAGAAAAAATATCTCTGACATCGCTAGATGTTGTCGACTTCCATCTTATTTGTTCTTCGTAATACTGTCTTGAAAAATGAGTTTTCAAATTTTTTTTAATTATTATTTCTTCACAAGAGCAACAAATAACCTTTTCGCTAGACATGATTTTTTTTTAAAAAAGATAAAAGAATCTTTTTACGCATGAAATTTTCCACATAAGTGCAAAAAGAAAACACAAAGCAAATTACTGCGCCAGCGATAGAGGCCGAAGTCGGCAAATTTCCAAAAATAGCTTAATACAGGGGAAAAAATTTCTCCCCTTTTTATCCAGTAACTATGTGTTGGAGATTAACGGAAGATCACGAGCACTTTCCCCTTCCGCGGTACGCTAGAAAAACAATTATTTAAAAACTATTCAGTAAGAAAAAAAATTTGCAGAACCATTATTGCTTCTGCAGAAGTTTGTGTAAAAATTATTTTTTTGTAAAACAGCTTCTGTTTCTGCAGAATCTTTTTTGAGAACTTTTATTTCTGCCAAACCAAAATTTTTTTTTTCCCAAATAAAAAAATCTTTCTGCAAGAACTCTGTCGCTTTCTGCGACAATGTCGCCGTGTCGCCCTGTTTCTGCCACGGGGGACAAGGTATTAAAAAAAAAAAAATTACAAATTTCAAACCTTAAAAATTTAAATTCGATAACTAAGTTCAAATGTATTTTATGAAACATAGTTTCCACGTTATTAAATATTATTTTAATATTATTTTTTCAAAAAATTAAATAATATTTTTAATATTAAATATTATTTTTTTAAAAGCTACTAATAATATCTGCGATTAACTTTAAAGTACCTAATCAAAAGTACCTAATTTTCTTAAGATATAAGTTAAATTTAATAAACAAAAGATATTTCAAATTATTAGTTGAAAAATCATTGTTTGCGCTGAAAAGAAAAGAGCGTGATCAAACCAAATATTAAAGAAATAAACATGCTTTTCTATCTTTCTATCGTACTGAAAACATTCCATTTTTGGAATTAAAATTTTTTATACTTCATATAAAATCATCATTATTTTAACATAATTTAACACTTTTTAAGTGATTATTTGATATTTTATAACGATCCGTATTCGTCGTTGGTTAGTTGAGAAACGATTGATAATATATATGTCAGAGTTAATTTCTTTTTCTCAACAAGCTCATGCGACAAAAAAATTATCCCCACATAAATACATTAATTATCCAAATTTTGGCTGACTTTTTATAACACACATCTTATTTATTTACTTAATTTTATAATATTTAAAAGAAAAATCTTAACAAAATTTACGAGAAAAAAAAACCCCAATTAAACGGGGAACAGTCTTGCTATGTAATTGAAAAAGTGATTGACCTGATTAACGATGTCACTATACCATAATAGAAAAAACATACATAAGATTCAAATATGGCGTCGCCTCGAATTTCAAGGTACAGAAAAGAGAGTTAGGAAAAGGGTGGTACTAGAGGGGAGGGGGACTTGAAAGCTGACTCAACAAATGCACACATGCATTCATTCATGCCGACCTTTCCACGCATGCATGCATCCATAAATTCACAACTGAAGAGACACATACATCCACACATGGCAGCCGACAAAACAGCTGATCGACTCAACACGTTTTAAGCTCCTAAACATGAGAAATCGATTCCATCTTTTACACACAAATTTTTAATGAATAAGTTTGAAGAATCAAAGAAATTTATTAAAATCTCTTGCTATTGCTGCGAATCGATTTCAAAAAAGAACAATTATGAAGAAATCTTTTTCACTTCTCATGAAGGAAAAAAAAAATTTAAAGTAAGATCAAAATTTACAAACTAGAATTGAAGACCTTAAAGAAAACAGTTAATAATAAAAATAATAGGTTTGTGCTCAACATTTTTAAACATCATTAGGCTTTCGTGTTCTATTCTAGACCGTATTATAGTTGTATTCAAGTTTTCATACGAATTACGAAATCTAAGATTTCAAATTTTAAACCGCTTGCTGACTATTTCAAAATTTTTAAACTAAGAATGATAAAAATTAATTATTTTGTTTCAAGAAATCATTCTTTGTGCAGCAGAAAAAAAAAAAAAAAAAAACAGGATTTAAATCCGGAAATAAAGGGGATATTATTAATATTTTAGGTATAACTAGCTGAGTGCCCGTTCTTAACACAAATGATAAAATTATTCCAATGTTTTTTTTTTTTTTTTTTCCCTCCTTCCATTTATTATTTGTTGCCTTTCTCGATGGCTTTACGCTATTAGATTAAGCAAAATACGTACTTGTTCACCCCATCAAAGTAAAGAATAACTGTATTCCGTATCATCTGGCACAAAGCAACCAAAATCGGTACCAAATTCACTCCTCTTTGCACCTGTATCAGAGTATATTTGGTACCTCTTAAAACTGTCATTATGTTGTCATTAGTGTCTATTATCAAAATTAAGCACTATTGGTGTCAATAATAGTAAGGCGACTTTTTACGATTTATTTTAATGAATAAGTACATTTTCTCCATTAATTTTGATTTTCAATTCAAACCTATTTTTATTTAAATTAGTACTTATAACCAAAATTAATTAAGTATCATTGACGTCCGTCAATAATAATTAGCAGAATTGTTACGCTCTCATAAACAAATTAATAACATTGGCGTCAATAATAACATTGATGTTTCTGTATGTTTATCCTCAACGAAATAGTACTATTTCTACAATAGTTCTGCTTTTCAGTACAAAACTTATTTTTTTATTTCAATTACCGCTGATTTTAAATTATTTAGATTGATATTAATGACGTTTATTTCACGTTTTAAAATCATAACTGTAAAAGTAAAATAAACACTTGGTTTTAGATAAGCTTAGATACTAATTTGGTGATATAGTCCGTCAGATCGACCACGATTATTTTGATCATTCTCAGATAACCCGGCGTAAAAAATAAAGCATAACACAACGCGCAGTAAACAACTTTTATGATTAAAACTATAAGCTAGAAAAACATCGTGAATGTTATTAAATCGTCCATAATTCATTTTAAAACGATGGCTTCTGCTAAACGAATAACAAAATTCTATTTATAATAGTCTCTAAATTAAAAAAAAATAAATAAAAAATAAAAAATCGTATAAATTTTATAATTCGGTACTTGCACTTCAAGAAGACCTCCCATACACACACATGTGACCTATGACGTCAGCACTAGTTAATCTTCATCATCAAAATGGCGTATTAAAGTTGAGTTAAGTTTCTCATAAGTTAGAATATTAATTAACGCTAAGTTAATTAAATACAGAGCCGTATCGCACATCGAATTCGTTGAAATATCTTTCTTGTCTACTTCTTTTACTTAACTTAGATTTATTATTTGTTTATATATTTTATTGTAACCGTGATATATTTTTGTTTTGTGTACCTGGCAACTTGGATGCATAATTAGTTTGTTTAGGTTCAACATGGTTTCGTGCTTGTATTTGAGTTAAGTTCCTATGTAAATACATAGTGGAAAAATTGATACGTGACGGGCCTGGCTTACGCTTTAATGTCACGCTTTAACAACCAATTAGGATCGACTACGTCACTTGCAGGTATCCCATTGTACTCATTTAGGTTCATGTTGAAATCGCATTTTTAGAGCTTACGGTATACCCACAATCCGGTATTCAAGCACACATTTACACAAATCCTTTATTTTTTCATAGGTATAAAATTAAAATCGATTAAATATTTTTTTTTTTTTTTTTTTTTTTTTTTTTTTTTTTTTTGCGGAAAATGTGCTCCAAAACAAGGTGTAATTTATCCTTAGAGTTCAGTTTATACGCCTTCTAGGTTTATATTTTTCCAAGATAATTAATGAAAGTATACTTATAATCCGAACTAAATTACTTAAAGACAGTCCTAATTCTAACTGTATAGAATGATGAAAAGAATCTCGAAGATTAAAATTCCATGATTTCTCAGGAAAGAATCTTATGGAGAAAAGCGAAAAAAAATTTATTCATCCTTAGCCAACAATGATGGAGATACACGATCGAAAGACACAATTCCTCTGAATTAATTCCAGTTGTAAACGGAGTAAAAGAAAGCGTAAGGGGGGGGGGGGAGAATCTAAAAAGTATTGATCCACGCATGCCTACTGGTGGTAGTTTTTCTTTTCTTAGCATGCACCTTTCAATGAATGATTTTAAAGGAGAGAGCTCAGAGGATAATTATTCAGAGTAGAAATCGATTTTCAACCGTTATTTTGGAAAAATAAACACAGATTGATGTCATATTATATTTTATTTACACGCATTTATGTGAAGTCTAGTTTTTTATTCGATCCACAAAATAATAATAATTAATAAATAAATAAAAAACACTTAGAGAGTTGTTCTGATCAATTAACTAGCGTTATATAATGGTGAGATTTATGCCATGCTATTTACAGAAAAAAGTTTTATGAACTTTATTTTTAAATTTATGTTAAGAAAAAATGAGATAATGTTCTGTTTTACAAGATAGAGATATAAAAACTCTATATAACGAATTAACAATTAGCTAATTATTAAGTCAATTAAGTTTTAAATTGAAATTTTTTTCTATTAATAATTAATTTATATTAATAACAGATTTAAGTAATAAATATGAAGTAAAGAGAAAAATAGAAAAAAATTGGGTCAGTTAAATATCTCAAAAAAATATTTCATCTTAAAAACAAACCCTAAATATTTTTTTTATTTTATTTAATGAACCAAAATTAAAAACTTTCTTACGAAGTCGATGACATACACATTAAATCGTTAAGACTACAACTTTATTTAAAAAAAAAAAAAAATAAATAAATAAAAAAAAAATAATAATAAAAAATAGTGTTTCTTTCTTAAAGTAGGAAAGTATTTATTTATAATTACGAAAAACAGAACCTAGCCAGGAAGAATCCGATTCGTAGAATTATTAATAGTTTTTTCTTTTTTTTCTCACAGAGAGTCTGGATTAATCTCTGGTATTACAATAAAATTTGAATTTCTTCTTTTGATAGATGATACATAAAATGATATGGTTATACACTAGAGTTAAGTCTTTAGTGGGAAAACAATATTTTATTTCCATTCATAACAATTTTAAAAATTCAAATTTATTCGATAACGCGTTTATTACACAACAGCAGACGAACTCATTTCAAATTATAACAATTAAAATAAGTTAATTCTTATGACACGAACTTGGAGGACATCCTTTTTGATTAAAATTATATATTCAACTTACAGTACTAGTATAAAATTGGAGAAAATTTAGAAACGTGATTAATGGGGGGGGGGGGGTAATGCCTAAGCAGTATGAATTCTCGTATTACGATCTACAGAGATCTCCCTAAAAATTAAAACTATTTTTTCAAAAACTCAAGTATTGAAGATAGATTAGTGCTCTTTAAAACAGAATACAAATAAATATGAGAAATAATATTTCAAACATATTAACTTAGCCTAAAAATAATTTGCAGTAGTTACGGTAATCTTAAGTTACAGGTTTCTTCTACTCCTTTTTAAAATTTAAAAAAAAAAGCTTTATTTTATCTAAAAAAGAGGGGGAAGAGTTTTACAAAAAAGGAGAATGAATATATCTACCTCAGTAAAAGGGCAGGCTGGGTGAGCTAACTTCTTCTAACTTAAGACTTAGGGAGAAGGGTTCTATTATTCAGGGTGCGTAACCAGATTTTTCAACAAAAAATAAGCACCTTTTAAGCACTCAAAAAATATTTTTAATCACTTTAAAAAATATATATATAATTAAGATTTGTGCAGTAATAAATTTTTTTTCTGTCGTTTTAAGTTCTTAATTTATAAACATAAAATCAATAAAATTCAAAATCTTTACATAATCATGATAAAATAACTAGTTCGGTTCGATATCAGAGGGTGGAAAATGAAGTCTGAAATTGCAATCTTGAATTGTATCTTCCAAAATGCAAGCAAGCACACGAGAAGGCAATAATCTTTTTTCAATAGGGATTTTTTAAGGAAACTTACTTAATTCTAGGGAATTTTTCTAAAATGTATAAAAACCAGGAGAATTTTAATGAAACCAGTAGACCAGGAGAAACGGGTAAAATCCAGTAGAATTGATAGCTATGTCAGGGCTAAAGAGAATAGAAGGGCTACTTTACTCCGCTCTAAGAGCTGAAGCTACGATTTCCCTCCTCATGACGTCACTGTGTCCACAGCTCTCGGAGATAGCAAGCAAAGATATTATGATAACTTTGCATCTTCCTCTTTGTAAAAATAAGTTACACTTTTTCTGGTAATTAGCTTTCAAACTTTACGTAATTAACACATTATTTCCGTTCATAAACATAGTTTAAAAAGTCTTTCTTGGCAATTATATTAAAAAAATACCATTTTAAACTTATAAATATATTTTACTAGTTGGTGAAAATGACACTATAAATACTTTATTTAAAAAAGTTCAGTTTTAACTTTAATTATTAAGAAAAATGAAAGCATATTTCGATACTTTTTTATCTACATATTATTTTATAGCAATAAGTTGAGTTAAATTTAGAATCCCTGATTTTAAAATATGCCGTTAATAGCAATTTGTTCATATTTAATCATTAGGAAACATCAAACTTAAATGCTAATTACTGAAACAAAATAATAATTTAGGTTCATAATGACATTAGAAATTTTACAATTGTTTATAGATATTTAAATTTAAGATGATATAATTTATAGATATTTAAATTTAAGAGAATATAATTTGTTTAAAAAAACATAAATATTTAGTATAACTACATCAAAAAATATTTTATGAAATTAGGAGAATTTCAACTATACACTATATATTTTATTTGTACTTTTTACTTACGTTTTAATTTGCTTTGACTTTATCCATTTTTTAATTTTTTTCACCTGCCTTTCTTTTTGAAGTAACGTGGCGGTTTCTATTTAGATAACGAATTTTTATAAAAGTTCTTAACGATAGAAAAAAACGTATTGCTGTTTTATATTAACTGTGTCATTTCGGAATCCATTCTTTACATAGTTGTTCATTTACTTTAGGGAACACGCGGAAAATTATATATTTTTCCTTTTGTTTTTCTATCATAATTTTTGCAAGTTGCAATCGCGCAAACTGGTATTTCGTTAATAGTTTTAAATTTTTGTAAATTCACTGCAAAAACTGAGGAAAGTCATTATAGAAAATAACAAATGTCTTAGAATATGTCACAAAAAGAAATGCTCCAATATTAGTTAGGGCTAGTAAGGCCGAACCCTCTGTTCTTAAGTAAAAGTGTGAGCTTTGCACCAAAGTGACGTCACTAGAGAAAATCGGAGGATTGGCGCGGCGAGAGTTTCTTCAAAGGAGTGAACCAGAATTAAAAAAGAAAAACACCTTTAAGGGCTTTTAAAAAATGTAAATCAAAAATAAGTACCTTTAAGCATTTTTTAAAAACACTACGCACCCTGATTTGCCTTCATTTTAAAAAAAATAATAGCATCTAATGGTATCAAAATTTCTACTACGGAAAATGATTTTTCCCTTATTGCTTCCCGCGAATGCTATTTCGCACAAGAGCGCTAGCCCCCTGTTCGTTACAGCTCACCAAACTTGATGATTGCTTCGCAATTATAATTGTTGTTTCTGGGCAGAAAACAGTTTTTGTTCAGTTCAGAAAACAGTTGTGCTTTCAACGTCCAAATATCATTATCTATAAGTAGTATTATAAATATTTAGATCTTTTGGTGAACAGAAGAAATTTTTCTTAACAAAGTATTTTTATATTTTTTTAAAATTACATTTACATTGTAATAACTTTATATTATTCAAACCAGGGGTCTGTTTAGAAGAAATTTGGGTCCGTTAACGGACCCTTCACAAAATATCTTTTCATAAAAACGGACCCTTCACAAAATATTTTAACTTAAAAACGGACCCTTCACAAAATAATTTTATCTTTTAATCGGACCCTTCACAAAGTTGTTTATCTTCATTATTGTTTTGTTAACCGAATAAACCCTTCCCAGTAGGGGGGGGGGGGGAGAAAGACAGATGTAAACGAACTAAATTTTGTCTTAGGCAGACTCTTCTTCCATTATTCGTCCGAAATGAATATTCTGCGTTCAGCAGTATAGGCTAAATACCAAATATTTGTATGTTGCTTCGCTAAGTTAGTAGCTGCAATTGCTGTTTATTTTTTAAAATTTAATTTTTTTAATTATAATTTTACAGTGTTGAGCATAATCTTGTATGTCTTTACAATTTAAAAACTCCCTGAAAAAGTTTTTTTGCAATAACGGACCCTACTTGCACAAATTTACAAAAGCGGACCCTGGTGGAAAGAATATGACTTACCGTTTATTTTATATTCAGAAATTCCGAGCAATTTTTTCACAATTTTGCAAAAACGGACCTTTCACAAAAAGTCTGGACAGACCCCTGCAAACAAATTAGATGATCCTAATTTAATATTTTCGCTCACCAAACGGGCGGATATGTTAAATACTACTTTTTTGCATCTCATTATGCATGACGCTGATCGTTAAGCTCTAAATCATTTAACAAATCTCTTTAACTGAAACAGTATATTAATGTAATAATAATTGTTAATGTAATAATAATTGTTGTTCTAAATAACTATATCTTAAAATGTAGAGCAGAAATACGTTAAAATAATAATAATAAAAAATTATTTTTTTCTTCTTAGTTTTAAACTAGAATTAAAAGCGTAATGGTAGCAGTCCAGGAAAATAACTTTAAATTAGGGATAAAAAAATATTTATCGAAAAACGATATTTTTGTGACTTATATTAATTTTATGCTGATGACAACCGAAACAATATGGAAAAGAATGAGGGAAAAAAGGATCCTACCACGTGATTTTCCGACCCATAAAAATGCACGGACAACAATGAAGACACCATCATTAGATTTCCATACTTAGAATATTATTTGAATATAATAATAAAAAAATTTTATAAATTGTCCATTTATCTTTGCAACAACTATTTTAAAAGTATAATATGATTTAAGAAAAATAAATAAATAAATATTTTTTTGAAAAAAATGTAAGGATTCTAACCCTTCAATGAGGTTATAATTTTCCTCACCATCATGATAGAAAGAATAATTTACTAGAAAATTAGCAAAAACACTTTTAAAGTATTTCAATTAAAATAGGATTATTAGTGTGATTATTTGAAAAAAATTCAATGGATCCAACTGACATGAAATATGAATCTCAAACAACATAACACATAAAATGAATGAACTACATAGGAATCAAAACTATTTTTAAATAATGCATTTTGCTGTTTAATAAAAGCAATGAATTTATTGTTAAATGAATTTGGTATTCCCACTATGTGGGATATTGACCTAAATTATTACTTTAAAATATTCACATTTGCAATTTTATAACTACCGTCCCATAGTCACCTAAACTTACATCATTATGAAGGAAAAATAATAATAATTTGCTTCAATACCGAGTTTATTGCAGAAAAAAATTAAAACACTAATATTCCATTTCAAAAAACCACAAAAAAAAAAAAAAAGCCCCACAATTATTGACGCAAGTCACTCATAATTGTAGCTATAGAAAATACTTTTGGTTTTATAAAATAGGTGTTGCGGGAATAAGCAGTATGGGATATTTGGTTTTTAATAAATGGAACATTATTTAACTGATTATTTAAAATGATATTATAACGATATTTCGATGTTATGAAACTGCAGATAACTAAATCAACTGCTACTCATTCGACAAAGAAACAATAAGGATTAACCTTTGCAATCAAAAACACGGGAACCTATTTCCGGAATGTTCGGTTTTGTACAAATTGGACAACTTTGCAAACTATAGCTATTAGTAATAAAAAGTATAAGAACATAGAAATGTACGAAGTTGGCGATTACGAAATTCAAATCCAATTAAAGTGTATTTACTACTTTAATTTTATATAGGTAAATAATATTAATACATTTATACTGCATGAATTCACTAAATAAAAAATTATACAATACTGACATTTTTCATTTCATTTTTAAGTTAAATTGATTACTTGAAATCTAACCGTTATTTTATCATCCTGACTTAGCACCACTAAAAAATTTTGCTCGCAGCTTTCAGATTTGAGTTATATTCTTTTACTTTTCAATAAAAAGAGAAGATGAAATTTCAGAATAGCATGTTTAGGAGAGGATAAAATGAGATTTCTCAGGTTGTTTTTTTTTTTTTTTTTTTTTTTTTTTTTTTTTCCTTCTTTTACCTATGAAATAATTTTTGTTCATAAATTTTTTTATTAGAATTGTTTAAGGAATAGAAAGAAAATATCGTATATTAGTTAACAACGATATTTCATAAAGCTTGGAAGTCAAGGGAACAAAAGCCAAACAGATTAATTACGGAAATTCTGGAAAGCCGTAATTTTTATTACTCAATCATAAGTTCATAACCTTTGCGGAGAAATCAAAATCGTTGATAAGTAACCAACAAAACAACTAAGTTGCTAACCCGACAATAAAATTAATCATAAAATTGGGAAAAAAGAGAGTTTTTTTTTTTTTTAAACTAAGCGATAATTGATTTCGAATAAAAACATAGATTACTAAAAATAAAAATTTAAATTTTGCTTTGAAGAAATTGTGAAGTGGAAAATTACTCTAAAAAATTTGTTACGAGTCAAACAACCGAAACCAAATCAGTATTTTAACTGCGTAAGAAGCGGGGTAAAAAAAAAAAACAAGAATTTCAGTAACTAGTTAAAAATATTATATAATTTGGAATAATAACATACCGCCAAGAGTAGAGTAGAGAGAGAGCTGTTGTCAGCAGCCGGGCAAAAGATCCGGCGGTCGATGTGGAAAAGCACTCTGTTTGTAAAGAGAGGGCAAGAGAAGGGGTCGCTCTATACAAGGGGGTAGGGGTGTCAGAACTTTGAGGGCTTCCCACGTCACAATAACATAGAACATTTGTGCTAACAGGTAATGGCTGGTATAATTATTTTTATGTTTAAAAAAAATTAACTGAAATTTCGACATTTTTTTTGTAATTTAAATATACTGTTGTTATAACAATTATTAAGATCACAATATACATTTCAATATACTTGTGAAATGGTGTTCACAATTATCTTGTTATCATCATCAATAATAGTTCTCTCCAGAGTCATATTATTTTATTTGTCCTTTTTAAAAAAAAAAAAAAAAAAAAAAAAAAAGACTTTCTGCTTTTATTTGTCGGATTATAAATATGGGGTGTGTAGCCTAATTTTTCAACAAAAAATAAGCATCTTTTAAGTACTTTTTAAGCACTTAAATATTTTTAATCACTTTCCAACAAAAAAAAAAAAAAAAATCATAATTAGGATCTGTGAAGTAATAAAAATATTTTTTTCTATCGTTTAAAGTTCTTCATTAATAAACATAAAAACGATACAATTCAAAAACATTTTAAAAAACTTTAGATAATCATGATAAAGCAACTAGTTTCTGATAAATATTGCAAAGAAAATTGTGAAAATCATGCATTTTTTTTAATTTATGACGACAATCGACACGGTAAAAAGTTCGACACGGTAAAAGTAAAAAGTTCTTTTTAAAAGATGGCGATGGATTGCAAATCAATTGATATTAGTTATTTCACATTATTAAAAAAAATATATATTTAATTTAAATTACTAAGTAATTCGTTGAATTTATTTTCAGACAAACTTCAAATTTCACGTATGAATTATTTTTTATCAAAACTAGTATAAAAAACGTTTTCATTAAGCAAATATTCAATAACTTAAAAGCCATGGAAAAATAAGTATATCGTAACAAAAATATTAAATTGGGCAAATAAATTCTTTCCTAATAATTAGGGGGCTTTGAAGCATTTTGTCTTGAAGAGTGGACAATGATCTAATAAAGGTTGGGAATCTGTGGGTCAGTGAATGCATATGCAATACAACGATAAAAACAACAAATTGTGGTCACGAAAAATAGATTAAAAAATAGTTACAGTAATTGTGAAGATGTAAAGGCAAAAACTACCTCAGTTAATAATTTAAAAATATTATTAAAGATATTTTAAGTTTTAACGGAAAGTACTCTAGGTCAATCCCTGAATGTCACATGGATTTTTTTCACAATTCTAATATAAGCATCTCGATTAACGAAAAAATAGAACAAATCGCAAAAAAATATGTTGTTTTTAAAAATTAATCACCTTGCTAAATCGCCTTTTTTTTTTTTTTTTTTTTTTTTCAACCTCACCGAAACAAAACACGAGACAGAACAAACTTAGAAATTCTTAACTTTTAACACCTTGTTCTCGTAAATAGGAGTCTTTTCCAAGGATTAATTTAAGTAAACTCTTTCCAAGTTCATTTTTCGCCTAATAAAGAAAAAATGTATTTATTATTTTCCCCTAAATCTTCAACCCATTCTTTATTTACTATTTATCCTCGCCTCGATTCTAGGAAGCAGAAAAGAAAAAAAAATAGCCATTACGTATAAACATACCTTCCCAAGTAAATGAACGCAAAAACGTTCTTCATTATTTTGCTCTCTCCCCTCCTCCTTTACTTCAGACCCCCTCCCCGCTTTCACCCCAGTCTCCCGTTCCAAAATTTGCTCAGGGGAAAGAAAAACGTGCGCCGATGGAGGGTGTGTGTGTGTGTGTAGGATTGTCGCTCAACACAACGAGCTCTAAATCCGAACTTCAACAATAAGAACTTGCAACTATAAGTACAGGAGAATATAGGGAATAACGCCAACACAGATAACAGCCACAACATTTAGCCTGAACTTGCCGTGGAATCTTCCATTCCTTCGAAATAGGGATGTTCGAATGGAAAAAAGATCGGAACACCCCTTCCAGACCTAGGCGAATAGTAGCAACCGAACTCGCATAATCTCCTTATCAGTTACCAGACGCAATGAGTACTCTAAGTTATAATAATAAATAAAAATGACGAAAAGAAGGAGAAAAAAAAAAGTTCAGAATTCCATCTATGAACTGGAAGCAAACCCTTCCTTCCGTAAAAATCGTTCCAACTTTTTTTTTTCTCTCTCTCTCAACAATTTGGATTCCTCCTTATCGTTATTTCCTACCTCCCCCTCCGTGCCGAAAAGAAAAAGTGAGAACCTCGAAAACTCGTCCGGGATGTTTTCGTACAGTGAGAGGAAAAGAAAAGTTTTTGCGAAAACGCGCCGGTTGAGTCTATATCCATCCCAAAAGCGGTTCTATGTATGCCCTGAACATACATACACACGCGCACTTGGCCGCCCAACGAATGAGCGAATGAAACGAGGCAGTGTAGCGGAGCGCCGTACTTGTCCTCTTCTCTCTCTGTGGCATGGATAGGGGAGAAGAGAGGAGAGAAAAGACTCAGGCAAAGATCCATTTATCAAGGCCCCCTGTCAATAGTGCAGCATGGAGGTCGTCCCCCTCCCAATCCTAGCCTCGATTCAGGGTCCCAATCTAGGCAGCTCTTTGTCTCTTTCCTAGCCTCGACGCAGGGTCCCATTCTAGTAGCCATCAAGCCGCCAGTCCTTCTCCGCCTTCAAAGCCTGCTAGAAGGGATTGGGGTTGCCAGAAACGGCGATGATTGTGTGCTGTTTTTTCTCGCCATCACTTCCCGATCGACACTATTATGGAAGGGATTTTCCAACTGTTTCCTCTCCTAAACAGCACAAAAGTAGAATGCCAAATCGAATGATATACTTAACTGATCTCTCGAATTTAATCCCGTTAAGCAGTCTATTTCAAACAATAAAGGGAAAAATATGCATTGCCTAACTATAAGAACGGGTACTCAAAAAGAAAATCTTTCTTTCATTGCGTGAAATTCAAATAACAATTACAAAATCAAAAATAAATTGTTAAAATTTAATGAACGAGACCTGTTAATTCAAAAGATATAATTTTAGCGAAAAACTTTTGGAAAAATTATTATTCAAAATGTACACAACTCAAACAAAGAATTAAAGAGAGGAAAATAAGAAAATGCTTGATTAATAAGTCTTCATTAGTATTCCCTTGGGTTAGTTTTCTTGATTAAGTTTCATTTATTTAAAAGCAAGCTATTTATTTTATTAATCTTATATGTTGCATTGGAAGTTTTAAATGAATCTAACATTCATAGAATCAATGAACCTAATCTTCTAACCACTTTCTCATTTTTAGACAAATGTTGTTTAAAAAAATATCATCAGGACTAAATATTCAAAAGTTAGTATTGCTGTGTTTTCTGAAATATTTTTTTCACGGAGTGGGAACTTTTTTATTATTATTATTGGAGGGAAAAAACCGCTTCGAAACGCGAACTATTGTTTTTAAAATGTTAAAATTTGTAGATTTTTATCATCAAATAAATTTGATGATAAAAATCCCTAACTGATATTTTTTAAACTTTTCTTACTCTGTCAAACAGATATTTTTTACACTTCGAACTTATGAGGTCATAAAAAAATATTAGGTAAGCCTGTTTTTAGAAATTTCGGATACAAGTAAATCACGCAATTACCATGCCATGCTTACTTAAGGAAGTCGCAACAACTTCCTGGTTTTTGCATTAACTTCGACTGTAGTAATCTAATTTTAGGATAAATTAAATTCAAATAAAAGATGTAACTTTGCGTTAAATCGTTCGAATTATTTCATAAAATTTTCAGCGGAATATTGATTTTCTTGTAATTAATGAAAAGAATTGGAGATCAAAGATAAATCGGAAGTCGTTATTGAGAAATCTTCCGATGATGGCATTGGCCCACATTGGGGTGTCTACAATTATGATGATAATTGTTTAGAAATCTCTTTGTTCCTGCTTCCAGTGACTTCTGAAACTCTTTAAAGGAATGTTTTCTAAATTTTATTTTATCAAATTCCACATTTAAATTTCCTACGAGTAATATTCGTTATTTTCTTTTTTTCGCTTTGTACGAAAACTAAAGAGGGTTTTCGTTTCTAACGTAAGCACTGTTTATGTCCCCCTGCCTCTTAGCTGCTTAGGTTTTATTTGTAAGGTCTGAATGAACTATTATAGAAGCATTACCATATATGAATTTATTAGGGTATTAGAACATAGAGATTCAAGATCAAATCAGTAACTGAACAAGCCGGCCAGGTGACCGAGCGGATAGCGTGCCTGACTGCGAAGCCATAGGCTGCGGGTTCGAATCCCGCTCTGGGCATGCATGTTTCTCTCTCTCTTTGTGTTGTCCTCTGCTGTGTGTGTGAATGTGGCCCACCCTATAAACGGGTTTGTGGCAGTGTAGCGTGGGCAATGTTGCTCGCCTCCGTGACTTTGGTTCACAGGTGCCCACTGGGTAACGCGAAATGAGCAACAATTCTGGCATCTTTATAGGCAAAGGTTCAAATTCAGTGCCTGCCGTTGGAAAAGGAGTAATTGAACAAAAAAGAAAAATTCAAAATATGAATAATGATCATCACGTTTTACTCATCAATTAAGGAGAACCGATCGATTTGTTAGTAGAAATCGTAGATTTTATTTAACTGGAATAATTAAAAATGAACGTGACAATGACCATCACCAACAGATTTAAATGTGTTGCTGCTTTAATTGTAATTTAATTTTAATAGAAATACTAAAAACAATAGACATATATGTAGTATACATTATGTATACTACATTTTTAAATCGGAATGAACAAATTTTGCATATTTGATATCTTTCAAAACTAAATTGAACTGCGTTTACTTTCATTTACAGATAGATTAAAATGATAAATAATTTAGGGGCACAAAATTCAGTTATACTCGTGAATAATATATATATATATATATATATATGAACTCAAAAGAATAAACAAATTCAAAAGCAAGGGTAAAATTAAAAATGGAAAAAAAAAAAACTATTTTTGATCTGTCAAATGACAAATCTGTTATGAATTCCTTTTTAACGAAGATTCTACAATTATATAATTTTATCAGAATAGTAAAATAAGAAAATATCGAACAAAAAATTTAATTTTAAATAGCATATTATTCAAAACAGAATGATTAGCTAACACCTTTGTGTTATTAAAAAGAGAAAGGAAAGATTTTCCTCAATTATCAGAATTTTTTTTTTTTTCCCTTCATATCTTCTCTTAAAGTATGATTTTTATAATTTAAAAAAGTGAGGAAGCGTGATTTTAAACGTTTTGTTCTCTTAAAAACTTCATATAGAATAATAATTGAAGTCATCATTGACCAAATAATTAGCTTCCCAAGCGTAGTCACTACACTGTAAACAATTATTTATTCAAAGTATAAACGTTATATATAAAGTTAAATAAAAGTATTCAAAACAAACATAAAACTAAATGGGTATAATTGAAATATGTTTATCACTAGCAAATTATTTTACACAGCTTACACAATGGAAAATTATAATTTAACAGTTAAACGTTACTAAGGTTTTAATTTTATTTTGTTATTTGTCTAATTTGAAATACATTAATTTTTCCTTTCACTATTGTATTATTAACTGCAAGTAAACCTTAATAACTATGATAAACTTTACTTAATTAAACATTTGGATAAAACCTTAGTTATCAATGAAATCAGACTTTTAACAGGAAAATATTTACTAAAATATTTTCGACTTTATGATTTATTAAATAAAGAAAATCAAGTAGTCTTTAAAAAATCACAGTCGATTTAAATCGCGATTTCAATCATGACTTAAGTCAAGTGATTCAAATCATGAAGATCTTGCTTATTTTTGAAATTCATTAAGCGTGACAGGCTTCAATAGTGTCGTGCAATTGAAAAAAAATGGGACTGCTCTGCGATAAATATCGAGAGAAGCGTCGTGACAACTATTTTTTTTCCCTTGCTAATATCAAAGCTAAAAAAATTTATTAATCATTAAAAAAATTTTGAAAGATAAAGTATTACGCAATATGTTATTTATTACACAAAAATGCCAAATGTATAAAAATCTCACTTTTTTTTTAAAGCTTTTGTAGATTTTTTTCATCGCGCAGCAGATTAATGGTTGGATTTAGGTTTTAGTCTGAAACTGATAAGCATCGCTTCAAATAAGACATTAATAAGGAATATCTTGATATAAGCAATATCAGATAGAAATGTTATCTAAATAATTAATAGATCACTACGTTAAAAGCTGTAAGGAACATTCTATACGTATACATTATTTAGAGACATACTTCTTAATGACTGAACTAAATGGGAATCTCTTATTTAGAAAATGAAAGTAACATAATTTTTCAGCTAACCCTTATTTCTGATAGATAAGAGTAAGTTAAAATCTATACTGATTTTTTTAATGGCTTTTCAAAAATAATGTTAGATTTCTGTCAAATAAAAAAATCATAATTAGGGCGTCAGAAAAATAGGTATCACTATTTTAAGAACTCTTTCGCCACTTTTTTTTTTTTTTTAAACCGATGCGAGGGGGTAGCAATTAGGATTTTAAAAAAATAAATAAATAAAAATATTTAAAGTCGGATATTATTTTGGTTATTTAAAAAAAATAATTAAGATTTAAATAATACTTTACAGTCAAAATTAAAATTAATTATGCTATTGTTAAGTATAATGATGATTTTTTTTCTAGCCATCAATTAATATTATTAATAAATAATTAAAAAGGCATCCACTTTTTATTCATAAACATACTCACATGAAAAAGAAAAAAAGATTTTGAACCTTATTTTACAGTTCAAACTAACAATCGTGCAAATAAAAATTTAATATCGAATTCTCAATTTGTAATGTATGTAAACAAACGAGTTCTTTTTAACTTGAGAGTGCATTGTGAGTCTACTTTAGCATTAATTAATGTCATTCATTTAAAGTATTAAATTTACAACATTTGTATCAATAAAAATGATCATGACTTTTTATTCCCAATTGAATACATACTAAGTTTAACTTTTAACTTAATGGAGCATGAAAAATATAAGGTAATATATTTTTCAATTTAAAAAAAAAAAAAAAATTGAAAAATAATGGAATGAAGAAAAGAACTAAAATATCAAATGGGATGTACACATAAATAAAAAGAGACATTATGACTTATTTTAAATTTTATCACATTAATTTATTAATAATTAATCATTTCACCGTATATTTAAAGTAACTCGCATATGCAATTAAATGCAAGAAGATTTCTATGGGAAAATTTACTGCTTTTTTTAATTCTTTAGGATTTAAAGTAGAAGTATTTATTTAAACAACAGATATTTAAACTATTATTTTTATTTTTAAAAAAAACTAAGGTTGTTAAAAAAAATCTTTTAGTTAAAACTAGTCAACCCGGTTGTAATCAATCGCGGATCCGCTTTTTATTCCCAATACCAGTTTCGCATTTTTTCCTCTTAAAATATTTACTAAAACAACAATATTTTACTATGCGCAAAATCGAACGTCAAAAAAGCTGAATATAAGTCTGTTTAAAAATATCAGCATCTTTTGATAGGCTATTAAGCTTAACCACCATCACAGTCAACATAGTTATTTAGTTCTTCTAGATTTTGAGAAGAAATTTTACACTAATGTTTTACACCATTAACTCTTTTATCTCGTCGGACGAGATAAATCGTCTTCCAGGAATATTCGTTGTGCTCTATTGTTGTATTGGTGAATATGGTTGCTGATTGCAATTGATTATCATTTTTTGTAAAGTAAAATAAACAAGTTTTAATGAAATTTGCTTTTTATTTCAATTTTAATGCAGCGGAGGGTAGGACAAAGAAGAGTTGCCATGACAAAAAAAAAAAAAAATTAATAAATAAATAAAAAATAAATAAATAAAAAATTTTAACATTTAACGTTTATGTTTAACTTTTTGTAATGTTTGAACATAATATATTGTAATGGTTGAACATAAAATTACTAATAAAAATATGTAAATAACTTTAATTATTACTTATAATTTTTTTATATTTAAAAAAATTTAACAGATTTTTGGATTGATAACACTGTGTCATACTATTTATTTGTAAAATTATTTTATTTTCTTTCTTTATTTATCTTTAAATTTTTTAGCCTAATGTCTTAGATCATTCTACCAGAAGCAACTTTGTATTTATTTATCGTCCTAATTAATTTAGGTACATTTTCAGATCACTAAAATGGAATATTAAGTTAAGCTTTTTCGACACTTTCTGCCTTTTGCTAAGGCCACAAAAGCTGCTCGTGAAATTTGTACTATGCTTGGAGAGGGTGCCATAGCCCCCCCCCCCCCAAAATAATAACACTCCTGATTGGTACGCTGAGTGGGAAGAGGACTTCCAAGGTGCACCTCGTTTTGGTTGTCTAGTTGAGTTCGATCACGAGCGATTAAACTAACGAAAAATCATGTCAATCCACGAAAACTCAAGCCAAATGACAAGGGAACTAACAGAAAAAATCAAATATTCCCACACTTTAAAAATAAAATAAATAAATAACGGGAACTTAGTTGCCAACTCAATAAAAGAAAAAAAACAAAATACATTGATTAGTGTTTATAAAAATAGTTATGCTATTTAATGGGAATATAATGCATTTAGCATGATCAAAATTTCTAACATGATCTGCCCATAAACTTAAAACATTCTGCTCATTTAATACACAGCGCTGACGTGAGTGATACACAGATCATGGGACCCTTTGCCTTTAGGCTAACCACGGGAGGTTTTCCTCTCCATACAATGAAACGTGGGTTAGTTCCATCAAAAAGTCCTTCTCGGAGACCAGTTTGTCCCAATGCTTAAACTAGGAGCCCTCTTAAGGCTTGGGTTCAACATTACAAGGCTACGAAGTTAACATTGATAGCTGCAAACTGAGAATTGGGTAAAAATAAAAACATTTATCTATGAATGAAATTCCGTTTGTATTTTTCAACTTATATATGCCACGGTCTTGCAAAAAATATCTGAATTCACTAAAGAAGAAATCACGATATTATATAAAATTTCCAGCGATATAAATGAAAAAAATTACTATTTTGGATACCAAAAGAATAATTAACACCACTAAATCTATCCAAAATTTAACTATCTTTCTTTAGCAAATATTAATTATTACAGGTATTAGGAAACCAAAATAAAATAAAAAGGAGAGAAGTTGGCGAGAATGAGTTGGCGAATTGATATGTGAGACAAAATGGAGTAACCCTAGTCTTCCTGTACCCTCTCTCTCTCTTGGCCAAACCAGCATTAACTGATGCTGTTACACGTCCTGGATAACAGATAGGAGGATTCAGCAGCAAAATGAGAGGCTCTCTTAACTCTCACATAGCTTTTCTTATGCTTAGAATGCGAATTTCTAAGGCTATGTAAAGAGCTCACTCTTTCAAACATTTTTCTTTTTATGAACATCGAACAGTTCCCCCAAAACTATACAGGTACTTAAGTTTAAATCTAACCTTATTAAATATGTAAATTATATATTTTTTTTTCCTTTAAAAACTAACATAATAAAAAACACCTTAGCTCACTTACGTTTTCCCGTTAAAATGAAGGGATCCAGTAAAAACCAAATATCCGCCGCTTTTCAAAACCACATTTGTTTATATCACATTTAATGTTATGAAGCAAGTATTTTTACAAAGCGACATATCTTTACTTGAAAGGACTCCAAATTTAAGAAATACAAATTCATATTTTAATTTAATTTATCATTTTGATTAAACAAAAGCAATATTTTATCTTAACTTATTAAAGGGTGTTCTAAAAATTAATGTACCCTCAACATTATTATAACACGGTATCATAATCGAATATGAACTAGTATTTGTTGTCATCGATATTCTAGCAATGCATTTGTTTGATAAAATAACCAACAGGCGGGATATGTGGTTAATCTAATCAAAGCATGGGATATATTCTTACTTTTGAATCTCTTTTTATTCCTATTTTTCTTACCTGTGGGGGGGGGGGATATACAATCAGATTTTAACTCTTTTGCATCTTTTTTAGATCTGAACTAGACTTTAAAACGACGATCATTTAGAAGTGATTGAGCTTAATTAAAAAAAAAAAAAAAAAAAACAGCTGCTATATATTTTTATCTATTTAAAAGTGAAAATATTCAGGTATAAACTAATAAACATAAGTTGTTATGAAACTGATTGCAAGAATTTTTTTTAATTAAAACTGAGAATACATTTTAATGGCATTATTCCCAATTCGGTCAAACTGCGCTGAACTTAAATGACCGTCATTAATAAAGCGTTAAAAAAAAATATAAGTTTGGCGCAAAGGCGTTAGAAAAAGAAGAGGAATTTTGGAAAATGTATGTATAACTAAAAAAAAGGCCAGCACAACAGGTTAACTAACGGAAGTCCGCACGCACATTTAGTCCTATTGGAGGCAAATATGATAATTTTTATTTCAATATTAGTATTCTAAGCACATTTTTTTTAATCGGTAAACTTAATAATATATTTGCGATAAATTGAATACGGTTAAGTATTAAAATTCATTAAATGAAAGTATACTAAAGTATACTTAAAAAAAAGAGAAGAAAGTATACTTAAAATTCATAAAAAGAAAAAAAGTATACTATTTTTAAAATTTTTCAATAATTGATTGATCAAAAAATATATATGCATATAAATATTGGGAGGAATATAAATTTAAAAAAAAAAAAAAAAAAAGTAATGCTCACAGATTAAAGTGGAAAAAAACACGATTTATATAAATTTGAATTAAATATTTCAACTAATTTTTTTAAAGGGTTTAAACAATTACCAAAAATTAAAACAAATAGTGCAAAATAAGAATCAACATTTATTTGGTATAATACTTTAGATATTATTTATATTTCTTGAATTATTGGAGGTTTTATGAACTTTTAATTGGAAACGTTAGCTTTTTTTTGCTTAAAAAAATTTTCACCTAAGCTACGAGAAGACAATAAAAATAATGAAAATAATAAACAGAGCAAAATAAATTTTTAACTGCGAGCAGATCGACGTGAAAAAATATTGTAATGATGTTTAAAAAAAAAAGAAGAGGATAAAAAAACGTTTATATTTACGGCGAAATTACCACAAATAAAGCACGTCAATAAGTAATTATTTACAAGTGTAATTCAAAACTCGTGTGTCTTAATAAAAATCAAAATTAAAACCACGTGGGAAAGCATCGCAAAAACTGTCGGGAAAAAAATCATTGAAAAAAAAATTGGATTGACGATGAAATCGGTAAAAACAAAAGGCGTCAAAAAGTGATTATTTAAATGCGCTATTTGAAACTCGCGTGTCGCGTAAAAAAAAAGCATAGCAATAACTGCTTTAAAAAAAAAAAAAATAAATAAATAAATCAGACTAAGATTAAATCAGCACAAATATAGAGCGTCAAATAGTGATCAATTAAATGGGTCATTCTAACAAAAAGGTGATTTTCTTAGTCCCTTAGTAATAAATAGTAGGAAATACAGCAGATTTCTTAATATTTTTCTGCGTCATTTTTCGTAAAGGTCTAACTAATTAATCATATGCATTTCTGCTGAATGCATTTAATATTTCATTCTTATTTTTTGATAAACATAACTTCAAAATCCCCTCCGTGGACGTCCCTACGTCTGTGACACAAAATAATTTTTAATTGCTGTTAAACATTTTAGATGTTATTTTAATGATTTTTGTAGTTTTGACTAGTTAAATGTTTATATTAGCTTTTTATTAAATATTTTTTAGAAAAGTTTTATTTTTATAAAATAAATGGTTAGTCAACTTTGTCCATCAAAAATGAAGTCTCCCTCCGAGGACAATTAATATAGCTCAATAAATATGTAATAGAGAGCAGCATATGTGAAATCCCTATAAGACAGCTGGTGGGGAAGGTAAAGATTCTATTTTCTAGTGTTAACTATCAGTTGCTTTTATTCTCTTTGGTATTAGTTTTGGATTGTTGTGTTCAACTGAGGTTTGGCAAAGTTCTCAATGTATACTCCGCGGTCATCATAAAGAAGGTAAAATAAAATATTTGATATGCACATTTTAGATTGAAAAAATAGTATATTTAATAAAACGAACTGCGCCATTTTTGTAACCTTAAAATTAAAAATAAGAAAAATTCAAGAACTAGTTTTTGTCTCCTCCGTGGACTTCCCCTCCGTGGACAAAACAGTTCCACGGAGGACAGTCAATGGAGAGACAATGTGTTAGACAACCAATAATACATTTTTATTAATTAAAAAACTGTTTTCTTTTAATTGATACTTTTTAAATGGAACAAATGTGTTAATTTCTTTGTATTTTAAAGAAAATCAATTAAGTTTAACTTTTTTTTTATCGGACAAGTAAGTATTGGAAATTTTTTCAAATAATTTCTGGGATGTTTAACATTTTTTTTCTCTTCAAATTTTAGGAAAAAAATGGCAAAATCAAAATGCAAAAAAAAAGAACTCAATCAAATGTTCAAATCTAACAACGAATTAACGAACAGAAAAAACTTAGCATAAGACAAGCTAGACAGAAATAACATCTCCTCCGTGGACAAGACAGAATTAAAAATATTTTAAATCTTGTAAAAAATAAAATAGAAAACTTGACCATTATTATAAGGACATATAACAAAAATAAATAAAGGCATTTATGTAATTTTTATCACTTTAATTTAAGAAAAAAATTTTAGTCTATTAATACCTATTCAGTGAGAATGACCCAAATGCGCGATTATTCACACGAGTTGTAATATCGTAATATGTACGTGGAAATTGGTAGTTATAAATACCAAAAAAACGATCGAAACGTCACTCGAATTTATGATAAAATCGGCAAAAGAAAAGCGGGTAAATGCGGAATTTCGTAACAATGAAGGTTGAAAAAGCGATCGAGAAACAACATAGATTTACAATAGAATCTAAGCGCAACAAAACGCCATGGCTCATACGTATGATTCAAAAATTTCTACATTTTTCACAAGAAGAAATAAATGTGTTTAGGAGTTTTAGCAGGCCTCAGGTGGTTGAGCGCTCTTATATGATGATCAGATAGGTAGATGATCAAAATAATAGTAACTTATAAACATTTTTTTTCAGTATTTAGATGCCCATAAATATTTGTAAAATTTTCAAAAGACACGAACTACTTAATTAGAAGTTTTTCAGGATGTGTAGACAGATTTTTCAACAAAAATAAGCAAATTTTAAGTATTTTTAAGCACTCCAAAAATATTTTTAATCACTCCCCCCCCCAAAAAAAAATATGATCTGTGCAGTAATAAAAATTATTTTTTCTTCTATCGCTTAAAGTTCTAAATTTATAAACATAATATCGATAAAATTCAAAAACATTTTCATAATCATTAAAAAATAACTCGTTTCTGATTTAGAAAGACAATCGACACGGGAAAGAGAAAAACTCTTTTTAAGAGATAGAAAATTAAGTACTTTTTACAAACCCCGAATAAAAAAAGCACCTTTAAAAAACGTAACTTATGGGCTTTAAAAAACGTAAATCAAAAA
Source organism: Parasteatoda lunata (assembly GCA_949128135.1). NCBI lineage: Eukaryota > Metazoa > Arthropoda > Arachnida > Araneae > Theridiidae > Parasteatoda > Parasteatoda lunata. The sequence continues at coordinate 115,389,787 of OX421972.1, read as the reverse complement.
TAAGCACCTTTAAGCAATTTTCAAAACGCTACGCACCCTGTTTTTCCTAACAAACCAATTTATAAATACAGCAGAATTTCTTTTTTTTTTTTTTTTTTTTTTTTTTTTTTTTTTTTTTTTGAAGTTGTACCAGTTTTCAAAAACTACAGTATACGAAACCAACCGTGAGATTTGCAAAATATTAATTGATTAAATTAGAAAAAAACGTAATAGCGTAAATTTTTGGTGTATATATTTTTTTTAAAAAAAAGAAAACTTACTTACTACTTACTAGATCTACACCAATGCTTTCAAATTATTTATGTGTGCTTTTTAGGGGGAGGAGCTCTCAAACAATTATTTTGCACAACTTTCCACCTTTTATTGTATACAGATATATTCAGAAAACACGTTAACTATTACTAATAATTAAACTTGATACTAAACAGAAATAAACAAATATGCAGAGTAGGGAAATCTTTTAAAAAATGAAGGTAACAAGAATCTTGCATCAAAACATTTAATAGGGTAATGTCAAGAAAAAGGACCTTCAAAGGAAGGAAAAAAAAAAAAAAATAGAGAGATAGAACGAAACCCTCTCTTCATATTTGCATGAGCCATAAGCTGCATTTAAAGTCTATTTGTATCGAACAAATGGCTTTTTATGCGGCGCTTATTTTACATTCGAAACGCTAACGGGATAAAACAAACGATGAAACAAGAAGAAGAAATAAATATTCACTGCTAACACAGCTCCGCCCTCGCATACAGGGCTGAAAAATAAATTCAAACGAGAAGAAATAAAAAAATATATATAAAAAAAATAAGATGAAGGATGATACGTGCGCCTTAACTTTTGAGGGGGGAAAAAGACAGGAGGTGAAAAAAAGAGGGGGGAGGGCAATGCATTCGGCATCAAAGCAATATTAAAATTATGAAGAAGCATCTAAACAGGATTCTGTTACAAGCGAATGCGGAGAGAGGAGAGAATGGGAGAAAAATCGTCAATTTACTTTCCCCTCTCCCTCCTCCATTCCCTTCACTGTTTTTCATACATCTCTTCTTAGCTATCGGCTCTCTTCTATACCCCCATCACCCCCGCCTATTAATGCCTTTAGATTGCAGAAGGAGGACCTTAGAACAGTCGTTGCCATAGCAACCAGAGAGCAACTGCTTCCTTTCACTGCCACCAGGGAGTCTGCCAATGCAAATCAATTTGGTAGTGTACTCACTTCTTTTCACAGAGCAGCTCTTCCCCAAAGCGTCCTTCCTCTGCCATCACATTTATTAAATTGAGTTGGCTGCCTTCGAAATCGCCGGCAGAACACTGTAATCACCCCCACCGTTTTTAATGCCACCTCCAATAGAATCATAACAACAAAAAAAAGAATTGTTTTAAAAAATATGTACTCTTTGATTCAGTGAACAACTAAAAAAAAAAAAATCGTTTTCATACTTGACACTAATGCTTTGAGTAAAAAACACGTTTTATCAAATATTTAATTACCTATTAACACTCACTATTAATTACGATATTCTATTTATGATATAATTTAAGCATTTCATTATATTCCTTATCATACCAGCCATTTTTTTAAGATTCACTAAAATATCGGCGTAGAAAATGCAAAAGATTTTGCGTGTTTTTAATCCTTATTCAATTAATTGCAATACAGAGTTCATCAAGTGGAACTTTAACATAATCAGAGCAGAAGAAAAACATGATACTCATTTTTTATCTTCCTCTACAAGCTGATCTTATAATTCATTCTAATTAATAAGACACAGATGTGATTGTCTGAGTAAGGCATCTGTGTTTATACAGTTCTGAGAAAGAACAAAATGTTAATATATAGGGGAGAGTCGGGTAGCCCCGCCCACTTAAGGAGTATTGCTTATATTTCTGTATAATATTGAGCAATAATTAATATTTTTGCATGTTTCTATTGTTTTATCATCTAATTAAATAATGCAAAAAGAATAAACCAAAAAAAGAATAGATTAACTTAAAAAAATAGAAATTTAAAAAATTTGACTACTGTATTCAACATATTTTCAAAACTATTGTTTACCATGTTACCAGCTGCATAAATACTTGAAACTTTGAAAATAATTTTTTTTTAATATAACAATTTATGTCCGATGGCCCATTGACTTGAAAAAATATTCTATACATATGAAATTGACAGTGGGTGGGGGTACCCGACACTCCCCTATATATATCAGGGGTCTGTCCAGACATTTTGTGAAAGGTCCGTTTTTCGTGAAATTGTGAAAAATTTACTCACATTCTTTCAACCAGGGTCCGCTTTTATGAATTTGTGGAAATAGGGTCCGGTTGGGGCCTCCCTGGCCGAGTGGTATCGCCGGTCAAAACGCTCTGTTAAGCGTGGAGGTAGCGGGTTCGAATCCTGCCGTAACCCTGGATGTATTCTTTGTGATGTCTTTCTCTGAATAGTTCTATCTGTATTTTCTACTTGACAATGACTTATAAGCCTATATTGAGCACACAAGTCAGCAAATGTATGTAATTTCAATGTATGTAATTTCAAAGGGTCCGGTAAATAGATACAAGATTATGCTCGGCACTGTTAAATAATAATAAAAAAAATTGAATTTTCAAAAATAAACAGCAATTGCTGCTTCTAAATTAGAGATGCAACAGACAAATACTTCGTATTTAGACTATACTGCTGAACGCAGAATATTCATTTCGAACGAATAATGGAAGAATCGTCTGCCGATGACAAAACTTAATTCGTTTACATCTATCTTTCTTGTTTTCTGCCCTGGAAAGGGTTTATTCAATTAACAAAACAATAATGAATATAAACAAATTTGTGAAGGGTCCGAATAAAAGAGAAATCATTTTGTGAAGGGTCCGTTTTTAAGTTAAAATATTTTGTGAAGGGTCCGTTTTTATGAAAAGATATTTTGTTAAGGATCCGTTAACGGACCCAAATTTCTTCTAAACAGACCCCTGTGTGTGTGTGTGTGTGTGTGTGTGTGTGTGTGTGTGTGTGTGTGTGTGTGTGTGTGTGTGTGTGTGTGTGTGTGTGTGTGTGTGTGTGTGTGTGTGTGTGTGTATGTGTGTAATAAAAGGGCTAAAATCCCTTTTATTAGTGTTATAGTTAGCTTAAATAATGCAATCGTAAGCCATCATACGTTCTAAAATGGTTTATTAACGGTAGGTTGGTATTGATAACAGTGCTCATCCGCTCTCCACAAGGGAGAGGGTGGACAAGACTTCTGACAATTCTGGAACAGCTTATCAGGATCACAACATGATGGAAAGGACATGCGAAAACCATTGCTCTCGCATTTTATACAAACACATATTGGAGTAAACAGGCAGTCTCTGACATACTTGTATCCTTACGCATTAAGGAAAATCATTTACTGCTTCCTTATATGGAAGTGAAAAGGGGTAGAGATTCTAAAAATAACTCAATCGTATGTTATTAGCCTTGACTTCCCAAAATAGAATCTATCTACGCTTATTCTTTAACAAAGACATTTTATGAAATCGAAAGAGATTTAATTATTTTATTAATACAAAAGTATTATAATTTTTGTATTACATCCCCCCCCCAAAAAAAAAGATTTTTGGCAAGCCAAAAAGAAATCATAATAAAATTTAGAATTCTCTGAACTTTTAAAATTTATGTTGGTACGACTGTTCCTTTTCACTGCTACACATAAAAATTTTTTCAATTATCTGTAAGAAAAAAAAAAAAAAAAAAAACTATATACAATGACAATAATAAAAACATGATAATACACTTTATCTGTTTAGGCTACTAACAGAAAGAAAAATGAAACATATTTTTATAACTAATCTACTAAAATTTTCAACAAAAAAAAATTTTTTTTTTTTTTACACAAAAATATACAAAATTTTTATGGAAACGAACTGGACAACAAGTGTCTTCAATCAGAATTTAAGATTCTGTATGATTAAAAGGGTTATTTACTTTATGAAACATAACTATTCTACTAAAATTTTCAAAAAAATTTTTCACACAAAAATATACTAACTTTTTATGGAAAAGAATTCAATTTCACTATTCATGATTTAATTTCACCATTAGTGGGTTATGATATTTCCTAAGCTTTGATTCATGCTCTATTTCAAAGCTTTGTTTACTTTAACTTTTCTTTGTATTTAAGTTCAAATTTTCTATTTTGTTACGTAATTAACTGCTTGGATTTTCTTTCTTTTTCCTATTTTTCCTGTTCTTTTTATTTTTGTTATGTAATTAATTGCTTGGTCATTCTTTCTTTTTCCTATTTTTCCTGTTCTTTTTATTTTTGTTACCCCTCACATTATTTTTTTCAAAATGTTTACTTTTATTGAAACATCTTAAACTTCTATTTTTTTTCAAAATGTTTACTTTAAAGAAACGTCTTAAACTTCTATTCTTTTCAAAATGTTTACTTTCATTGAAACATCTTTACCTTCTATTTTTTCAAAATGTTTACTTTTTTTTTTTAAACATCTGAAACTTTTATTTTTTCACAATTTTTAACCTTAACATTTTTAGAGTTCTGCTGTCTAATGTGCAAAGACAAGTTGTCATTGTTAGAATTAGCAGAGGTGATCATTGTTAAGTGTGAAATGTCCTTTTGTTTGGGTAACATTTAATTTTTCACATTTTTAATAGGAATATTTAGTTTTGACCAAGTCCGAAAAAGCAAAAGCATTAAAATTTTCTTTTTTTTTTTTTTAATTTTTTCTTTTTTTTTTCTGAAAAATTTTGAATTTTGTTTGCCGTCACAAATTTAATTGACTTTTGAAACACATTTATTTCCCTCACTGGAAATTTTCAGAATATCAGAAATTTTAACTAACTCCGAAAAATTAAAATTATCGCAAATTTCTTTCAGTTTATTTAAAAATTCATCATTTTTCGGTTCAAAAGAAAATTCTGAAAAAATTAGAATTTTGTTACGGTTTAATCTAGAAAAATCATTAGGAAACAAAAATTTAAATAATAACTTAATTTTGTTCATTAGGAAAATCATTAGGAAACAAAAATTTAAATAATAACTTAATTTTGTTTGCCTTCACTGATTTAATTGACGTTTGAACCACATCTATTTCTTTCAAAAACATTTTAAATGCACGATAAAAAACAATATTATATCATGATTTTAAAGAAAAGCCATCTAAACACAAGAAATGCAATCTAACTATTTATAATATAATATACTCAGTTAATCATAATAAAAATTTTAAAACACTACTTATCTCTGATATCGATAAAATATCTACAGAATATCCTTTCCTTCTGCTAGCACTTCGACCTTCATGAGAAAGGAACTTTTAATAAAGAAGTAAAAAGCTCCCCTATGAATTTAATATACATCGCGCACATAAATGGTGTTTCTTTCACTTTTGTTTTCACATAAATCTTCGGGATTTTACACGCTCGCAAATATCACTTTTGTTTTCACAATTTGAGCACTACGGAATTGTAGGGTCATCGGTCATTTCCATAAATTGGACACTGTAGGGGCACACACTTCAAATGGGTTCCGGTATGTCAAGCTCCCTTCTACATCAGCATTTCAGTGGCGACGAAGGTACAGGTATTGGGAACCGAAAAGGCGATTTTTTCTTTTTCTCTCAGCCTGTGTGATTGGAAACTTCCTTCCTTCATTCATTCTTTTTTCACGGCCAATGAAGCAAATTTTTTTTTTTTTTTTCCGACTCCGGTAGGTGATGGGATGAGGTTTTATCAACGTTGTAGTCAGCCGGAAAATAGATAACAATGGTTTCCTCAGCAAGTAACCATCCTGTCGACTTGTAATAAAAGGGCTAAAATCCCTTTTATCAGTGTTATAGTTAGCTTAAATAATGCAGTCGAAGCCATCATATGTTCTAAAATGGTTTATTAACGGTAGGTTGGTATTGATAACAGTGCACATCCGCTCTCCACAAGGGAGAGGGTGGACAAGACTTCTAACAATTCTGGAACAGCTTATCAGGATCACAACATGATGGAAAGGACATGCGAAAACCATTGCTCTCGCATTTTATACAAACACATATTGGAGTAAACAGGCACAGTCTCTGACATACTTGTATCCTTACGAATTAAGAAAAATCATTTACTGCTTCCTTATATGGAAGTGAAAAGGGGGAGAGATTCTAAAAATAACTCAATCGTATGTTATTGGCCTTGACTTCCCAAAATAGAATCTCTCTACGCTTATTCTTTAACAAAGGCATTTTATGAAATCGAAAGAGATTTAATTATTTTATTAATACATAAGTATTATAATTTTGGTATTACACACACACACACACACATATATATATATATATATATATATATATATATATATATATATATATTTCAAACTGCAAAAGTAGCAACTATGCATTATTATAAATGTATCATTCAATTTTAAACATTGATGGACATTGAGCTATCCCAATAATTTATTAAGAACAGAATACTAAGTAGAAACGGAAACAATTAAGAATTGTGAGTGATTATTCAATCTTAAAATTCAACTTGTTTTAAAATATCAGAAACTGTTTGATCATCATCTTACAAACAGCATTTCTTATTACATCGGGGAAGGAAACTGTTTTCGCAAAAACAAATGCATTTAAAGGCAGTTTCTTTTCTCTGCGCAGCGCGCTAGCTCATTTTGTCCATTAGGAATTTTTGCTGCACAACCAATATCTTATCTTCCTAAATACAAGATAGTTGATATAAGAATTCTTTCTGAGCGCTAAAAACGCGTTATCTTGTCTTTCCAAAAGTTTTTCGATGTACTCACTAAGAAGATATATTTAGTGTGAGAAGAAATTATCGCGTTACAACGAAGACGAAATAACTCGTCCTTTATTTACTTAATTCAATTGTTTAGAGCGGGAAGGAAGCAGCAAAAAATACGAATAAGTATTTTATTCGAATTCGGCATTTAACTTGACAATTAAACTTTATAACATTCCGGTCAAATAAAAGACCCGCAATATCCGTGTTAAATATTTTTCTTTAAAGTAAGTTAGGTTTACAAACAGTCACTAATTAATGTCGATTATTTTATGGCACGTGTCCATAAAATAATCGAGATATTGCTATTGAAAAATATATAAATTAAGATCGCTACTAGTTTCATTATTTCTAAATAATAATAATGACAGCTAGCTATATTATTTTTAAAAAAATTTAACACTGACAATAAATTCCTTATTTTGGTGAATAATTTTATTGATGCTTGTTTTCAGAGACGGAGACATAAGACTTATTAACAAGTTAGAGCTAAGTGAAGGGAAAAAAAATATATAGTTTTTCATATATATTTTAATAAAAATAATAAATTGTGTAATAATCCAATTTTTGCACTGTATATTTATAGATGTTAGACATTAATAGGTCTTAATTAAAATGAAGCATAAAATAGTGAAAATAAATACCTCTTTTTTTTAAATAATAATAATAAAAGAGTTTTTAACTTGGAGGAAAAACACAGTAAAATTTTCAAAAAGAAAAGCACCTTTCTATAATGTATCCTTTTAAGATTATTGTATCAAAATATTGATTTTCGTATAAATGTAAAAGCATAATATGTGAAATTCTGCACTCACTTCTATCAAAACATTTTATTCCATTGTTTTATTGAAATAATCTGTTGAAATTATGCAAGGAAAAGAAATAATGGTACTTTCAATAGTTGAAATTGCTACATATTTATCTGTAATAATTTTTAATGAAGGTAGCAAAGGAAAATTATTGCACGATTAGAAATAAACCTTGGCCCAGCAACCAAAAAAATATGCTCAAAATTAAGATAACCGCAGAATTTTCGGCTGTTACTCTAAAATCATACGAGGGAAAATCGACTAAGACTAGCACTTGAGACTTCTGAAAATGATATGCACTATAGTTAGTGGCAAAATTTTACAAAATTATAAGGATCACAAAACTATAAACGTTATCTTTGGGAAACTATGCTACTCTTACTTGCTGTATCTCTAACTAGCACAATTTTCAGCCGATTTACTTCAAATTTTGACACAATATTCACAGTAAATATAGTTTTCGTTGCACGTAGGGATTTTTTTAATTGGGTTGGCCTAGTTTCCTTTTTTCGTAGATTTCATCTTAAGCAGGTAATTCATAATAAACTGATTTAAAGGGTAAGATACTCAATTCTTAAACACTGGTGTGGAAAAATTAAGGACGAAATGGTTTTTCGAATGTAAGTGTAAACAGCAGCACTGTTGAAAATCGATTAAAAAAGAGAGAGAGAGAGAGAGAGCTCGTTTTATTTCCTTAGTACACGCACCCTCCCCCCGGTACGTTATGGTGCATATATGCAAATCTTTCAACAAAAAATAAGCACCCTTTATGTACTTTTTTAACACTTAGAAAATATTTTTAAGCACTATATACATTAACAAAATGCAAAATTATTTTCGAAGACTTTACATGATTAGATAAAATAACTAGTTTCTGACAAAGAACTTTTTTTCTTGATTACATTAGCCACCGTAAAAAAATAAGAGATTTTTTGGTTCGATTTCAGAAGGAGGAAAAAGCAGCTGAAAATTGAGAATCTCTTGCAAAATGCAGTCGAGAGTGCGAGAATAATTCTCACTGAATCTAGCTCAGTATATGCACATGCGGATCCGCAAGCACTTCATACGTTGCAGAACGATGGTAAGCCTAAATGCATTGTGTTTGAATGATTTGTGAAAACGTTGAATAGAACAATCTGAAAATCACGCATTTGCATAATACGTGGCGAACATCGATATGGTAAAGGGGGGGAAAAATCTCATTTTAGAAAAGAGAAAATTAAGCATTTTTAAAAACACCGAATAATAAAAGCACCTTCAAAGGCTTTTAAAAATCGAAAATAAGCACTTTTTAAAAACTCTACGCACCCTGTTTACCTTACCGCGATTGGTCGAATTCGCGAAGAATTATCTGGGACTTAGAACAAACAAATTACTTTATTTTAAAAATAATCAGACATCTTTTTTACTAGCTTACTTGGAACATTTTTTTCACCTAGATTAAAATTATCAAAATCATTGCTTAATTCTAATTTTTTGAAAATATTCATGAGCCAAAATAACAATCTGCATTGGAGTCGGTTTTCAAATATTAAAAAATTACCACAAACGCGTTTCTTTTTCTCAAATATATGGCTTTTCTCGATATTGACGTTTTTCGCCATTTTCAGAAAAAGCATAGAGGGCCGTGGTTGAAGATAAGACTCATGCGTAACTGTTGCTAACTCACAACAGTATTGAAAATAGCATATTATTGGGAAAAAACATCATGTCATGCGACATGAGACTTTGAAAAACGGCCTCCAGCGAACAAATCGATAACCTTTAAAAACTCGTTTTAAAATAATATCATTAAAAATATTTTCTTAAAAATATTTTTTTTCCTTCTATCCGGCTTTAAATTTATAATTTTTTAAAAAAAACCTCGTCATTCGACGCAGTTATTTAAAAAAAATAATAAATAAATAAATAAAAATACTCTAGTGCTGTCAAAAAGGAAATAAAGTAACAAGGATAACAAGATTTTCGAGATTAAAAAGAATGCTAAATAAACACAGATATCACTAGTGTAGATTTTAGCTTACCGGACTAAAACTTTATAACCGTCGTTGAACAGCCGACCCAACTTAATGGGTTTACGGCTACTAATGTTCAACTCCGTAGCCTTGTAATTTTGAACCCAATCCAGAAGACAAGGGAACTCCTGGATCGAGTATTGGGAGAAATTTGCCTTCGTGGAGGACTTTTTGATGGAGCTAACCCGCATTTGCGTTACATGGAGAGGAAGACCACGAGAACCTCCCACGGTTAGCCTGACGGCAAGGGGACTCTAACCCATGATCCGTCTACCACTGAGGATATTTCACGTCAGCACTGTGGTCAGTGCAAGCCGGATGCGGAATTCGTATCGACTGGGATTCGAACCCGGTTCGCCTCATTGGAAGGCGAACGCTCTATCCCCTGAGCCATCGCGGCTCCCGGACTAAAACTTGCAACTTTCGTTGTTAGACAACAACTTTTGCTAACAACAACGAAAAAAATCCAATCTCAGATAGAAAATAGATTATTGCAAATGACGCGTATTTGTAACTTCCAAAAAAAAGTAATAATTATCAGTACGTCATCAGCATAAATGTAGATTACCAGCTGGATCTTGATAAATTTAAAATTAGAAAAAAAATCTGGAGATAAACAAACAATTTCGTAAAGACAGTTTCATTTTTAACGCATTTTATTTGTATCTCTTATTTAAAAAAAAAATAATAATAAATAAATAAAAAAAAAAAAAGCTTAGGAACTATTCAGAGAATAAGAGGCTGATTAACTTTTCGACTCAAATTGTTATAAAATAAAAAATTTTTTAATGTAATTCTAATCAGAGCTATTGTAATTTAGGTGAGTTCTAATTAATTGAGTTATGAACCAAATTGTCGTAACTGAAGGTAAGTTCAATAATTCAAAGTAGTAGAAATTCGCTTACAGCCGCTAAACTTGGACTTAACAAAGTTTAAAAAAAAAAATAATAATAATAAATAAAAAAATTTTCAAAATTTTTTTTTGAATATTTAAAACATCTTTTAATAATTTGATGATAACAATATTTTCATGTAAACCAATTATCTTTTTACATGACAACAAACTGAATACTCTCTTGTTAGTCGCAAGAATTCGTAAGCAACAATATAAAGAGGTAAGGTTTTCAGAAGCTTTTTATGCCAAGGAAAAAGCCACTAAAATCACTGAACGAAATATGCAATCTTGCCGAAAAGACTTTAACAGTTAAATATTTAGCTTTACAAACGCTTTTAATATTGACATTTTGAAAGACTTTCATAATTAGCATTGAGGACTAAGGATTTTGGCAATGGTTATTAACACAATAATCATGGCATATTGTCCGTTATATATATATATATAAGTGTGTTTAAAGTTTTCATTGCTAAGCATAATGCATAAGAAATGCTTTAGTTTGATTAAACGAAGATTACCTACAAGTTGAATTATGAGTTTTTGCTAGTATTGCTGCTGAAAGAATATGTATTTTCATATTTACACCTGTTCGTAGTCCAAAACGCGTGTTTTTTTATTTGTGCCACTACTGCAGCCCATGAGCGATATATATATAGGTCCAACAAAGATCATTCTTGACTTTTCAGGAAAGGTTTTGTTTTTGCGATAAATCTAAAAACCAGTTGTCTGTCCAGACATCTTGCGACTTGTCTTGTTGTGGTGAAAAATCCAGCCATAATTTTCTGACTCTAAAATTAGCGTAAAATTAAATTCTTGCCCGTCAGGGCCATGTTTTATAAACGGGCATGCGAACTTTGCGAAAAATACAAAAACCGTGTCTTTTATTGGGTTGTAGTTTTTAAAATTTTGAATTGATGATTCCCTTTCACAAAGAATTCAGTTTAGGATCTGTTTTAAATAATTAGAAATGTTGTTCTTTAAGAGGAACCGCGGAAGAAATCGAAAAATTCTTATTTACAGGAGTAATTTAAAGTATAGAAATACCAGAACTCATTTTGAGTTCAGGTTTTAAATGCTGAAAAGATATTTTCAAAATATGAAAAAGTCGCGTCCTCTTAAGGGACCGAAACTAAGTGTTCTATTGAAATCAGGGGATGAGAGAGAGGTCATACCTGAGAAGATTGCTGAGATGGTGGAGGAGGAGGAGGTTGTTGCTGAGGAGTTGCAGGTTGAGGCATTTGTTGCTGCAAAGGTGTTGAGGGGTGAGGCGATTGCTGTTGAGGCTGTTGTTGCTGAGGAGAGGTTTGTTGAGAATTAGATGGAGGTTGCTGAGGTGATGGTTGCTGTGCAGAAGAGGGTGGTGGTCCTCCATAGGAACCCATCTGGGGTGGCCTTTGCTGCTCATAGCCACTAGCAGGTGACATCTGTGATGACTGCGATGGTCCATGCTGTGGGCCTGGATATTGCTGTATGCCCTGAGAAAAAAAGAATATTCCAGTTAGATCTAAGAAACGGAGGATCGATTACGGATTGTGAGAGTAAAATTGCCTCTAATTTCGTACCTATTTCCATAACATTTCATTTCAGATTTTCTAATTGCTACCAGATCGTTCAAAAAGATTGTACAAAAATAATATAGCAAAATAATAGAGAGAATTTTTAAAAAGTAAGCCTTCACTTAAAAGCAGCCTAATTTATCTTATAAACTTTTCATCATGAATTATTGATTTTCTATTGGTTGCAAAAAACCTTTTTTTTAAATAGATTTCAAAGACCTTTTTTGTAAAGAAAATTGATGCTACCATTAAAAAATTTTTATCGATGGCCGTAAAAGCTCGCAGCTAAGCACTATATATGCATAGAATGCATTCAAAAACAAAAAATTCCCTACTGTAACTTAAGCTGGAAACTAACTAACCTATTGGAACACATAGGTTATTTATATATATTGTCTTAGATTACTCAAAAAAAATCAATCTGAATGAATAGAGAATGACATCGAAAATTGAAAAATCCCTAATGATTGTAAAGAAACAATAAAAATGCAGCAGTATTTGTTCTCCAACAGCTTGGGCCAAAGAAGTTTTCCAAAATACGACTGTCTAATAATTGGAAACATCGAGGAACTATTTTTTTTAATACACAGTATTTAACCCATGAAATTCGAAAAAGGAGCATATTGTGACGTCACTTAAAAATCAATTATCAATCAGAAACAAAAGCAGTTGTCAATTGACTTCAATAGCGTTCATTCTTGTTTCGTTGGAGCTAAAACGTTTTACAATATTTTTTACGAACGCAATAATTTTTTTAGATTATTTAGTTTTAATATACAGCTGTGTTTCCCAAAGTTATGACTTTAGCGTACCCTTTCTACATTTTTCGTAACGCTGTGTATGACTAACAAAAATATGAATGTATTTTTTTTAAAAATATGTTTCTTTTTCTTTTTTGGTACAAAGTTTTGTAGATACCAACCAGCGATCCATATTCTATGTTAGGAATAAAAATTATATTTTATAAAAATAATCAAAATAAGTAGAATTTATTACAAACTTTTACTATAAAAAAAATTGCACAAAAGTTAAAAATCACAACTGGCTATTGACACCACTAATTATTAACTGTCAACTCTGCAAGAAATAGCCTATAGAAAAATACATAATCGTAAATTTTCATGGCGAGTTTTGTTTTTAAATAAAAGTTTTTGAAATTTTCGTTTGTTGCAAGATATTTCGCATAAGAACGTGTACCCCCGCTAAACTGTTCCCGTACCCCAGGGGGTACGCGTACCACACTTTGGGAAACAGGAACATGATACTTCATCTTCATTAATTTTAATATTTTCGTATACAATTCTGAAAATCTTTCTACTCCGTAAGAAATTTTGAATTTTCATCAAACTTTTTAAGAACTGCTATGCCACTGAAAATAATTTGAAGATTTTCTAAAAACTTGGAGATATTTTTCGCTTTGTTAATCAAAACGCTTTTTGTTTCCTGGTTATTAAGATATTACTTTTGTACAAGAATTTGAATTACAAAAAAAAAATCCCCCCCCCTTTTTTTTGGCACTCATTATTTAAATCTATTCACCCATAACAGTCACACTTTCTTTATGGAATAAGAACAGTGTAATCTACACAAACTGAACATAATTATTTGTTGCTTAATTTAATTTAAATCATTATAATTACAATTAATCAAGGTTTCAATCGAAGGTCGAATCAAAAACCATATATCAGCAAAGTCATAAAATAAAATGTGATCAATATATAGCTTGATTCTTTAAAGAACCTATTTTTAAATTAAAATATGTTTTTAAAGATAACAATGAAATCAAGAACATTAACACCAATTGTAGGAATATTTTTTACAAGCATTGCTGTTAGTGATTTCGAAAAGTGCGATGGCGGAAACGAAAATGGAAGTAGGAAAGCGTTTAGAAAAAAAAATGTGAAATAAAATCTATTGTTATTAAATTATGACCAAATAATTTTTGGAGACTAAAATTAAAAATGCTAAATCATTTTTAATTACTTTGCGAAAAGAAAAAAAATGCCTTCAAAGCATCGAAACGACAAATGGATTCGGTCCACAGGCTATATATTTAGTTTTTTAATGTTCAGTACTAAGGCAATCTTCAACACATTAACAAATGAAATTGTTTTTATAGTAAACTATGTAACTTATTAATTTGATCTAATAATAATAATAATAAATAAATAAATAAACGAAGATTTCCTTTTAAAATTATTTAGGAGCGTTGTGTAAAATTATTGAGCCAGATCAAAAAGTTGAAGACATAGGGAAGTAAAAAAAAAAAATTATGCCTCTTCAACATTAAGAAAATCTGACTCCGCAAGAAAAAGAATTTTTTAAAAAAATTGAAGAAATTGAGTAAAATGTATAAAAATAACAAGTATCCCTTCATTAAAAATTAGATATCATTAAAAAAATACAAAAAAAAAAAGTTATCATTATAGTATTTGATTTTTTTTATTTTGTTGTTAAAAAATGAGGCCTCTGGCAAAGGAATTTTCCTTTCCAAAGGGAGGGACGGAGGAAAAGGTGATGGGAGCTGCCGAACAATTCATCACTTTATAAAAGAAGGTGCCACGTGATTGTGGAAACCACGTGCTTTAAAAGTGAGTTTTTGTTTTGATTTGAAGGGATGACGTCATGGACAACAAGATTCTATTATCAAGGTTCTTTTAGAGAAAGGAAACACCTGAAGGTATCATTAACAAGATATAAGCTATATCAGCAGGTTTCCAATTTCTTTCGACTACGGAACCCTAAAAGAGCAACCTGCATTCGGCGGAACTCCGACTTCATAAATGATGTTTATTAAAGTAATTTAAAATTTATTTTTAAAATACGTATTTAACTGAAGGAATGACGAATTTTTTTTATCGTTTTATCATTAATGTTCTTAAATTAGGATTTATGTTCTACAATTATGCAATATTTTAAAAATGCTTATTCTTTTCGTAATTTTTTATTAGAAAAATTGTTGTAAGAAATATTAAATTTTCTTTTAAAAAATGCACATTTTCATTTCATTTGCACTCTACTTCAATAATTTCATAGACAACCAAAAGAATAAATAAATTATGGATTATAGATTGTATCAAAATCAGGAAGCGTAGCCAAATCTTTCAACAAAAAATAAGCACATTTTAAGTAATTTTTCAGCACTCAAAAATATTTTTAAGCAATACATACATTAACAAAATACAAAATAATTTTCAAAGACATTACATGATCATGATAAAATAATTAGTTTCTGACAAAGAACTCTCTTCTTGATTATATTAGAAATTATAAAATGATCAAGAGATTTTTCGGTTCGATATCAGAGGGAGGAAAATGAAGCCTGAAATTCAGCCTGTAAAATGCAGCAGAGTTGCACGTGAGAGTGCAAAAATCTCACCGAATCCAGCTCAGTCGACGCACATGCAGACACGCAAGCATTTCCTCAAACATGTAAAATGATTGGAGCTTTCATAAGCTATGGACTGGCGGTACGCCGAAATGGATTGTTGCTCAATGAATTGCGAAAATGTTGGATGTAAAAAATAAGCTTTTGCATAATACGTGCCGAAAATCGACGTGGTAAAGAAAAAAAAAATCTTATTTTCGAAAAGGGAAAATTAAGCACTTTTTTTAAAACGCCCTATAAAAAGAGCACCTTTATAAGCTTTTTAAAAAAGAAAATCAGAAATAAGCACCTTTTAAAAACGCTACGCACCATGAAAATATAATCAACCCCAGTTTTCCATGAAGCTGAGCTAAATCATTGTTTTATTAAATTTCCTATATTAAGGTCATTCTTTTCGAGGAGATGCATACTTCAATATTTTAAAAAAGCGTGAAGTAGTTTGTTTTTTTTATATAGGACGGTATAATTGCGTCCCATTTTATAGAAGAGGCTGTTCAATAAAATCACCTGGAGATAGTGTGTGTACACCGGTCACGAAAATTTTCTAAGACACAATTTCTCCAGAGAATCAATCTGATATTGGGGCATGATTTTAAAGAAATTAACAAAACCACTATAGATGGCAAATTGGCTACAGTATGAAAAAAGTGGTATAATATCGTACATTTTATAGGCTACGTCAATTCCATTGGTATTTTTGCTATTTAATTTACAAACATTGAGTCAAAGTTGGCTTTGTTGGAGTCAGCATCAGAGATTTAAAACAATCACATCAAGTTATAGACAAAAAAAATCCAAATTATAATTTAAATCGCATTATATACAGATGGTGTCTCACGTGATAGAGCGTTAGCCTCCCAATGAGATGAACCAGATTCAAATCCTGCGGTGACTGGTTAATATAAAATCCGGCTTGCACCGACCACAGTGCTGACGTGAAATTTCCTCAGAGGCAGACGGATCGTGGGTTAGAGTCCCTTTGCCGTCAGGCTAACAGTGGGATATTCTCGAGGTCTTTCTGTCTATGTAACGCAAATGCTGGTTAGTTCCATCAAAAAGTCCTCTACAAAGACGAATTCTTCCGAATACCTGATGCAGGAGTTCCCTTGTCTTCTGGATTGGGTTCAAAATGACAAGGCTGCAGAGTTGAACATTCGTAGTCGTAAACCCAAAAATTAGGTCGGCTGTTCAACGACGGTTATAAAAATTGATCAGATTAAAAGAGAAATTTACCTGTTGAGGAGGATAATTCTGCCGGACTGAGGGAGGAGGCGCGGCTTGTGATTGAGACTGACTATAAGGATGGTACTGCTGGGAATATTGGCCTTGAGGGGGACCACCTCCTCCTGCCTGCTGCCCACTGTATGACCTTTTCATTGAAGGATCAGCCACTGGACCACCGCCACCACCCTAGGAAAAGAAAACAAAAAAAATAAAGGTTTCATCATCATGGGTAGTTTAAACATCAGTCATTATTAAATCAGCCAAAATTTCTTTCTTTTCTTAGCCCCTTCACATTCATATGGTGTCTTTAAGTTCTATAAACTAATCCCTCAGAAATTATATGTCGAAAAACAATTTAAAAAATTGTGTTTTGAATCAGAAAACTTCACTTAAAATAATTGATGCAGAAATGCTCTGGTAATCGGATATATTTAGAGAAAAAAAAATATATTTAATAGTAAAAATGGTTTTTTTTTTTTTTCCTCCCCATAAAATGTGAGACTGTAAGTCTTTAACAAACTAAACAATTTCGAACAATTGAATTTTGCTATTTCTAGTTACATTATAAATTAAAATATATAATAAAAATGCCTCGAAAACCCTAATTTACAATTCTTAAAATTTATTAGTATTTCAAAAGCCGAACTTGAATTCGTTTCTCAGAACACATACAAAAATACCAGGACGAAAAGCCAATATAAAGACAAATAATAATATAACCCACAGAGAGAGAAAAAAAAAAAAAAACTAATTTTGGGCTACTTTTGTTCTTAAAAAAGAATATTGTGTTACAGTGGGTTTCTTCTCACTGTAACATCTATGGAAACGAGATGGCAGATCTTGCTTAAAAAAGAACTGGCATTTTACGGAGCTCCCAGAGAGAAATTCCTTACTCTTCCCATAAATAGAATAGTTAAAAACCCTATAATTAAGAGTTATGAAAATAATTTAAATGAACAAATTGGTGACAATGTCTGGAGGGAGACTCTGAATAAGATCACTGATCACCCGAGACGCAACACTATCTTCAAGTTGGAAACCGAACACGACTGCGTAGCCGCTCACCTACATAGACTTAAGATCTTTGCGGATCCAAACTGTGTTTTGTGCGGGGAGGACTCCCCAATGAATGCTGAGCATCTGGGGGTCTGCCCCGCAGTTACTGACAACATCTATAACAGATACTGGAATGCTAGGGAACAGTTGCAGGCACTGCTAACTGGCTGATTTTATGGTTTGTTTATATTTCTATTGTTGATATTCTATTTAATGTTTCTTTGTTCTAATTGTTTTTGTAGTTCGAATGTTTTAATGTTTTTAAACTTTTTTATTCTTTTTTATTTGTTGTTATTCTTCATGGGTCTGTGAGGAGTGTTTTTACACTCCAGCGAATGATATACACAAGTGCTGCTGCTAGAAATAAAAATTTAAAAAAAAAAATAAATAAATAAAACATTTTTATTCAATGGTTGATGGTTAAAAAAAAAAAACTAAATAATAAAAAAAAAACTTTCAAAATAATAATGCAGGAAAATGAAAATACTCATTGACATAATTTGTATCTAAAAATCAGTTTTATAACAGATTTATATTTTCTTTTTGAGCTTGTGGATATGTTATTATATCTTTTCTATCCAGCACTAATTTGTTACTTTACTTCCAAGTAAAAATAAAATAAATAAAATCAAAGAAAACAAAATTAAGGCTTTATTAAATATTATAAACGATTCTGAAAACAAAAATACTCAAATAAAGGATTTTTTCATTAAAGAAAAATTACTACCGCTATTTCACTTTTGACCAGCGTTTACATTTCATCAAAACTCATGCGTTTTCTGAATTACTTTAAATCTTAATTTTTACTATCTAAATTCAATATTTCAGAATAAAATTCAATAAAACACTTAAATTCTAAAACAAAATTTTGGTATTCACATAACATGCGTACATTTTGTAGCATAAATTGCAGTCATTTAGCAAAATATAGTGCACATATTTTTATCGCATAAGAGTTAATTTACCAAAAGAAAAAAAAAATTAAATTAACGTTGTCTTTCGATTATTATATATGAGACATGATGGCTCAGTAGTTAAAGGCACAAAGCTGCCTCCATTGTGAAAGATTGAGGTACGAACCTCAGTGGCAGGTCCTCCAAGCTTCAATAAGAGATTGAAGGGAAGTCGAGGTGGCATGTGCGCATTGCTGACCACAGTACCGTAATCATGCTGTTGGTCACAAAATTTTGACATATTTAGAAAATTCGGTCAAGACACATCGAGCAGGCATTATGTGGACTCAGATAATCAGACTTGGATTTGATCAAAATTAACTGCGTGGGGCACAATATTTTTATTTAATAGTTAAAAAGAGAGAAAAAAAAAACATTTTGACCATTTCACACAATGTTTTGAATTTTTTTTACCAATACATATTTTACGCAGGTAAGGAAATTTAAAAAAAAAAAAAAGGGAAATCTTGTTGCATTTTTTTGATGATTGACTTTTTTCAGTATGACCTAGTCAAAAATGTTCTCATAATGAAAATAATTTTCAGTGCTAGTACTGTTAAACGCATGTTTTTATTAAATTCAAGTTGAAATTTAACTATGGACAATGATTTTTATGGAATTTTAAAATTGGATGCAATTTAAAGCCCACAATTTTACAATAGCTAAATTATCTTTTTTATGTGGGGGGAAAATATACCGAAATTTACCTGCCATAAATGATTTTTATTTGAAGTAACAATTTTTGAAAATATTTTCTAACTTTACAATATTTTTTAGTAGATTTTTTAATAAAATTTTTAATTTTCAGAAATTATGTCTAAATTTTCACAAAATAGGTAACTCTCAAAAAAACCCAGACAGACCCCTGACTAAAAATAAGAAGTGCTTTATTTATTTAGAACTTTTATAAACAGCGAAGGTTATCTATTAGTTTTAATAGCAATCAACGAAGAGAAGACATTAATTCGTGTAACTTTATTAGCTGTAAATTGAAATAGCTAAAGATTTCCAATGTGAGAAGGAAAAAAAACTAAAAAATCTCAGGCTAGAGTAAGGAACTTTCCGGAGGTGTGTTTTCCCTGGAACAGGACTGGAGAACTACATTTTTCCATGCTTCAGCAATCCTGCCATACTGTTACCTTACAGACATTCAAAAGGTCTGCAGCATTGTAACGGTATTATCGTAAGCAAAGTTGCTATAGAAAGACAATTTTGTTCCCTCATTAATTGTGTAACAAATTTTTCCAAGTTATCTTCAAGTTAATTTGAATTTGCATTAAAGCCTAGCTAGTTATTTAATTGTTTTGTAATTAGTTGCATCTGCCCAATATAAATATTTTCCAATTATTAAGAAAATTATTTTTTAAACCGAGGTTATAAATTTAAGATCTTCGATTATTATTATTATTTTTTTTTTAATACTTTAAGTTATTTCATTTTACGACTTCATTAATAACATGATTTTGATTTTCAAACAGAAAAATTTTGAAAGCAATTCTACTTCAAATTATAATTAATTGAACTTCAGCATTTTTTAAATTTAAGCAAACACGTTTATTTATATTTGCTTAAGTTTCATAAAAATTAATTTGTGATACGATTAAATCTGTACAATACTATCTGCAGCTAATGAAACTTGCAGACATTAAAAATTTAAATTACTCATTGTTTTATTAACATATATAAAAAATTTAAAAAAATTCTATACCACATTTAGCCTAGACGAAATGTAGAATGTAATTATAATAATTTTAGAAAAGGTTTTGTAAAATCAATTTTCTTAAAATAAATGCTCGAAATCCTCTTAATTACTTTGATTTTACAGTACCTAAGAAATCAATGGCTAAAGCATGTAATAATTATTGCTGATTCGCTTAATTTTAATAATAGATCATATTAAACTTTCAAATTCTATTATTAAAATTTTTGTAATTTTAAGAAAAATTGTATTATTAAAAAAGTTTTAAAAAAATCACTACTTTCAAAAAAATAAAAATAAATTTTTTTATTTAGTATACAGTACACCATTTCAACTATTGTGTTATTATAAATTGTTAAAATATAATTTTGTACAGAAAAATTATGTAAAAAGTATGCAGAAAAATTAAAAATAAATTATTTTTGAAATAGTATATGATGTTCGAGCTCATTTCTTGTTTTATTTATTTTTATATATTTATTTTTCTGTATTTATTTTTTTGTATTTATTTTTTCATATTTATTTTTTTGTATTATGCACAAAAATTAAATAAATAAAAATTCTATATATTTTCATACTAAATATCAATGTATTTATTGATTTTTTAACTATAATTAATTTTGAGAAAAACATTTGTATGTTATTATTATAAAATAAATTATTGTTATCAAATCAATATAAACTTCTTGTATTATGTTTTCACTTGATAATCACGCAATGTTTATAAATGAAGGAAAAAGAGTTAAAAAAATATTGTAAAGATTTATTAAATGATAAGAAAAAAAAAAGAAACATCAGAAATAAAAATTGTGAATGAATTTGCGTAAAATAAAAATGCTAAATTATTTCGCTTTTGTTATGTTGAATGTTATCAAGCACGTGAAACGGAAAATAAATAAATAATCGGTTCCTTAATTGATACACCTTTGCATCTAACTTTTTAGTGTTCCAAAGCAATTAAAAATCCCTAACATCATCTTCAACACGCTTTTTTCTCTCATGTGTTTTCCCTTTTGCTGAAGAACAAAATTATTTTCTTATCTTTGACTACCACACCTGCTCGACCCCACCCTTTTTTCCATTTTGACAGTTTAGGTTAAAAAAAGTTTAGGGCAAATGAAGGTGGAACCATTTTAGAAATGTAATAGTTTGATTTTTCTTTTCAATTGATTTTGATTTTCATTTCTCTTATTGCAAAAATAAGTATCTTATTTTTAAGTTTAGTCCAGGGTTGGCAAGTTTTTGACACATGACGGTTTTTACCAGTATTTACCATGTTTTTTACCGTCATGTCAAAAACCTCTCTGTCAAAAACGTCAATAACTGTCAAAAACCCATAGTTTTGGTAAAACTGTATTTTTATTTGAGTTTAACTGCTTATAATTTAAAATTAATTCATTTTTGGGCAATAAAATTAGAAAAAAAGTTGTTAAAAGATATTTAAGAACAGATTCTTGCATTTTCCCAACATGATTATATCAAAACATACTATTTGAAGTAAAATATTAGGATACTAAACAAAATTTTCATTTTGTTTGGCGAAGCAACATTTTGTTTGGCATATTACATTACTGAAGAATGTCAAGATTGATTACTTTCATTCATAAAATCTTGCTTCGAGAAACACGTGTACACATAAAAAGAAAGCCTCATAAAATAAACTTTTCTGATCAATTTTGCTTTCAATATTTTACACAGAAATGAGCCATGAAAAAGCCTGGTAAATCCTTTTTAGAGTTTCCTTGCAACATTGCAATAGCCTTTTGTTATCATTATCCTCAATGACAGGCTTCCTTGGAATTCAAGTGCTTATGTCTTGCCCATCCAGTTCCGCAACCATTGAAAGAAACTTTTCGAATTTTGGACTCACCCATACTAAACTCGGAAATCGTTTGGGCAATGAAAAATGCGCAAAATTAGTGACTTGCTATCGTATGCTAAGGCACAGTGACCCCAACTACTGAACATGTAATTTTGTTTGTAATGAAGTTTTGTTTAATGTGCTTTTTCAACTGAATAAAAGTTTTTAACTTGACAAAATAGCAGTAATTCTTGACTTAAGAGTTTGTTAGAAGTTAGAAAGTTAAGAGTTTGTTAGTAGTTTCCCTCGTGGAATGGCCACCCTGTTTCCTTAAAATTGAAGCCATGCCGTCAATTTCGACTGACAAATATACGAAATGCTTTCCTGATTCTTTTTCAGTGAAAACAAAGAAGAAGTAGCTATAAAGGATGACGGAATGGTGGGTTCGCTAAAAACTTATCAAATGATTACTTCAAAAAAATTCTTTTTTAGTAAGTTTTATAACAATAAACTTTTTATTTTTACCATAACAATCCTGAGCATTATTAACTGCACTGAGCCCGATAAAAGTTTTCTACGTTCATATACAATTGACAAAAAAATCAATTTGAAAATACATGGTCTTTCGAAGTTCGTATCACTTGATATTTTTATTAGTTTGACACAGTTGACAAAATTATGGTCCATTATAAAAAAAATACACAAACAATTATAAATTTTCCGATAATAATTTCGACAATAAAACCGTCAGGCGAAAGAAAAAAAATTACCTCAATGTTAAAAATCTTTAATGCTGTGAAAAATCTACTCCATAATAATGCAATAAATCATACAAAACCAGTGGTCTGTCCAGATTTTTTTTGCAAAACACCTGTTTCGGAGAATTTCTGAATAATCGTATTATAATTTTCTGAAATTAAAATTGACGTAGAATATGGGCTTATTTCAATTATATTGTTGTTTGTGTGAGATAAATCACAAAAACCATATCTTTCAAGGAAATCCAGTTTTAAAATATAGACGTCATCGACTAAGTGTCAGAAAAGATTTTTTTTTTTTTAAGAAACAATTAAAAAATATAGGCGTTATAAAATACAAAGGGTTCGTTTTTAAGAAAACAAACCTCAAAATGAACACAATTTTCTAAGGAAGATCCGTTTTATTTTCATTCTATAAATATTTAATTGAATTTAAATTTCTCCTGAAATGGCTCCTCGTAGAAAGGTCCATAAAATAGAGGCATTTTAAAAAGTAATATAAATTTGAATTAAATATTTTAATGAAAAAAAATTTATAATGTTTAAAAGAAAACAAATTAAAAGAAATGTTTCTTATTGCATTCAGAAACTCCTGCGCGCCAATGGGTTGTGCACCCCTACTTTAAAAATAAATAAAAATTCAACTTTCGAACATCAAATATCAATTATGATACATTTACGTTATCTATCAAGAAAACACATTAAAAAGTAAACATAATAATATATCTCAACAAATAAATTTAAAAAAAAAGGAGTGAAATAAGAAAGAAGCAAATGGAAGCCGTTTAATCAAATAAGAAAGAAAAATTAGATGAAAGATAGAAGGGGGGGGGATAGTCTATCATCATTTTTTCCCTTTCCGTGGTGTACACAAAAACCACGTGGATAATTAACATGTGACCTAGAAGCAACAGGAGAAGCGGCCGGAAATCGACAACAAATCTCTGGAAAAGCACGTGGCCATTCTAAGAACACCCTCTCTTGCTTACCCCCTCTCTATTCCTCCCACCCTCTTTCATCCCATTCCTAAGGATGTATTTGTGTGTAGTTTGAATGGATGCATGCATGCATGGGTGTGCGCGACGTGAAATAGAGGTCAATGGCTCACTCACACTCAAAGCTGTTTACATTGGGCCAGAGGAAGAAAAAAAACAATAAAAACTGAAAGATCGTTCTCGCAATTTTAACTTGCTCTCTCTAATCCAATAAAAAAAGGAAACCATAAATCCATGCTTGCGCCACACTCTTTTTTAATTCTCACTCATTTTAATACATTTATTTCAAACAAATAAATCGAAGATATCAAAACTGCTATATTTTTTGTTATGTGCTGATAAATAGCATATTATCCGCATCTATTATGAAAGATATGTAGAAACAACTCAATTATCAACTTCAAATAAATAATTTATATCATAAAAGAGGTTTGATGAATACGAATTTTCAACTCAAGCTCAATTTTGCTAAAACATATCCACTATTTTAAGTCAACTAAAATAAAGATCTACTTTCTACAAACTCGTTTTCAGAAATATCTTTGCAGTTTCGTGTAAAATCCCATAACCTAAAAATTAAGAAACAACTTTCAAAGAAATATTTCCATAAAAATTAAAGAGAGAATAAATAAAAATTATTTCATAGATTCGACAATAATGATTTTAAATTAACTAATTAAATATAAATATCAATTAAAGATGGAGCTACAGTATCATGCTACAGAATATTAAAAATATTTATTCCGTTGAGAAAGATAGTGGGGGGAAATGGGGGAGAGCATGCACAATTTCACTCAAAATAACACCGATAGTAAGAAAAGGGAAATAACAATAATAAAAAATAAATAAAAACACACACACACACACACATAAACACAATTCAGCAGGTTTATAAAATACTAGTCGCTTAAGGCGGTCAGCTGTCGGCCACGCTAAAGGTATTCACAAATAAAGTTTTTTAAAACATAGCAGGAAATCTGAAGATTAGTGTACAATTCTTCTTCCGCGTTCTTCAGATGTTTCTTGGGTCCTAGCACTGCTAGTGGAGACACGATCCTCTTCCAATCTTCTTTGACGTTTCTCAGGTGTTTCTCGGATCCTAGCACTGCTAATTGAGACACGAACCTCTTCTAATCTTCTTTGACGTTCCTCAGGTGTTTCTCGGGCCCTAACACTGCTAGTTGAGACACGATCCTCTTCCAATCTTCTTTGACGTTCCTCAAGTGTTTCTCGGGCCCTAGCACTGCTGATTGAGACACGATCCTCTTCTAATCTTCTTTGACGTTTCTCTGATACTTCTTGGGCTCTAGAATTGCTTGTCGAAATTCGGTCATGTTCCATCCTTCCTTGACGTTCCACAGACGTTTCTTGGGCCCTTCTTCTTCTTTGAGAATCTCTTAATATCTTTTTCTTTGACAAAATACAAAGTTTTTTGGAAGGAGGTTCTGCCATGTCAGTAATCGGGTTTTTAAGAAGTCAACGAATACTTTAGAACGACAATTACTATGAAAGCAAATCATGAAACTTCAATTTGAAATCTAAGTGCTTGCCTGCAAACTGAAACTTTCTGAAAATAACTAATTACATTTAATAAAAACTGTTAAAATAAAGAATAGAAAAACCAAAGAGATCCAAAGTAAGTGTGATAGCTCCTTCAAAAACAATTAAATTCCTATTTTATATATTATATAGCTACAACGCTTAAGAAAAAAACTAAAATGCTAAATACATGAAAAGAACACGAAAACGAATTAATTTTGATAAAAATATACTTGAGGGTGCCCCTTGGCAAAATTGGCGACTTATGTTTGGCGCCATTCCTGTTAGCGCGGAACACTGTGGTAACAGGAATGGCGGCCAAAACTGTATAAAACTGTAATGAACCCAATATAAGCAAAATTAATTAACACAATAAAGGGAATTTTGAATCGAAACAAAAAATAATTGAGTAAGTACAGAAAGAAAAGGAAGAAAAAAAAACTCACTTCTTCATTAAGCTTGAATATTCTCAGATTTAGGTGCACAGAATTCTCTAATAGCAGTTAGATACTGTCTAAACTTATTAGGAATAGAATTTGTGTACCTCCATCGCCAAATAAGTTCAGCGAAATCGAAAATGGCGTCTGTGGTACCGTACTGGCGGTGAAAAAAAAAAATTTATAGTCCCTTTTTATGATTGCCCACAAACCTTCGATCTTATGAACCATAAGCAAAAGTAACCTTACCAGCCGGTATCCAACGCAGAACTAACGGACCTCTGAAATTACATATACAGTTGAACATTTAAAAATAAAGCTTAAATCTAAATCTATCAGAATCACGATTGGGTTTCAACATCGCCCAGCTTGGCGATCAACCGCGAACACAACTTGGCGAGAATCAAGGGGGCACCCTCAAATATAGTCTACCCCAAAAATTATCGTCTTCGCTTAAGAAAAAAAAATAGAGCGTGGAAAGAAGAAGAAAAACTTATTATAACAATTATGAACAACGACAAATATATCAAAGCGAAGCGTTCTATTTTCGTATCGAATATGTTGCCACATTTTTAATACAAAAGTTAAACTTTTCTCCACTTTAATAAATGTAAACTAATGCGAACCTTACAATTAAATTATTGATTCCTTCGTATTCGCGATCGCAACGAACTATAGGGGGCGTTGTTGTATGTGCCGAATCCCTGCGATTTCCATATAAACAGTCATTCAGTTACACTGGAGACGTCTATAATGTAGCGTGTAGCATTGTAACGTTCCATCTTTATTCTGGCTGATTAAATTTAAAAAAGAAAATGTTTGTTTTCTTTCTTATGCAAACGAAAACAAAATGGTATCTCTTTTTTTTTAGAGAAGGAACATCCAGAACACATCGGAAAAATATTTGTAAATAAAGATAAAATAATAGGTATATTCTTATAAGAGTTCAAACCTAATGCCTGAGAAATAGTTTTACTAAATTTAATGGTATAACATGAAAGGCCTATTTAAATTTTAACGTAAAATAAAGAATGCTTACGAAACAAAAAAAAGAACCATTCTTTTTTTGTCGCCATTTTTTAGTGTTACGAAAATGCGTCTTTGGGACTTGCCAAAAACAAAACAAGATGCAATTTTATTTTTTTAGGAGCGAAATATTTTATGAAGTGAAATATAACGAAAATGTACCAATGTCCATAACATGAAACTTTATCTTAGTAAACTTCCGTTTCGGAAATGTTATTTCATTTTGAATCTTATTTATTAGAGTTCATAATGGCTATAGAATCAGGTGAGAGAAAAGTTTGTTTTGAATCTATGCTAAACTCTATATCGTCCCCTTTTCCACCGAAATCCGATTGACTACTTTGATTTTAAACGAAGTGTTTCATTTTAAGATTTTTTCCAAAAATTTTAAGTGTAGATTTGGCGGCACTTAAAAATCTGCCAAATCTGTAGCTGTGGTTAATACGTAAGTACCGAATTTTTCTTCCATACTTTTCTGAATCATATTACTTCAAATATTAGAATATGCAAGAAGTATACATAAACACATAATTTAATACCATTTAATTTTTCAAAAAAAGTATTTTGACAACAATTTTATCAAAAAATTATAAACTAAAAAACGTAAAATAAAAACGATTTTAAAAATTCCTCATTTTTCAATAAAAACTTTCGTATTGTTTCTTTTTTTTCAATTCTTATAGTATTTAATCAGACGTAAAAAATCCATTTTGTAGAGAACGATCATCAAGTAAGAAAAAAAATCATTTACAAGCAAATTTTTTATTATAAAAATCATAACACTTACCTGATTTATAAGTCCGGAGAATTCCAAAATGATATGTTCTTTGTTTGAAAACTTTATTCTCAAATAATATATACATAGTTTATCCCTTCATTACTTTTAGGTAACATACCACACATCAAAATTTTATAATTGTAAGATCTCGATAAAGAATTTTAATATGTAGCTTAAAAACAGAATAGCTGAATTCTAGTTAAAATTCTTTTAAAACTAAAAAACACTTACCAAGAAAACGATAAAAAATTTATTTATAATCAGCACAAAAGATACTTTTTCAAGTAATTCGGATTATTCTTTATTGTTGCTTTCTTAATTATGCAGATACAGAAATATATACTATTCTATGAAGAAGAAGAATATTCTATAACTATTACAGTTCTGTATGGAATTCATTGGAACACATTTATTCATTGGAATGACAAAAGCAATGTTGACTTCATTTTTACTTGTAATGAATTGAAGACAAAAAAATTATTTTACCGCAATACACACATCTGTAACAGCAAGTGATCATGAAATCATGTTATGTTGTTGGTAATAGAAAGGTAAAAACTATTGAGAAGTTGTTCTTCAAATGCTTGGCATGTTCTGCTTCAATGTTTGGCATGTTCTGATTAGTTTTTTCAAGAAGTTTTACCTTTTCTTTAGGGAAATTTTGCTTCTTTTTTAATGCTAAGAAAATGGCGCCCGTCATTGCCAATGGTTATGTGGGAACTAATGCCCGATATTTACAGTCTCCCGCTAGATGGCGTACTCGAGCGCTGCGATCGCGAATATTATTGGTTTAAGTTGTCGAAAATTAATATTTCAATTGTAAGGTTCGCATTAGCATACATTTATAAGAGTGGAGAAAAGTATACGCATTTTTTAATAGTTTTTTTGAATATGGCTCTTTGAAGACGAAAAAGCATAGATTTTCTTACAAAATGACAGATAACTAAAAAACTAATCCAAATTTTTGAAAAAGAAAAAAAAATACTTCTTCATTATGTCAAAATACAATTATGTGCCGAGTTTCGTGCCTGGGCGAGGCCTCATAGGCGATATATTGTGATTACAAACACACACACAGCCGCGTTTATTATTATGTATAGATTAAAATTTCTAAAAATTGTTCATAATACTGAATTTCAAATCTACTTAAAGGCTTCTAACATGAGCTTTTTTTTTTCTGTAGTTGCTTGTTTTCCCTTCTATTTAACAAACTTCCATTTTGCGAATTTCTCTATTTATTTTTTTTTTCGAGGAACCAAGAACTTCTTGGAAATTTCTTCGTAAAATAACTTCCAAATAGCAAAGTGAATTTTTCTTTAAAATCCATTCCCCATATTTCCCAAAATATTTCGAAACATTTCAAAGTGTAGTTTCAAGAGTAGTTTAACGAGGACCGATACCGCGCACTCTCAGTCCCTACGTAGACTGATTAAAAAGTGGTCACCTACCAGCTTATTGACCGCAGTCAGTGATGCTTGACTTCGGTACTCTACTTGGAACCGTGTCTTTACGATCAGTCCACTGCAGGACTTGTGTTTCATAGAATATTGGTTCTAACCCCCTTTGGTTGCAACAATTGCCGCAGCAAGCCATTTTAGCTGTCCGCACTGAGTCTTTCAATAAACTTTCCGAAAAGGAAAATGCGACAGCCTTTTTAGCTGTCCGCACTGAGTCTTTCAATAAACTTTCCGAAAAGGAAAATGCGGCAGGCGAATTCTCTGCCAAAAGCAACCCAGAAGCGGGTACCCATCAGAGAAATTAAATTTATAACAAAATTAATAAACTTTCTAAAGAAGTTAGTGTTCTACGAAGATCATGACCTTGCTCTTACGTTAAACTGTAAATATCAGAGCCTCTAGAAATCAGTATCTCTTTAATCGCCAAAACCCCAATTTTGAGGGTGGATCGAAATCTAGAGAAATTGTTTGTTTGTACTATCGTCCTTTCGGTAAAAAACCCACCAGGTGCTCATTTGTTGCTGATTCCGAAAAAATCGTAAACTAATAAGGCCATCCTTGCCGGCGCCCGACGATGTTAGCCAAAATTTCAAGTCGCCTTTTTGTTTAGGATCACTCTCCTAGCAGCAAAATAACATAGGCCCTCATTGGGCAGGAATCTTGGCTCATAAAAGTTACAAAGGGCCTTTATTTTTCGATATTGGTCCCATATAAAATTCGCAGATTCACCCGATATTTTACAGTAGTCTTACAACCAATATCGGTCCTATATAAAATTGTCAGATTCAACCGAAATTTTAAATCCATTATTTAGCCAATGTAGGTTCTATATTGGCCAATGTAGGCCCTATATAGGCTATTCTAAGACCCATATTAAAAAAATCTAGACATCCCAATATGGGTTCCTCGGTGCATGTTCTTATAGGACACATATTGAGCCAATTTCGAACCCAACAGGTGCCAAGGTAAAATTGTTGCTAGGGTGTAGTAAACAAAATTTTCTTCTGTGGTTGTTGAAATGTCGGTTTTATCCGTTTATTCAAACAGCAAAACAGCAAAAAAATAAATAAATAATAAAAAAAATTCAGATCCAAAATTTTACTTGTATGCTGCCAACCCTTCGTAAGTACACATGTTTGGGACACTCCTTGAGCTCTTAAAATTTATGAAGAAAATTTAGTTGAACTTTTAACGTTGATAATAAACAAGCAATGTAGCTGCCAACATGGATAGCAAAAATTCCGTACATTTTACAAATTTCATGATAATTATTGAATAATCAGGGGTCTGTCCAGACATTTTGTGAAAGGTCCTGTTTTTGTAAAATTGTAAAAAAACAATTCATAATTTGTGAATACAAAATAAGCGTTAAGTCACATTCTTTCAACCAGAGTCCCGCTTTTGTGAATTTCTTCAAATAGGGTCATGTTATTGCAAAAATTGCTAAAAACCTTTTCAAGAAATTTTTAAGTTGTAAATAGTTACAAGATCCTGCTCAACAATTGATGCTACTAAATTAGAGATGCAACGTACAAATATTTGGTATTTAGCCTATACTGCTCAACACAGAATATTAATTTCCGATGAATAATGGAAACAAAATCACTCACATTTTTAATAAATTCAATTGACATATTTTAAATAACACAACTTAGTTATGTATCACTTTTAATGTGTTTCGTATTAATTAAACTTAAACAATTCTTAAATTTATAATATTTTAATTAAAAAATTGCCAGAAATTAATTTTTATTTACATAATATTCAATTAATTAATTTTATTCTATATATAATATTCAATTAATTAATTTTATTCTATATATATTATTCAATTAATTAATTTTATTCTATATATAATATTGTATTAATTAATTTCTATTAAATTGATCAATTATTTATTTACAAACAAAAAAATTTAATTAATATTAATAAGAATGTGCACATGATGTTTGTAAAAGTAGAAATATTTTCTTAGAATACTATATTTGGAATTTAAACTAAGGGAAACTTTGTCTCGAACTATCTTTCTTCTCTCCCCCCCCCCCTCGAGAAGGGTTTATTCGATTAACAAAACAATAATGAAACTAAGCAAATTTGTGAAGGGTCTGATTAAGAGAAAAATTATTTTGTGAAGGATCCGTTTTTAAGAAAAGATATTTTGTGAAGGGTCCGTTAACGGACCCAAATTTTTTCTAAACAGACTTTAACAGACTAAATATTTCACAAGGCTTACGTCACTTTATAACAGTTAATCCGTGTTTAGCCTTTTAAAAAGTTAACAAAAGTAACCGATATTCAGTAAATTTTAGTTAGTAGTCAGGGGTCTGTTTAGAAGAAATTTGAGTCCGTTATCGGACCCTTCACAAAATATCCTTTCATTAAAACGGACCCTTCACAAAATATCCTTTAATTAAAATGGACCCTTCACAAAATATTTTAACTTAAAAACGGAACCTTCACAAAATGATTTTTCTTATAATCGGATCCTTCACTAATTTGTTTATCTTCATTATAGTTTTGTTAATTGAATAAACCCTTTCCAGGGCAGAAAACAAGAAATATGGATATAAACGAATTAAGTTTTGTATTCGGCAGACGATTCTTCCATTATTCGACCGAAATGAATATTCTGCGTTCAGCAGTATAGGCTAAATACCAAATATTTGTATGTTACATCTCTACTTTAGAAATAGAAATTGTTGTTTATTTTTGAATTTTTTTATTTTTTATTACAGGGTGTTTATAAAGTCCTGGACCCATTTTGATGTTTAATAACTCCTAAAATAATAAAGATAGATTAAAATTAATAACATAAATGGTTAGATAGACTCAAAAAGTGTTATGGCCCTTGTCAATGAACTTCCTAGGATGGCGTTTGCAACAGATATGGTAGGAAGGATATAAGATGCTGCTGATTTTCTGAAACGCATAACGTTCTCCGACGAAGCATCCTTTCATGTTTCTGGCATTGTTAATCGCCATAATGTGCGCATATGGGGATCTGAAAACCCCCATGAATACCGTGAGGCACAAAGGGATTCCCCAAAGGTTAATGTGTGGTGTGGACTAATGCACGACCGAGTCATTGGGCCTTTCTTTTTACAGAAAAGACGGTTTCATCAGTCGTATACTTAGACATGTTGGAAAACTTCGTATTTCCACAACTAGAAGAGCTTCAGCCACATGTCCTATTGTAACAAGATGGTGCACCACCTCATTGGGGTATCATCGTTCGTAGTTCTTTGAATGACCCTTTTCCAGGAAGATGGATTGAGCGAGGGGGTCCAATTCCTTGGCCACCCAGATCACCTGATATAACGCCGCTGGACATTATTCTTTGGGGATTTATAAAGGACAATGTTTACAGGAGGATCGTGTCGAACATTGATGACCTAAAAGCCAGAATTACAACCGCAATAGCCTCTGTGGATGCCGGATGCCGCTACCTGGCGTGAAATGACTATCGACTTTATATTATCCGTGCGACGAAGGGGGCACACGTGGAAGTTTATTGACAATAAGGGTCATGAAACTTTTTGAGTCTATCTAACCATTTATGCTATTAATTTTAATCTATCTTTATTATTTTATGAGTTATTAAACATCAAAATGGGTCCGGGACTTTATAAACACCCTGTATTATAATTTTACAATGCTGATCATAATCTTGTATCTATTTACAATTTAAGAGCTACTTGAAAAAGTTTTTTGCAATGACCGGACCCTATTTGCACAAATTCATAAAAGCAAGACCCTGGTTGAAAGAATGTGAGTTATTTTTTCACAATTTCACAAAAACCGGACCTTTCACAAAATGTCTAGACAAATCCCTGGTAGTTCTCTACCGTTTTTTAAAGTATTTTGTTCAGTCAGGAGCAGTTGGCATATCTGTAGCTGCATTAAAAGATCCAACGACATCTTTAAAATTCTTTGGATGACCCGTCTGATTACTGTATCTTCTACACCTACTGATCCAAGAATTTACCAAATGATGAATGAATTCAAAGATATATCTGTGGAAAGTCAAAGAGATCAAACATGAAATCACTCACCCTATTATAACAACTGGTCCACCAGTTTTTTTTTTTTTTTTTTTTAAAAAAAAACCTCGACGTTTGGAAACTAATGGAGACATAACATATCATAATTTTAAAAACGTTCGAAGCTTGAAATTTATTCTGACATTTTATTATAGAAAGAAAGAAAAAAAAAATTCAGGTGTCTGATTTAATTGATTCATTTAGTGGTATTATGGTAAGGGTTGTGAAGACCTTTGCCTTCTAACACCCCTGAACTTAACATAAGATGAGAGACATCAAAGAGGAAAAAAAAAAAAAAAAAATTAACAAAATAAACTCACTTTTTTATTTACATTTATAACTCGATTTATTTTTTTCATATGTGTGGCATGTAAAAGCTTAATTTTCCTGTGTTTCTCTCAGTGGTACAGTAAAGCTGGAAATTGTGATATCCAGAAATGAAAAGAGAATAATGACGCATAAGAAAGAAAAATGAGGCCGTCTTCTACCTTTAAAAGAAAATGGGAGACTGGTCCGACCAGTTTGG
Source organism: Parasteatoda lunata (assembly GCA_949128135.1). Classification (NCBI taxonomy): domain Eukaryota; kingdom Metazoa; phylum Arthropoda; class Arachnida; order Araneae; family Theridiidae; genus Parasteatoda; species Parasteatoda lunata. Next base: position 115,356,065 of record OX421972.1, on the reverse strand, counting down.
CTGCATCACATAAGAGCACTTTTTCGAAGAATCCAAATGAACAAGCTACTCAACATATAATGTTTTCCTTACTAGTTCATGCAAGAGATTATCCGTTTTTTAAAAAGCTGTAAAAAGTATTAGAAAGTTCAATAATATCAGCTTGATTTGAAAATTATTTATACATAAACTTTAGTTGGTTCTTATAGAAGCTACATTTAAAATAAAAAAATTTATGTAATACACTTATTTATCCAATATTTTTAATTTTAATCTTTGAAATGCTCAAACAAGAAAAAAGAAAAATAAGAATCGATTGAAATAACAGAAACCAATCTTTAAGGAGAAATTTGAGTGAATATGAGTTTTGTTCACAAAATATCTTTCCATAAAAACGGACCCTTCACAAAATATTTTAACTGAAAAACGGACCCTTCCTTCACAAAATGATTTTTCTTTTAATCGGAACCTTCACAAATTTGTTTATCTTCATTATTGTTTTGTTAATCGAATTCCAGGGCAGAAAACAAGAAAGATGATGTAAACGAATTAAGTTTTATATTCGACAGATGAAATGACGTCCGAAATTAATATTCTGCGTTCAGCAGTATAGGCAAAATACCAAATATTTGAATGTTGCATCTCTATTGCTGTTTATTTTTGAAGTTTTTTGCAATAACCGGACCCTATTTTCACAAATTCATAAAAGCGGACCCTGGTTGAAAGAATGTGAGTAATGTTTTCACAATTTCACGAAAACGGACCTTTCACAAAATGTCTGGACAGACCCCTGATGAGATGACTATAATATGAGAAAAACAAAACTACTTCCACTTCAGAAAATCTTACAAGGAATGACATTTTCCTGGAATGTCATCCAAGGAATGACATTTTTTTAAATATGCTTACTAAATATATAAACTAAAACAACAAAATAATCAAAAAGAAATAAGCTAATACAATTCCAACTTGGCGAGTAGCCGACTTGTAACAACACACTTCGTTTAATGTTTATTTGTTGTTAGAAAATGCCGTTTACAGGTTAAATTTAGTCGGAATAACAGGATCAGTGACGTAGGTATACACAATGACGCATTTAACCATCATCTTGCTAAGCTATTATAAGCAATCAGTTGACAAATGTTTAAATGGAAATCCCTTTAAGGAATAGTCAATCATATTAAAAACACTTATAGAATTACAATGCACAAAAGGAAAGAACCAAAATATAAAAACTAACGGAATACCTTAACAATTTAAACTATTCAAAAATTCTTAAACTGAACTTAACTACCTTATTTATACAGATTACCGGCCGAGCGGTCAGGATGCTTAACTAAGAAGCCAATTGTAGAACCGAAACGTATTTCTAGGAACTCGTTAAGAACTTTTATAACAAGATTATTTTTTCCCCAAAAATCTTAAATGATGCTTTTATCAACATTGAAAATTCTCGAGAAAAATATTAAATAGACAATTTAGTGTATTATTACTAGCAGTAAATTTGTGATGATAAACTTTACCAATATCAGACGTCTGCCACATTCGTTATGATACACGCTGCTTATTAAGTTCAAAATGGTTCGTACTCATTTCGCCGATATTTTAATATATATTTTTTCCAAACTTCACTTATTATTATTCAATGTGCATTTTGATATTTTTTTATTTTAATATTTTTTATTTTAATATTTTTTATTTTAATATTGAATGAGCATTATTTTGCGGGAATAATAAATATATTATTAAATAACTTACTTATTAATAACTTACTAGTTTGGCTGTCGATGAGACATGAGAAAGCAATTATTGTTGTGTATCAGCATTGTACAGATGCGAGTTTGAAATTAAATGCATTTGTGTCAACCTTAATTTTTATACAATTCCTGATTTATCTGCATTCAAAAAAGTTTAAATATATTTGGGAAATGAATTCAAAAAAGTTTAAATAAAGTTTTATTCAGAAATATTTGGAACATTTTTGTTCTCTTAAAAGACATGCTGTCATTGAAAATAATTGTTCCATAGCTGACAACATGGATCGGAAAAAATCCAGAAGCGAAAGTTTTAAGAAATTATAACAAAACTTATGTTTACTTTTTAGTTTAAAATTCGAACCTTGCACTAGTTAAACGAACTTAATTATTTATGTGAAATAATAATAGTAAATAAAAATTAGTGATGTTTCAAAAGCGTCAGAGAGGGTGTTTAGTACTGGGGGTAATGTCGTTCGAAAAAACAGATCATCTTTTATCATTTAAACATTCGGAAATGTTGATATATTTTTATTTCAAAATATAAATTTCATATGAAGTTCCAATTTCGCTCAATTGGCTATGGCTCATTTAGTAAAATTATATATATAGCTTTAAACTTTTTTTTTCAAAATTTAATTCACTTAAACTAATTGATTTCCAAATAAATTCATACATCTATCGTTTTAAACTTTCTTTGATTTCTAGTTAAAAGCTTATTAAAGTATCTAACTTAAATTAAAACTGCTTATACCTTATAAACGATAAAGAGGTGCAAATATTGTATCTACACACATTTTTTCAATAAATATTTTAAGTAAGATTAGTACATTGTAGTCAATTTATTTAATATCTTTCTTAAGCTAAACATATATATCTTCAAATTTATAAATTGATTTAAATCAATTTGAGTATGGAGTTTTGATAGAAATCTGATTTTCTGTGCCTTATAAGTAAATGAAATTCAAAAATACTATATCGCGATGCAAAACTGACGAAGCATCACGATATATAATTTCTAATATCGCCCAGTCCTAGTTATGTCATAATTTTGAATAGGAATAGGCATTTAATTCAAAGACACTTAAAAGATCTTTTAACTAATTTTTTTTTTTTTTTTTTTTTTTTTTTTTTTTTTTAAAAAGAGTTCTGAATAAAAATAAACTGAACACTTTAGAACAAAAAAAGTTTTAATCTTAAAACTCATTTCTATAGGTGCTTCATTATGTATTAGTAATACATATTTAAATATTCAAGAAAGCTATAATCTGTGCCAGAAATGCTATGATAATAGGGATTTTTGATAGAAAATTTACTAAATTTTTAGAGAATTTTCTATAATGTACCAAAACTAGGAGAATGTTTATTAAATCAGTAGACCAGGAGAAACAGACTAACTGCAGTAGAGTTGGTAGCTATGTTGTTCTAATAACAGTCGGACTTCTATTTAACAAATTTTGCGATTTTTTTTTTTTTTTTCCCCTCGAAAAACCAAAAACATAATGGAAATTTCTTCGTAAAATAATTTCCAAATTGCGAGGTGAATTTTCTATTGAATGAACTTTTCTCTAAGATCCACATTCTCTATTTCCCAAAAATACTATTTCGGAACATTTAAAACTTGTCAACACATTTAATGGGTAAATGACCTTGAATTGATTTCCGCAGTCACTTCAATTTTAGATAAAGCGGTAAAATCACTTTCCCTTTTTGTTTGCATTTCATACAGGAATCCATGCCAAAATTCAATTTAAGAGAAAGCATAACAGAAATTTTTAAAGCATGGAACTATGATGTTACAGTTCTATTCGTAACAGTTTTGCTAAAGTTGGATTCTTAGTAAGCGCGGAGAATTTGGAAAGTACAGAGGACAAGGATTACATTCCTTTAGAACTTTAAAAAAAATGTGGGTACAGCTAAGAGAGAACCACGAAATTAACGATGATGTACTGATTAATGATTTTCTTTTTATTGATTCTGAAGCTGCAACCACTGAAACATTAACTGAATCGGATATTTTGGACTGTGTGAAAAATAAAAACAATACAGCCATAAACTGTGAGAAAGACGATGAAGATGAAGACTGAAATGATGAAGAAATCACCAAAACCTTCAAATGATAAAATCATTTGATACAATTTCATAGTAGATAATAATTAACAAGATTAAAGTGCATTAATTGCTATTTTAATTAAGTCTAGTATTTATGAATTTAAAATTTGTTTTGCGCTGTTTAAGTATCTGAAATTGTGATTTTCTATTTAACGAATTTTCCATATAACGAACTTTATTATCGGGATTTAGCGACTTCGTTAAATAGAGGTCCGAGAAGTTTGAAATCACTGTACTCTATCTTATATATCTATAAAATCTTAATGAATGGCACTGTGTATAATGTATTATTTTTTAATTTTACTTACGTTAGCTATTTAAAATTCACTCAGTATTTTTGCAAACTCCTTTATACACTTTACGAGCCTTAGTAGGCAGTGAACCACCGGTTGGAAAGAAAATTATTTATAGTTTGAAATGCTAATCTGGGTAGCAAAAGAAAGTTCGCTCTAATAAAGGGTTTTTATGTCGGTTATATTACAACAAACACATATATCAATTCTAATTTCACGAATATTCACTAAAATGTCTCATAATGAGTTACTATAATGATGCAGTATTTAAGTTACTGATTTAGTTCAGCTTTTTTCTAATCATTTCTACAATTTACAAGTGCATATTTTTTTATAATTTCAAATATTGGTAGATGTTAACTTAGGGGGGAAAAAATAACCAACGAGAAACTAAGTTAAAAAAAATAATTGCTAAATAAAATAGAGGTTATCAAAATGATGCGTGATCTCAAACTATATTAGCACTGATAAAAGTACCGATTTTTGCTTAAAATTAACTAATTTTTCGCAATTACTATCAAACAGCATGATAATAAAAACAATATTTTATTGTTGATTTTATTACAGTCATTACCAAATCACTTTGGTAACTATGTAATTTTTATTACCAGGTTTTCCAGAAGTACGGTAAATTTAACTAGAAGTTTTGACGATACTTTTCTTTTCTCATCGTAAAATTAAGGAAAAGGTTGATAAACTAAGAAAAGAACATAATATTATTATCTTTTTAAAACAAAATTTTATATATATTTGCGAGCATTATGTTATTATGTAAAGCTATAAAACAATTTTGAAAATAATATACAGATAATAATGAAACAATAGTAATAGAATAAATATATTTTTATAATTAATCTCAATATAATTGCAAAATCCATTCAATATAATATCCATTTCAATTATAATTGCAAAATTTAACTAATTATAAAACAAAATTTAAAAAAATCGAAGCAAATTGAAGGAAATAAAAAAAATTCTAATTTTAATAATAGATAAACCTATTTTAAATCCAACGCTACTCAAAAAATTATGTAAAATTAAAACAATTTCAACGTAGAGAAAGTGCGCCTTTGAATAACATAAATAAATTAAAATTTTCATTTTAATATACTTTCCATTTTAATTCAATTGATTCAATTTCATTTTAATTAATAAAACTTTCATTTTAATTGACTGCAACTATGTAGCTATTGACATTTGTCATGTAGCTATTGTCTTTAACCATGGAGGGAGTGCACTTTTTTCAGAAGAGGGTAGCAGAAAATAAAAGTTATTAATCACTTAACTTTTCCTTACTGTACTTGAAACATCAATTTGTCTTAGAAACATTTTGGACTATTTATCTATTGAATTAATATAAAACTAGAACAGGCTTTTAACTATGTCTGAATAAAAACGTGATTTTTTTTCACTGTACATAAATCAATTGGTGTTTGCCATCTTTTTGTCAATTTTTTAAGATTCATGAGGGCGCAACAAGATTTTTCAACAAAAAATAAGCGCCTTTTTAAGTACTTTTTAAGCACTCAAAAATATTTTTAATCACTTTCCAAAAACAAACAAAAAAATCAGAATTAGGATCTATGCATTAATAAAAAGTATTTTTTCCCTATTATTTAAAGTTCTAATTTATAAACATAAAATCAATTAAATTAAAAAAAAAAAAACATTTCAAAAACTTAACCATGATTAAATAACTCGTTTCTAATAAATATTGCAAAGAAAAGTGTGAAAATCATGCTTTTTTTGTAATTTAGAACGACAATCGACACGGCAAAGAAAAAAAATCTTTATTTAAAAGATAGAAAATTAAGCACTTTTTACAAACCCTGAATTTAAAAAAGCACCTTTAAGCACTTTTTACAAACACTACGCACCCTGATCATAACAAAATTGCTTAGCGTTTTTTCAATGTTTATTCCTTATTTAAAGAATCAACCCTGTGCAATAATGTTCCTCAAGTGGAACTCTCCTTTTATACTATCAGAGATGATCTTATATTATAACCAACATACAACATTGACTAAGTTGATCTGAGCAAGGCATGAAAAACCTGTACTCACACGCCTATGTGTATAAGAAGATACAGAATTTTAATATTAATCGAACCTCCTAAACGCGAAACAAATGTTTGGCTACTTTATAAAATAGTTTAATAAAGTAGTTAAATCTTTTAAGCTTATTTTAATTTGTTTGATTTATAATAGTATTGTTTGCATACATTAAAGTAGTACATAACATGTATTAATAATATATTATTTTCATGATGTATCAGATAAAACAGTTAACAGGAAATAATTATGATAGTCCAGCCGATTTCGTGAAAACGAGGTTCAATTGTATTTTCAAGTGCGGTTAAGCACTTGTGTAATTTTAAAAGGGTATTTCAACAAATTTCTTGAAAAATTAAAAGGACTATAAATTTAGACAAATTAAATAAGTTCAATTATTAAGTCCAAAATGTAATTGTCAGAACCCACAATAATGAGTACAATAAATAAATCTAAACTACAACACTCTATAAATAAATGATTTTCCATAAAGCGGTAATAAAAGAATTAATTTAGTTGTTTAATTATATTTTTATGGTGTTAACTATAATTAATTTAGAACGTATAAACAAGACATTTAGTGTCTGGGAAGTTTTGATAGAATTTCACGTAATTTTATATTGCTTGTCCATTTCTTTCTCTTTTTTTTTTGTCCTTTTAATTACTGAGTTACTATTTTAACAATCAATTTTCAAAAACTCAGGGCTGACTGGTTTATGGTAATGGCTGGCAATGAAATTTCCTTTTTTAAAAAAATAGTCTTTTTAAAAGTTAAATTTTTATTACCTACCTATATTTTAGTTGCAAATTTTGACTGGAAATTTGTTTTATATAAAGCTTATTATATAAGTAAAGGAAATTTATTTACTGTTTAATAATTGCATAATAATTAGGTCACATAAAGAGAGCGATTTCGTAAACTAGCAAGTGGTAAATTGCTAGATAAAAAAAAATCAAATGTTTGCAACAGATAAACGCAGTAGCAAAAATTACTAGTAGCATCTTAATATAGCCTATCGTTTACCCCCTTTTTCTCATTCCTTACCACGTAAGCTTTTAAATCCTGAAATATTAATACGAGTTTATAACGACAAGCTAATTCTTACACTAGTCATTCAAAACTTGACTTGTGATATATCTAAAACGCTCGATTCATAACAATTTCATAGTAAATGCGGGTCATTTTCCGATCGTTTTATCGATGTCTCGGCCATTTAAAGTAATTTTTTAAATTCCAGTATTTAACTACAATGTAATTAGGAAACGAAAAGCGATTTTCGAATAACTTATCACTTCATGAGTCGAATTCTGTGATAACTTTAAGAATTTACGTATCTATTTTACGTTAATTCTGTCGCACATCTTTTATTAATAGCTATTGTTTTTTGTTTATTCCCACATGGTTTTTCATACTCCGATATTCTAAATACGGTGCTATTCGACAACCAACGTTTTTTGACCTTTATAAAAACTATCCTACCATAATTTTACTACCGACGAATTGAGCATTTGAATAATAAATTTTTGAAATATTCGATTTGAGACGATGTTAATTTATGTCGCACTTTTTCGACAGTCAGTTGTCGACTTAAAATGTATCAATATATAATAAGAAAAATTTTCAAAATGCGACACACTTTCTTTAAAATCAAATTCTTTGCAATAACTAATAGTTCTCTCTATGTCAAATTTTCTTTTATTCATCCACCCAATAATTTTTTTTTTTTTTGGAACTTGTAATGGATGACACTTGATGTTAATACAGTTTTGTTTTTTTCAAATATTAATTCAATATGAGCGAAAAACGAAATGGAATTTTCTGATGGGTTACTTATTGTTTTAAATTTTAATATAAGCGATTCAGTTAATTCACATATTTTAAAAATAACATCAGTAAAAAAAAACAGCATAATTTAATAAAGTGAACCCCATAAAGACGTTTTCAGCATGAAATCAGTAATATTATTTCAACTTCCCTACCACTAGTCATATTTAATATTGAACATTCAGTAATTGTTTTATTGCAACATGTTTCACAGCAATAATTTTGATTCATTTTCTGCATCAGATTGTATTGCAAAACCGCTTAAAAAAACACCAGTATAAACCCTGCTTTTGCTCCTTTTTTAGTACTAGCAAACTTTGCTACAGATTTTAAAAAATGAAATAGTGCATGCATCATACTCACCATTTTCAATGTTTTTCATAAAATGTTGCGTAATATCGTAATATTACAGGATTCGATTACTTTACATAATAAAAGACTTATAGTTTTTAGTCTTCAAGTTGGAGAAATAAAGCCATAATAATAGTAGAGAATAATATTTAGAAAGTATAATAAATAACTATTACTAAAGTACCTTTAAAAAATGAATTTATTTATAGGTAGGGTAGAATATACTTTTCCCAAAAAAGTTTTTTTATTACTTCGTTTTGGTATTAAAAAAAAATTATGAATCCCAATTTCTGCACTAAACTATGTAACTCAGAAAATAATAAAATTCTAAACCCAAATTGAATTTTAATGCAATCATAAAAAATTTAATACAAATTAATTTTATAGATATGATTAAAATATGAAAAAGGTCTTTATGTTTTAATAATATATAAACATAATATATTTAATAATATCTTAATTATATGTTTAATTATTTATTTTAATAATATATATTTAATAATATCTTACAATCGCTTAAAAAATTCATTAAGTTTTTCAATTATTTCCTAAAAACTGATAGCTTTTTATAAATTAAATAAATTGATATTAATTATAGTTTAAATCACTATAAACTATCTAGATATTCGAATAATGCAAAATTTATATCATATCAAAGTTAAAAATTGTAACGAGATGACAATTATTAAAAAAGTAATAATTTTATACAAATTAAAATATATTTGTAAGTTTTTATGAACCCCAATCAATAAAGCATTCTTCATAATAACAGATATTTTACTTTTGAAAGAATGAAAGGCACATTCAAAACAAGTTTAATGTATTTCGATTTTTATATCAAGTTAATTTAGCTAAATTATACAATAATTAAAGCTATCAAGCTAATTTATCTCCGATTGTTTGGAATATTTTGTTTAAATTACTATAATTTACAATTATTTTATTATATAATACAGGCTTTCCATTCAAATCACGTGTTTCAAAAAAATTTCACGTGTTTTCCCAGTCCGTATTATACACAATGTATTAAAAGGAAATAATTATTGTGCTTTTGTATATTGGGCTAACTATACTAGTTTTAAATGCTGCAAAAAACTTATAAAAGAGTAAAAAAGAAACAGCTGAACAGCTGAAACATACTTAAATAATGCTATAGTAAATGAAATAGTTTAGATGGCTGAAATATCATCATCCTTAAATATCCCACAGATTACGCTTTGAGTGGTCATCATTTTTAAAAAGACAAAAATAAGAAATAAAATTCCCTGTATTTTCCCAGTTCATAAAGAAAAACTCTAAATTCTCGCATTTAACCTGTTAATTTTGGTGATTTTTAAATCCCTTCCGTTTTCCTGGTTTTCCCTGCGGAGTAGCAACCCTGTAATAAAGCTAAATTATCTTCAATTGTTTGGAAGTTTTTGTATTAATGACCATAATTTACAATTATTTTATTTTCGAAGTAAAATCAATTGATCTCGTACAATAAATTTTGACAATACTATATTGATTATTTTGACAATACTATATTGATAAATTTTGATTAGTGATTTTGACAATATTTTGACCCAGGCTTTTTCAAGAGGGTCCACCTGAAAAAACCTACGTGGTTTTTTTGGACTGAGCCCAATTTAGCAAACCCTGCTTTGAGCATCCTAGGGACCTGAATAGAATTATGTTCATGAATTCATAAATCCTGTGTCCAACCCTGCACGAGGTTTTCATAATTACAAATAGCGCACTAATTTCGATAACCAAACACTGTTAAGTATTTAAAAATATAAAAATATTCAAAAAATATTCCATTTAAAAATATTCAAAAAAATTCTTTGCTAATATGCTAAAGGTATGCTCAAAAGATGCCTTTCACGCACAATTTATTTTTACATTGCAAAATTATAAGTTAAGAAAAATTAATGAACTTCATATTCGTATAATTTAAATAAATAAATAAAATCTCGCATCAATATTATTATTAAATCATTGATAACGTTCTATGGAAATGCTTCTACATACACTTTTTTCTTGCTCAAATATCAGATTTATTTAAGAAAAAAAAAAAAAAAAGGATAATATAAATCTAAATGAAATATGTTCTACAGATTTTGAAATTTTCTCATAAACTAAAAAAAAATATGAAAAAAAATTTTATTTTTCAAAAAATTGAATGAATTTTTTTAATTTTCTTTAAATTTAATTTGTGTTATTGAATTGAACTATTCATTTAATAGTAATTGTTAAATATTTATATTGGGTATTTTTGGTTACTCTCATTTCTTTCAGTTTTTTTCCCCACCATATTCCACTGTCCTGGAAGATATAGGTTTCTTCTGGAAGAAATCCCAATCTGCAGCAAAAAATTTAGAACAGTTATTTGTATCTCAAGTCCAAAACATAATAGCTAAAATAGCTCACAATTAAACAAAAAATACGTTACACATTTTATAATGTGATTATTTGAACAACGAAAATTGGCAAACTATTAGGGCGCAACAACCACCCCTCTACAAACAAGTCACTTTATTCCTAGAATAAAAGTGTTCTATTATATACTTAAAAAGTTGACAAATCAAATATTTCCTTTTTCTAAGCAACCGAAAGGGGTCCATTGTACAGGGCTGTCTATCCACTGATCTTCTTAAAAATGAAAAAAATAAATAAAAAATAACAATATATAGATAAATAAAAAACAGGGTTTTTTTTCTCTAAAAAACCTAATAAAACCAATAAATAATGGGAATGTTTTAGAGGTAGGTAAGTAGGTAATTTATTTACGTAGCACTTAAGCAGCACATTGGGCTATTGGCGACGGTCTGGGAAACATCCCTGAGGATGATCCGAAGATATGCCATCGTAATTTTGATCCTCTGCAAAAGGGATGCCCGACGACCTGCGCAAGAAGTCGAGCGCTTTACGGCAGAACAGTTTAAAACCGATACCGTGCACCCTCGGTCCCAATGCAGACTGATTTAAGTGGTCACCCACACGCTTACTGACAGCAGTCCGTGATGCTTGACTTCGGTGTTCTACTGAGAACAGTGTCTTTACGATCAGTCCACTGTCTTTTACAGAAATGATAAAAAAGAGTAGTTTTTCTTTTATTTCTACAGCTAATATTATGTCACACATTTTTGAAGATTTTTCTCCAATTATTCTATAATTTTAAAGATTACTTTTTAAAATGTTATTGACCAACAAATCTTTTTAGTTTTTTTATTAATTAACTTACTTTTATTTATTTATTTATTTTATTTTGAATTATACTCTTCACTCAGATTTATACTCTTACCAGAGTGTTTTAATCTTAATATTAAAAAAAAAATTTTATAAGAAAATTCAGTAATTTACTTTCTGTAATTAATGATGTATCGGGCTAAGTAAAAATTAAATGAATACCAAATTTGGTTTATTAAAGTTCTGTAATAGACTTTCTAGTGCTGATGCACTCTTTATAAACTTTAACAGGCTTCTTGAGACCGTTTAACTGTTTCTCAATTCAGTCCAAACAAATAAACCTGTAGAAATGATGCATTCATTCAAACCAAACCTGGGTTGGGCATTTTTAAAAATAAACTGGTGTTTGAAATTTATACTTTTCCGACTCTCCCCCCCCCCCAAAAAAAATATATATATTAAAAATTCTATCAGTTTAATTTTTCATTATCCTTTTCACTAAAAAATTATGCAAAATAGGTCCATTTAGTTTGAAAAAAAAAAACAACTATGCATAACTACCAATATTGATAGGAAAAAACACAGTAAATTTAACGGAAAAATTAATTTCCTGAGAACTATTGCAATACATACTAAATATTTTACATATAAGGAGGGATTTTTATTGTAATCAAAATGCAAAAACTTCACAACACTTAACACTCTAAATGGTTTGCAATATTTTCCATTTATTAGATATTAAATGTACTTAAATTTTATGTTTTCACTTTAACTCATAATTTTGTATACTAATAAACAAGTAATTTATTACTGATAGTTGAAAGATTTTTTTAATTAGTTTAAAAAGGGAATTCTGAATAAATATTAACTGAAAATAAAATAATGATAATATAATAAATAATAATAAAATGAAAATGAAAATAAATAAATAAGCTTTAAACTGATTACTATAAATGAAATGAGGCTTGTTTTATTATGTATTAGTAATATTTGCAAGCAAGCAATAAATTGTGTAAAAATTCTATTTCAAAATCGATTTTTTTTTTAAAGCAAAATTACTCAGTTTTAAGGAATTTTCAAAAATATGCAAAAACAAGGAGAATTTTTATTAAACCAGTAGACCAAGTGAAACTGGCAAAATCCAGTAGAGTTGGCAGCTATGATTATGTCTTACTTTTTGGGAAATTGTCCTTCTGTATGAAAAAAAGGTTTGGATACTCTAAGTTCTACAATATTATAAAAACCACATGCCAATTTTAAAGAAAACAAAAAAAAGTCATCTTAAAAGCAGCAGCTATCTATGAACCAACTGGAATGAATGTGTTGCTCAATTCAAGAAGCAACAAATTAGATATACTTCTGGGTGAAAAGGGTTCGAAGTTTTAAAATATTATAAAAATCATATGCTAGGTTTAAATACAAAAATTTTAGTCAAAACAACTCTCAAAAACAGACTATTTATGAACCAAGTTATGGCAAGTATGCCAATTTCAGCCACAAAGTGGATTTGAATACACTGAGCATCAAGAAAAACTAATTCAAATTAACAAGATTAAACACAAAAATTTATGAAATGGAAAGAGACAAAATGTGTTATAAGCACTTTGGTGAATAGAGAAGGGTTCTACAAAAGATTCATCAATTTAGTTGTTTTAAATTTAAATTTAAAAAAAAAAAAAAAAAAAAAAAAAAAAAAAAAAAAAAAAAAAAACTTGATGAGAAATACTTAAGCATTATATATGTAAATGCATACCTGCCAACTCTTCCGCATTGGGCGGAAGATTTTATTTCTACTTTTTAAGTGGTAGTAAAATGTATGCTTTCTATGTACTCCTTGCATTTATAAACTTAATTTATAATCTTTTTGACCACCACTATTTTTAAAAAAAATAAGCATATATATTAATATTTAATACTATTGTGGTAGACCACATAAGCCCCCCAAAAATACAGCATATGTTTTTGCCTAAAATTGTAATTTAAATTCCATTTTACTACCACTTGGGAAAATCATCCTCGAAATTATTAAAAGTTGGCAGGTATGCAAATGCATATTCTTTTTATTATTTTATATGGTTATTTGTAAAAAAATATTTTCTTTAAATTTTCTTACATCCTTTTATTAGTATTTTTGCATAGATGATTTCAAAAAAATTAAATAAATTATGGATTATTGGTACATCCTTTTATTAGTATTTTTGCATAGATGATTTCAAAAAAATTAAATAAATTATGGATTATTGGTTAGATACAAAAAAAAAAAAAAAGGACTTGCAGAATCCCTGTCACCTTTCCAAGGAAGCCTGTGGCAGCAATTCCCAATTTTTTTTCAGCTACAGCACCCCTAAATGATTTACCTTCTTTCAACGAAGCCCAGATTTTACAAAATATAAAAAAACAATAAAGAACTCTTTAACCAATAATAAACTGTCCTGTTTTTAAAATATTTAATAAGCGGAAAAAAAAAATTTCATAATTTTATCATTAAGAGTCATTTTTTTGAAAATCACACAAAAATATGAAATTTTTGATTGGCTTGACTATATATAATATATATTGAAGAGTAGGTTATGAAAAATGAATAATGTGCAAGTTTGAGCTCCAAAGAAATTTCATAGTCAAGCTCACTCTTGCAAAAGTGAAATATACAGTGAAGTGATAGAGTATGTAAAAAGTGAAGTTTAACTTAAAGAGAGATAGAGGTTTAACTTAAAAAAGCAACAAACCTCAAAATATTGTTTAGCTATAGCGCTGCCTAGTTATGGACAATGTTTCCATGACGTGGGGGTGGGGGGGGGGCATAGCTGCTTTTGAGAGTTATGCTCTGTGAAAGTTAATAAATATTAAGTTTTTGGCATTTTCCTGCCCTGAAAATCTTGATTAAACAACAAAAGCCTAAAAATTTTACTGAATATAATTCCCTATTAGAATGAATTCTGTGACCAAGCACTTCTCTCTGGGTTATTAATACTTTTAGTAGATATATAGTCATACAAAATCTGCATAATTTTATTTACCTTATCTCAAAACAGCATCATCACCCAAAAAACTAACGACGCCAGACATCTCGTAAGTAAATGAATCTGCTAACACGTGAAAAGGAAAAGTCAATGAGACCTCATCCCGTATTGAAGAAACAAATTACCAGAGTTCCATATAAATGCTATGTTAGAAATTACGCCCTCTGCTTTTTGAGACAATATGGATAGGTCTTCCCCTTCAAAATAAGCTAAAATAAAGAAATTTCATAAGAATTCTATCTTATACCATCGTTGAACAGCCGACCCAATTTCTTATTTTTACAACTAAGTACTAATGTTCAACTCCAGAGCCTCATAGTTTTGAACTGAATCTAGATAACAGGGGAACTCCTGGATAAAATATTGGGAGAAATTTGGCTTTGTGGAGAACTTATTTGATGAAACTAACCCGCATTTGTGTTACACGGAGAGGAAAACTACGAAAACCTCCCACGGTTAGCCTGGCAAGGGGACTCTAACCCATGATTCGTCTGTCATTAAGGATATTTTGCAAGCCGGATGCGGAATTTGTATCAAAAAGCCATCTCTAGGATTCTACACCGGTTCACCCCGTTTGAAGGCAAATGCTGTAGCCACTGAGCCCCAACGGCTCATGAGAACTATCCGTAATTAAAAAATATAATTACATACTTGTCAAAATTGGAAAAAATAATGTAACGAAGATTTTACTAGTAGCATTTCTGGCTATGAGCAAAGTTTTGACACATCATGTAAGTGAAAAATAGAAATTCAAAATTGGAAGCACTTACATTTAGTGCGAAGTAAGAAATATAAATCTTAATCTGAAGAAAATTTTTTAAACCATTACTTATAATTACTTAAAACTATTAACGCTCAATCTGCTGAAGTACTGGCAATATCACTATCAGTTGAGGAATAAGAGAATTTTTTTTCCGCCATCAGTAGATATTTTATCGCTAAATTTTTTTTCTTCTTCAATTTCTTCAACAAATTTAGAGACATTTGAGAATATAAGGGTAAACAGGAGACAGTCATAAAATACAAGAGTCTTCATTAAAAAACAAGAGACTTGGCAGGTATGTAATTATGAGAAAACATTGAGTTCATTTTCTGATTTTGATGGCAGTCGTTTATCAAAGATATCACATGTTATAGATATCACATAATCCCAGACCTTAGGTATAAAAGAATTTTTGCATCTTACAATAGTCTAAAAATGTTACATAATATTTTTTGAACTGTCCAATGTTTATAAATGAATAGTGTGAAATGATATAAACTTCTTTCAAGTAAATCTCAGATGCAAACTCTGAGATTTACATGATTAAATAATGTGATACACAGTGATATGTATATAATGATAATGAGTGTAATGTCAGAAAAATTCATGAGCAAATTTTATGCGAATATTTCAAAAGGTTAAGCTTTTCCTGCAAGAAAACTTCCAAACCAACAAAATGAATTTTTACTTGACACATTTAAATTTCAGTAAACAGTAGGACAGCAGCAAGATCCAGAAAAAGCTCTGCATGTAAATAAAACAGGAAGAGATTTTGACCTTAAGATCAACAAGTAAAATTCAGAATTGCATGCTAGAATTGAAAACAGGAAAAAAGATCTTTCAACCAGGCAAAAGTTAACAGTACTGGGTTTTGATAATTGAAGAAGAAACAGGTGGTTCCCAAAGTACGAGATCATGGAGAGGTTAAACAGAAAAGTAATTTCAGATTCATCAAAAATCAGAATGCTTATTAGATAATTAGAAGAAATAGAACAATCATGTGAAGCTTAAATGCATTATATGTGAGTAAAAAGATTTTAATACTGGCAAAAGATCATTGCCGGAAAAGAGAGCAAAGAAATCTAAAAATATCTTATTAAATGTCAGATTTTTATACCCTCTAAATTTGATTTTAAAACTGTAACTAAATTACTTTGAAGAAATGAGAAAATAATAACAGAATAGACTGTTTCATGTTTTATTGTACTCTACGAACAGTACTTAATACAAATCAGGGTTACGATTTTGATGTCAATAACTGTTATAAACTATTGAAATTTGTTAGAAACCAGGGACAAGTTTCTTTTTTTATGTTAAAGACACTTTATTATAAAGACTGAATCAGGTACTTACTATACTTGCATTATTACTACGATAATTGTTTTTTATATTTATATATATCACGTATAAAAAATATTGCCAAAATTATTGAATTTATTAATTGGTTTTTCTAATGATAATCTTTAAGACCCATATTATAAATATTCCGTTTAAATTACAGGTATTAGCTATGAGACGACTATCAATCTAAATATTGATTCTTTTGAGCTACAAATAATTTTTTAGATTACGTCAAATGTAATTTTTGCCAATAATTGTCTGTTCTCAAAATATTTTTTTTTTTTTATTGATTCTTAATATTTGTTATTAATTATATTCAGGGTCTGATTGCACAAGCAAGGTTTAGGAAGAGACAGCCATGAGAAAATTTCTACAAAATTTTTTGATATTGTTTGATTTATTGTTGAAATTGTGTGAAATCAAATGAATTTTTTTGCATATTTTTTGAAATTTTTCATAAATGTTTTACAGTGATACACAGTGTATTATTACACAGTGTATGTAGTGATACACAGTAATTATTGTACAGAAAGAAAAAGCTAAAACTTTTATGGCAATTATGATCCAAAAAGAAACTTTGTTTACAGGAAATAACAGGCTTTTAGAATTTGCTTATATGTGCACAAATATTTCCAATGTTAGCGAACTAATGTTAATTATATTAATGTATAATTAATTCACTGATTAGTAAACTAATAATAATTTATAAAAACATATAAATGTGTAAATAAATTAATAATTTTTTTCAATCCATCAATTAAAGGGTTTAATTAGATTACCATTAACAGGGGTCTGTCTAGATTTTTTAAGAGGTACCTATTTTGTAAAAATGTAGACATAATTTGTGAAAATTAAAAATTATTAAAATATCAACACAAAAATATGGTAAAATAAGAAAATATTTCAAAAATTGTCACTACAATTAAAAATCATTTATGACTGGTAAATCCCTATATATATTTTTCCCATACGTTCAAAAGCAATTTTGCCAATTAGCTTAAAATTGTATAATAATTTAAAAATCCATAAAAATAATTGTCTAAAGTTAAATTTCAACTTGAATTTAATAAAAACATACATTTAACAGTACTAAACTAGCACTAAAAGTTATCTTCGTTATGAGAACATTTTATACTGGATCATACAGAAAAAAGTTTCACAGAGAAAAAAAAAATTATTCATAAGAAAATAAAAGGTCTATTAAAATAACTTTTAGAATAACGTTAAAAATATTTCGACTTTTTACTACCAGAGGGACACCCTCGACATTTCATTTTAAATAACTCGTTTTTACGGGCAATACAAAGTATTTTATGAAACTATCGTTTTTCGTTGAATTTGTGAAGGTACCTCTAAAGCAGGGATGGAGTTTTTGCCGGCAAAAACCAGGTAAAAACCGGCAAAAACCAAATCATTTAAATTGCTGATTAAATATTATTACAAAATACTTGAAGCAAATTTAAATCAATTATAAGGAATAATAATTTTGATACATTACATGAAAAAATTATTTTTAAAACATTAATAATTAATATAAGGGTAATAATTTTTAAAGGATTGACATTTTTTGACCTCTTTTCATTTTAGAATCCTTAAATAAATGTTTTTTTAACAAACTGTTTTTTTTTTTTTTTACTTCCTTATAATAACTTTTGGTATGTATTATTTTACATATCACTCTTACACTATATTTAAAGAGACATAAGAAAGCTAAGATGGATGTTTTATTAGATAGACTTTGATAATCACCTCATTTCTCAATATTACTTCAAAATGCAAACAAAACCACACAATTTAAATTCCTGGGAAATTTCCAATGAATTTTGGGAATTAATGTCTCATTTACACTCATGTCCTTCTAGTAGTACTGCCATTGAAAGAGTGTTTTTAAATTTTTCATTTGTACATTCTAAAATTAGGAATAAGTTTACTCTAAATAATGTTTCAAAACTAGTGTTCTGTTATGCTATGTTGAGACAGCACAAATTGTATTGTGATGATTAATTAAGTATTGAATTTGGGCAAATTTAAAAAATTGCATTGATACTTGTATATTTTAATTAACTACACATGTTGATAGATATTTCATGTTTTAAATTATAGTTATATTAATTTAAAATAAGTTCATTTCACTGGAAAAAAGAGAATAATCACTAATTTTCCGATCAATAATGTTTTAAACTACTATAATGATATATTAATACATTATGATTCAATTATGGAATAATAATTTTGTTAATTTTTTTCAATTATATATATTTATAGTATATATTTCAATTTTAGGAATAATTTTGTATCAAAAATGTGTTTTTTGTCTCCTCATTTTGGAAGATATAGGTTTTTGCCACTTTGCTTGGCAAAAACCTGTTTTTGCCAGGACGGTTTTTACCTGTTTTTACCATGATTTTTTCCACCTGCGGCAAAATCTTGCCAACCCTGCTCTAAAGGGTAGTAAATTTGCACTGAACAGACCCCTGATTAATATTTAGTACACTTATTAGAGTAAATTTCTTGTGATATGTTATTTTATCTTGTCATAATAGCTCTCTTATTGCTTACTGATAAAATTGTTGGGAGTTCTACAAAATATACTGCATCCGAAGTGAAACATTATACTAATAGCTATGAAAGTTAACTCTTAAGATAATAATACAAAAAATAATTTGTAAGTACTTATCTTTTAAATATAATCAAGACTCACTTATTTAAAAACATTTTTATTTCTAAAGCAATATTAACACATGTTTTTTAATGAAATATATACTTACTTTAGAGATATACTTATTTTACCCCTATGGTAAAGTGGATGTATCAAAATCAAACAAAATTGATAAGTTAGTTATCTATGCTTCATATTTAATCTATATGAATCCAATGTATATGAAACAGATTTGGCAAGCTTTTGACAGTTTTATCCGTCATGGCAAAAAAAACCTTTGGACATGGTTTTTGACAACTGCTAAAAACCCATAATTTTAGACTAGAAAGTAATTATTAGCTATAAGTATGATACATTATAATTTCAGATTTCCATGTGGTTTTTAAGATTCCGATACAATTATTACGACATGTGAGTTTTTAAATCGTGCATGTAATTTATAATTTTTTGACATTTCTTATTAGTACCAATGTCATCATAAATCTATGTTTCTTAAATAGGCAGTTATTGCTACGCTTTACCATCTAATCTGGCTCACATTCTAGTCTTCAAGCCCTTAGCAAGAGAAACACGAATGATTACCTAGTTAAAATGATAAAAAATATTTACAACAATATTACTAAATTCCACTGGATTAAAGCTCACAAAGGATATAAGAGCAATGGAGAAGCTGGCAGGCAGGCAAAATTTGCAAGTCAAAAAAAAAAAAAAACAGACTTATGAACTTAAGAACAGACTTATGAGACTTAAGAACAGAACTTATGAAGAATAACCTTTCAAAATAGCAGCAAATAAGGGATAACAATAATACAAAGGGCGTCACACTTACCAATTTATCCCAAAAGTCAGTTATTGAAAAATCTACGATCCGGATAGAAACTTATCAATCAAATTATAACTAACCATGGAGCCCAGGGCAGTTATCAGTTAAAATGCTCGGGAAAGACCCAAACTGTAAAGTTTGTTACAGTTATGAAGATAATGAACACATACATACTGCCTGCCTGGATTATGATGATAATCATCATAATCCAGGCAGGCAGAGCTCATTCTAGGCAGGGTAAACATGGCGCAGCACCCTGTTGCCCTTTTAGTCAAAAGAATCCACCCTGTTGCCCTTTTAGTAAAAGAATTCACTCTGTTGCCCCTGAAGTAAATTAGCGCCCTGATATAATACTCTATACCCTTTTTGCCCTTTCTTTCCTCAACCCTTCTTTGTTTTTTCCCCAAACTCTACTATAGATTTCTTAAACTTTTTTTATTTTCAACTCTTTTTTATTTAGTTTGTCATTGCTGTCAATGCATAGATTTTAATGGGAAAGGAAAAATAGCCATCACACCTCCTTGTTGCACTTGTCTTTGAAAGTTTGCAGTTACTTCCACTATCATTAAATCATAATTATTAATAATTTTAATTATTAAATCATAACTACAGACACTTAGAAACATACATTTATTATTTTATTAATATATGCATGCATTTTAAATAAATCACTAAGCTAATTAGCTCAATATATATGTTAATTTATTAATAAAAATTAGTAATTAATATGATTACTTTGCTATTTTTAGTTATTCTTTTACTAATTGACAATGTTCTTTAATCGAACGTATAAAGCCCATAGAAACTATTGCCTTTTTAGAATAATAATGCCCTTTTTTTTTAAACTTTTGCACCCTGCCCTTTTTTCTGCCTAGAATGAGCTCTGGATGATTTAAAAATTATATTTTTTTTTCACAAAACACTTCAACTTTGATACTATTAAACAAAACTGGAGCCAAAAGAAAATAAACAAAGGCATTGAGATCTTTAAAAGACTTTTTGGAAGAAGCATTGAGGATTTGGCCTAAACTCATCCTACACTCATGGTCACTTTCGCAATTCATCCTTTTAAAAGTCACCCGTCTCTAATCGGCATCATTGGAATCTTTTTCACAGCAACATTGTAGGGTTGCCACTCAAATCTGGAGAATCAATTCCTGTGTTTTCCCTATACATATTATAATATTAGGAGGAAACAACAATTACTAAGCTCTTATGTGAGCTATATTGGGCTAACTATATTTATTAATTTTAATTGCTGGAAAAACAGCTGAACATACTTAAATAAGTAAATGAAATAGTTCAGTATGGCTGAAATATGGTTAAATATCCCATAGATTACGCTTCGAGTGATTACCATTTTTTAAAACACAAAATAACAAAACAAAATTCACTGTATCTTCCCCGTTCGTAAAGAAAAATCAAAATGGGTAAAAGTTTAATCGATAGACTCTTACTCTTCAATAATATCAGGGGTCTGTCCAGACATTTTGTGAAACATCCGCTTTTGTAAAATTGTGAAAAAATTACTTGTAATTTGCGAATATAAAATAAACGTTAAGTCACATTCTTTCAACTAGGGTCCGCTTTTGTGAATTTGTGCAAATAGGGTCCGTTATTGCAACAAAACTTTTTCAAGGAGTTTTTAAATTGTAAAGACATACAAGATTATGCTCAACACTGTAAAATTATAATTTAAAAAATTAAATTTTAAGAAATTAACAGCTACTAAATTAGCAATGTAACATACAATTATTTGGTATTTAGCCTATACTACTGAACGCAGAATGTTTATTTCAGACGAATAAAGGAAGAAGCGTCTGCGGAAGACAAAATTTAGTTTGTTTCAGGGTTGGCAAGTTTTTGACACATGACGGTTTTTACCGGTATTTACCATCATGTCAAAAACCTCTCTGTCAAAAACGTCAATAACTGCCAAAAACCCATAGTTTTGGTAAAACTGTATTTTTATTTGAGTTTAACTGCTTATAATTTAAAATTAATTCATTTTTGGGCAAAAAAATTAGAAAAAAAGTTGTTAAAAGATATTTAAGAACAGATTCTTGCATTTTCCCAACATGATTATATCAAAACATACTATTTGAGGTAAAATATTAGGATACTAAACAAAATTTTCCTCTTGTTTGGCATAGCATCATTTTGTTTGGCATATTACATTACTGAAGAATGCCAAGATTGATTACTTTCATTCATAAAATCTTGCTTTTAGAAACACATGTACACATAAAAAGAAAGCCTCATAAAACAAACTTTTCTTATCAATTTTGCTTTCAATATTTTACACAGAAATGAGCCATGAAAAAGCCTGGTAAATCCTTTTTAGAGTTTCCTTGCAACATTGCAATAGCCTTTTGTTATCATTATCCTCAATGACAGGTTTCCCAGGAATTCAAGTGCTTATGTCTTGCCCATCCAGTTCCGCAACCATTGAAAGAAACTTTTCGAATTTTGGACTCATCCATACTAAACTCAGAAATCGTTTGGGCAATGAAAAATGCGCAAAATTAGTCACTTGCTGTCGTATGCTAAGGCACAGTGACCCCAACTACTGAACATGTAATTTTGTTTGTAATGAAGTTTTGTTTAATGTGCTTTTTCAACTGAATGAAAGCTTTTAACTTGACAAATTGGCAGTAATTACAGTAGTAGAAGTTACAAGTTTTGTTTAGCTTATTTCTAATATTAAAGAAATGCCAAATTTTAAATTCTTTTTAGTTCCTGTATTTTTCCAAGATTTTTTGCTTGTTTGTTTATTTCTAACAATTTAGAAGTGCAAAATTTTGAATCCTTTGCAAATCAAGCTATAATAATAAAAGTATCACTATTCTCAATAAATATTTTACAATATTTCTGTATGAATGTATATCCTTCTATAAGAATACATGTATACAACTGCAAAATCAATAGCAATCATTTACAACCTTCATTTATAAAGACAATTATGGGAAAATAATATATTGTCCACTATATGCCATAAATTAAAGAAAACAGTAGGTTTTTGACGGTTTTTACCACTGTCATGTCAAAAACTAGTTTTGGATGGCAAAAACCCAACCCTGGTTTGTTTACATCTGTCTTTCTTTCTCCTCCCCTTCCTGGGAGGGGTTTATTCAATTAATAAAACAATAATGAAGATAAACAAATTTGTGAAGGGTTCGATTAAAAGATAAATCATTTTATGAGGGTCCGTTTTTAAGTTAAAATATTTTGTGAAGGGTCTGTTTTTAATTTAAAATATTTTGTGACGGGTCCGTTTTTAAGTTAAAATATTTTGTGAATGGTCCGTTTTTATGACAAGATATTTTGTGAAGGGTCCGTTAACGGACCCATATTTCTTTTTAACAGACTCCTGACTATGAAACACATAAAACTGACTTGCCAATTATCGATTCATCTGTTTTCTCATCTCTTATCTTGTTTATATTTTATTCTACTGGGTTACAAGCCCACTCTGTCTCTTTGAAAATGTTAACATCGTACTAAATTTTTATTTCATTTCAAGTTTCTTTTAAGTCAAAATCTGACTTAATTTATGTTAGTTTGTACATCCGATTTTTATAGTTAACTTTTGCGGCCTTCTGGTCGGATGCAGGGCAATGGATGGTAGTTGTTGCATGTACGCAGCACCTGGACCTCCTTTGTTTTACAAGTAGCATATGCTAACAGTAAATATTTAATTTTAATCTACTCGTGTATTGGCAACCGGTGATCCTCGGGAACAAATCGGTGATCCTCCTGGAACAAATCACTGCTCAGTCCATCGACCTCGTGTTGCCATCCTTCGTGATCCAGCATTTTTTTCTTGGTGTCCTCTGACACAGTCACGAATGTCACTAATATAATAATTTAATGTCACTCGATAATTTAATGTCACTAATCAGGGGTCTGTTTAGAAGAAATTTGGGTCCGTTAACGGACCCTTCACAAAATATTTTAACTTAAAAACGGACCCTTCACAAAATAATTTATCCTTTAATCGGACCCTTCACAAATTTGTTTATCTTCATTATTGTTTTGTTAATCGAATAAACCCTTCCCAGGGGGTGGGGGAAAGAAAGACAAATGCAAACGAACTAAGTTTTGTCTTCGGCAGAAGCTTCTTCCTTTATTTATCCGAAATGAATATTCTGCGTTCAGCAGTATAGACTAAATACCAAATATTTGTATGTTGCATCGCTAATTTAGTAGCTGCATTTGCTGTTTACTTTTTAAAATTTAATTTTTTTAATTATAATTTTACAGTGTTGAGTATAATCTTGTATGTCTTTTACAATTTAAAAACTCCTTAAAAAAGTTTTTTTTTTTTTTTTTTGTAATAACGGACCCTATTTTCACAAATTCACAAAAGCGGACCCTGGTTCAAAGAATGTAACTTAACGTTTATTTTATATTCACAAATTACGGGTAATTATTTCAAAATTTTACAAAAACGGACCTTACACAAAATGTCTGGACATACCCCTTCTAATGTCACCATGCTATTGCACCATGTTTTTTACACTTTCATTCTGTAACCTCAGGTTTTATTTTATTTAATTTTTTTGTTAGAATTTATGTCCTTCCAGTACACATATACATGTGTGTGCATTTTTTTTTTTTAATAAATTTATTTTATTGTAGAAAATTGAAAGTTTTTTTTAAAAAAAGTATCAATCTTTTTATTTTTAAATAAATTCAAATAATTAAAAGTATTTCATTGTGTGCAAATATGTTATTTAGTTTATTGACAAAAGAACTTAGTGCTTAGATCACTAATATTAATATAAAAATTATCATATTTGCTACTAATATGACTAAATATGCAAGCGGTCTTTCGTTAATCTACCTGCTGCGCAAGTGGCACTTCACTCAAAAAGGTCGCGCTCTCCTAATACATATATATTACTTGAAAAATCAATTATTGAAAAAAAAAGGGGGGGAATTTAAACAAAAGGTTTTTTTTTCCATTTTTAAATAAATTCTAATTATTAACGATAGTTTAAGTGTAGAATAAGGGGCCCCATAATTTGATGACAAACTTCAATTGTAAAATTTTACTCAAAATCAGTTTCTGATTACCTTTTCCTGCTGTCTCTGCTTTAAATTATATCAGTATTAGGTTACCACAATTTCTATTTACCATTATATGATTGATTCTTTGTTTATTATCATAGGCACCAATCATGTGAGCCCCGATTTTACACTTTAACCTTTAAGATATTTAATGTTCTGCACATATGTTACTAAGTTCACTGATAACAAAATTTAGAGCCTAAAACAATAAAATTTACAACAAAAATTATCATATTTGCCGACATGACTAAATATGCGCACGGCCCTTCATTATTCGAGGAGATTTTCGTATCGTGATCTGTGGCAGAATAATTACTAAGTTTCGGCAATTTCTGGGCAGCAGCCGCAAAAAACTAGGAAAAACATCACAGAAAGGGATACTTGCAGCCCCACCCCCGTGCAAATATCTACATGTTTTTTTTTTTTTTAATTTTCCCATTTAAAATCAGTTTGGTGCCTTGGCAATTGTAGTTAGTGTGTAAATATCCCCCATCAGTCAACCTGCCCTGCAATGGCCCTTCACTCAAAAAGTAGCGCACCCTTAATCATGCTTTGAACATGTCTTTCAAATCGCACTTTTTATCTTAAATTCTTAAGCATATTATTGAGTTGAAATTATAAGATTATATAGATATTCTCAAATTAATTTAAAAGAAATTGTCTGCAATAATTAAACAATTTTTGGAAAATAATTTCTACACTATAAAAAAAAAAATTCTTAAATATTCTATTCATTCCTTACATAAAATTTCTAAAATCCAATGATGCATAATTTTAGAAAAAACCAAAAAAATCTATTCAAAACTGAAAATAATATTTTTGTTAAGTTAGATAAAAAAAAAACATACTATAACTGAAATGAAAAAAAGGCAGTTTTTTAAAAATATTATATTAAATTAATAATCAATAAATGAATTTTAGCTCCATATATTTAATAACTATTGTTTATTCATATCAAATAGTATCCCTACGGACAAGTTGTCAATGTCTCAAGATGAATCAGAAACAACAAATAAAAATTCCTGAACATAAATCAAATGTGGGGGAGGAGAGAGGTAGAGAGAGCACCTCCAGTGACAGATTTGATTAATTCAAGATCTCCATGCTCCGGTCAACCAATCAGAAACCGCCATTCACCACAACTCCCAGCTGTCAGCGGCGGTTCACTTTTTGCCTCCAAAATTTAAATTTCCTCTCAGGAGTCCCACAACATCTTTAACACGTGGATCACCCACCCCCCTGTCAACCCAATAATAAATAAACGAAAGCCGATACAACTGTATTAGCAACAATCAAATATTCGAATTCGACAGAGCGAATGACCTCGCTCTGACCTCATCCATAAAAATTCAATTCTCTTACCCGGACAAAGGCATATTTCACTACATAATATGCGAAAAATAACTTTTAAAAAGCGAGTAAATGACACATTATAAAAACAAATTCACAAAACGGAGTATGCCATCAAAAATTAAATGAAGGTAGGAGCAGGGAATTTAGAAGAGAATTTATACATCTGAATGCAACATTGAGGAAATAGCTGATTATTTCACACAGATAACTAATAAAAGTTGAGCTGCATTTTAATGAATGTGTTAAATTTTAAAAATGCAATTTAAAAACCAAAAATATTTATTGAAGAATACATACCTGATTTCTATACATTGATGAAGAAGATATTTGTTGTTGATATCCAGATGACGAAGTATTACTCCTACCCCAAGTACTGTTCGTTGCCTGATATTGGGGATTATTAGGGTCCATATTTTTGTAATCATAATTATTGTGATACCTTTGAAGAGAGTTAGGAGCCTGCAGCAATTGATTGAGCGTCGGTGTGGGTCCTGTTTGTTGCGAAAGCGTTGGGCCCGATAGAAACCTTTGCTGCTGGGCATTATTGCCCCCGGGGTAATTACTCATGGATCGCCCACGAGGCCCCGGGGGGTAGTTCGGCCTCAATTGAGGCTGATTATATTGTGAATACATTTTATTTGAAGGAGAATTTGTTGTCATATCACTACTTTGGCCTCCGCCATGTTGATCATAGCGTCCAGTACTATAGCTGCTCATATCACTTCCATGGTTAAACGTTGGTTCCTGAGAATTCCTAAAATCTTCATTACTAACGTCCACTCTGGAACTTTGATTAAATTGTTGGTAATCAATCCGAGACCTATTATCGAGAGAAGCGGGAAAACCGCCGCTGCCTTCCACGTTAACAGGAGGCCTACTGTTAGCACTCCCTCCATCTTGAAAACCATCCATAGCCATATCCCTGTGTTGTGGGTTATTAG
The DNA here is from genome assembly GCA_949128135.1 of Parasteatoda lunata. Lineage (NCBI taxonomy): Eukaryota > Metazoa > Arthropoda > Arachnida > Araneae > Theridiidae > Parasteatoda > Parasteatoda lunata. The sequence continues at coordinate 115,328,556 of OX421972.1, read as the reverse complement.
TGGCGGCCGCTGGTGATCGGGCACGATTTTTTACAAGCACATTACCCGTTGAATCATCTGAATCTTCGAGTGTTGTTCCATTCTTTAAAGATTCCCCTCCTTCTTGTTCGACGCTATCGGAAATTTTTTGTTCTGGGCAAGCCATCCGAGCGTGCGCTGGCGTTGCCATGCTGTGTCGTCGTCACACCACCACCTCCCAGAAGTCGAATGACGGCATTATCCAAATATCGACCACAAGAACTTACCGACTCTTTGCTCCCATATTCTAATCACTTATTACACTCGACGACACAATCTTATAAACATTTGATGTACACACACACACAACAAAGGTGACACCGATTACCAAACACAACACCACCATTAATCCTTAAGACTGCTAAAGCGGGAACATCTGCGAAATAATTTTATGTATTCTTCCGCGATACAAACATTCGTTTTTATATATTTTTCCGAATTATATTTTAAATTAGTTTTTATTTTCAAATTTACCTTGTAATATTACACTTGATATTATACAATAATATAATGTGACTATTTTAAGTTTGAAGATAAAGAGAACTATTTACTTTAAGTTTGTGGTGGCGCAATAAACGAAAGTAAAATGATTATGTCTCATCGATGTTTTCCCAAAGCTTGGCGATATTAAAGTTGTCGTTGATGAAACTCCAGTTATGATCATATTTATCCCAGCCACTACATTGAAAACTAAGTTATTTCATTACTTAGCACATTTTTTTTCTTAACGAAAACCATTTCTACTCCGAGTCTACTTTGTGTCTAAAATCATGAGTCATAGACCATTATAAAACTACTCAATGTATTCTTATACTCCATTCTACTTCATTAATTTTTTTAAATGAAGTACATTTTTACTAAATTATCATGTTGAGACACAGTACACACTCACCTGTAATTTAATTAGAGAATGTTACATTTCAGAAATTTTTTTAACTGAACAAAATTAATTTAAATTACATAAAATAAATAAGTTTTATCATTATTAATTTTTTTCGAATATGATGTTGACATTCTAATTAAGTTAAAATCTATTGTTCTAATGCTTCATTGAAATCGATTTTCTTTTTTTAGATAATTTCAAAATCTTAAGTAAGTGTTCTAATGGCTTTTAATACAAAAAATATTCAAATGTACACATCACAGTTTCTCTTTGGGGTGATATGATTAATATTTTTACAATAATATATATATTTAATTTTTTAAAAATGCCAAGAGTTATAATATTGAACTATTGCTGTATCCCTTAAATGTAGCTATATACTCTAAAATAAATTTTTAGTTTCGAATATTATTATAACAATAAATAGGTAGTGAAACAATGAGGAATAAGTTGAACGTAATTAATGAAGAACAAATACCGCCATCTATTGTGAAAATAATAAAGTAAATTACATTTGCTAAAGTTGTATTTAAGGTGATATTCATAAAAATATTTGGAAATTATTCATACAAGAGGAAAAAAAAAATGTTCCGTTTGTACTTCGTAGTACTGATACTGAGATTAATAATACAGAAAATACTCTAAACAAAAAATAAATAATTTAGATTTTTTTTTTTTTTTTTTTTTTTTGTATTACTCTTTAAAATTTAATAATTCGTCATGATTGAAGAGAAAAATTTATTAATTAGTTACTCATTTTACGACATCTGTTTCTCTCATCTCTATATTTTAAAAAAAAACTTTTCTAACTTTCAGAGGGTGAAAATATTCGTTCTTCGGAGACTGCGGCCGTAGGAAAAGCAGAAAGGAGTTCTTCGAACAGTATCATTAATATTCGGCACAAGCAGTGGTGTGCTTCCAGGAGGGGGGGGGGGAGGAATTAGAGAAGGCAGTCGCCCCCTCTAAAATTGAAATGAGGGGGCGGATAATATGTTGCGCTCCAACTGAAAATTCGTGAATATAAAGTCAAGTGAAGTACGATTAAAAAACGCTGTAAAAAAGTAAAATTTTAGAAAAATAGATTTTTTTTTAAACTTTGAAGCTATCTTTCAAATAGAAAACTTAATGTTTTTTTCTGAAATTCAAGTGAGAGGGCGAATAATATGCTTCGGGTGAATAAAATGCAAATAATGTGTTTCGCGTACTCTTCTGAAATTTAGACTTTCGTGAAAATAAAGTGAAGTAAAATTGACAATTTCAGAAAACAAAAACTTTTTTTAAAAAAAAAATTTTTTTTAAAAAAATGAAGGAAAAAAAAAACTATTTCCTTTTGAAGGGCGAATAAATGTGTTTCTTCACTTTTGAAAAGTAGACAAAAATCACGAAAATCAAATCAAGTAAAATTAGAAATAAGGAAATAAAAAACTTTTTTTCACTTCAACTTTAAAGCGATTTTCCAAGTAGAATAATTAATTTTCCTCTGAAATTAAAGTAAATGAGCGAATAATGTGCTTCGTCCATTCTGAAATCAAGACATTCATGAAAATCAAATCAAGTTCAATAGTAAAATTAGAAATAAGGAAATAAAAAACTTTTTTTCACTTCAACTTTAAAGCGATTTTCCAAGTGTAATAATTAATTTTCCTCTGAAATTAAAGTAAATGAGCGAATAATGTGCTTCGTCCACTCTGAAATCAAGACATTCATGAAAATCAAATCAAGTTCAATAGTAAAATTAGAAATAAGGAAATAAAAAACTTTTTTTCACTTCAACTTTAAAGCGATTTTCCAAGTAGAATAATTAATTTTCCTCTGAAATTAAAGTAAATGAGCGAATAATGTGCTTCGTCCGTTCTGAAATCAAGACATTCATGAAAATACAATCTAGTTAAATTGGTAATTTCAGAAAGAAAAAAAAAATTCAACTTCTTTTTGAAATTGAAAAACTTATTTTCTTTGGAAATTTAATTGAGGGGCTTCTCCCCTTCTGAAATTTAGACATTCAGGAAAATAAAGTCAAGTTAAATTTGTAATTTTCAATTTAATTTTACAAATTTACCATTTTTTCTTTTCTTATATGATAACCACATTATGTAGATCCGTTTCACATTTACTCTCTTTTTATCATGTAAAATAAACCAATTTAAAAAAAACTTTATACATATTAAGTTAGATTCCTTTTATAAAAGAATATAACTTAATATAAATGAACTTATGAAGAATTTTTGACATACGTTAAACTAAAACAGAATATAAGCAAATGGTACCGTCTTGTTTTTTGCAAGTTTTTTTCATTGCTCTAGTAAGGAAATTATCGCTAAACAATGCACTCCGTGCGTTATCCATTCGGACTATTTCATCATCGAGTTAAAACTATGGCTTTTCAAATTGATTTAACTTAAAATTGATTCTGTGCTTTCAAATAAATCAAATTTTATTCTGCTTTTTAAGCTTATTTATTTGCTTTCAAAATGTTCTTTATTGTAAAGTAAAATGCTCTATTACAAATAGGTATTTTGATTAAATATGTCAATATTTATACTCCAATGAAGCGGAAAAAATTGAATTCGTTTTGGCTTTGGACATATTTTTCTGAATAGTAATGAATGACTATTGAATAAGTTATTAAGTTGGCCCACACTAGCCTCGAGTAGACAAAAACAGCTTTTTTAAAAAACATATCATGAAAAAACTGAACAACTTTGTTATTTTAGATATGTACCAGAATGCATGTATTCATTCTAATTGGTGTTAAAAAATTCTTCATGAGTTAAAAATTACATTAAATACGCTTTTCTGACAAATTTGTAAAAAAGTGTTCAAACTAGCCCTACTTTTCCCTACCTTGTTGACTAATGATACTTTACTTGACTTTTTTATAGCAATTTTAATTGTTTAATTTTAAATTTAATGCTTCCAATGCACATAAGTAATTTAAGAGCTAGTCTTATATACTTTAAAATCAATATAACAGTGCAGATATGAACTAAAAATGTCTGAAAAATTCCTAAGTTAAAATAAATTACAAGAAATATAAAACTTTTCAGAACAGCTGAAAATGTTACTATTCTTTTTCAATTTTGATGTTTCATTTTTATCTTATATAGTAACCATATTATATGTAATGATAAAGCATTTCCGCAACAGTTCATAATGGACATTATGAACTGTTCTTAACTTATGAACTGTCTCTCGGGGGTCATAGAGGTGAAGGGTATAAGATTTCGAGACCAACGCCATGATTGTGGCAATGTGGTTAGTACTGCGCAAAGACCGCCTTTACTTCCCAGACAAGCTGGTACCGATCGATCTGAAGCTGGATCGAACCCCAGTTCTTCACAATGACAGTCCAGTGCCTTAACCATTGAGTCATCGCGACTCCATATTATATAAAGATAGAGCTATACTTTCATCATAGTCTTAAATTTATAATAAACCCCTTTCTTAATGTTATAAACCCTTTGAAATAAAATTTCCAGCGCTTCCTGCGCTTTCAATATACCGTATAAAACTAATTCTTATTAGTTTCTTTTGAATTATATTTTTTTCTATGATCGACAATATCAATGGGACTCATAAAATTCATCGCATCCAGTTTTAAAAAGTTCGATAGTTATTTTTTTATTTAATTATTTTTGTTTAGTTAGGGTAAAATAACAAAACTTTAATATTTAGCCCCCAATCCATTAAAAATTCATTTTAGTGCATTTTTTGGAATTTTCTAAACTATTTTCGGAAGACTTAAGAAATTATTAAGCGATATTAATCAACGAAGCGTGAACCAAAAGAAACGATCGATTATTTCAAAATTTCGACTGAGGAAAAAAAAGGCCGTGGGCAAAGTTTGAATTGAAAGCCATCTTATATGAACGTTGATTTTACAATTAATTCAATTAGCGTCTCTTCTAATAATTAAATTATTGGATCTCTTAAAATGAAATGCCTAAGTTCCACTTGTCCATGAGGTTTCCTGACAGTTTTGAGGAAGCTCAACTGAAATTTTTATTGCAATGATTGCTCATTTCAAGGATATAAAAAAAAAAAATTCATAGCCAGCGTTGGCGTATGAGGAAAACCGCAATCCGGAAGAATGAAATGGAGCCAATAGCTTAGTCAGACAAACGGTCTTTATGATAATTGCACTTTTTGCGTATTTCGCTATATCTCTAGAACTTTTGTCTTCCCGTGATGCATCATGACATGCATTCCATTAGCTTAAAAGTTTTATATATATTATATAGGTAAATAAGCAAAAAAATGAAATTAAAATTAACGATCTCCTGACTATTTAACATGAAATTAGGAGCAAATTTTTCGAAATGCAACTTTTTTGTAACATTGAAATTGGAAATTAGTGTGCCATTGAAGTGGCCACAAGCCTCACCCTGGGCTCGGATGTAAAACTATGGTGGTTAGAGCATCCTACTACAAACCTTGGGTTCCTTGGTTCGAATTCTACCAGCAGCCAACTAAAATTTCTCTCAACATCACTATTGAGACTATGCATTTTGCTCAATTAAAAGCCCAGAAAACATGCAACCTTACGACAACCATTGTCTGAATTTTCTTTTTATTGTCACGAAAATGTTTGTACTAGAAACCTTTTTTCAACAACACAAAAATATTGAAGTTTCAAACCTTTCAACCTAAAAGGTTTAAAAATTATTTTTAAAGCCTTTTTTAAAATGTATTGTCTCTTAGGAAAAATGGTCATTTAGGTCCATAATGACGTTTCAGCTGACGTCACACTAGCGATAGGATAAAATTGCATTGTCAATTAAAATTTCATAGCAAGGTGTATTTTAGCTGAGCATTCAAGATGTTGCGAAAAAACTTATATTACCTCAATTTAAGATTATTTTCACCTTAAGACTAGCTTTATTTAAAGTTTTTTTTTTTTTTTTTCACGCTTGAAAACCCTAAGACAACCTCGATTTAAGGTTTTTATATAGTAGGTTGTTTTCCAAAGTTTTGGATTAGGGTAATGTGCGTAGAATATAACGGATTGAAACAGATCTCGTTTTAAGGTTAGAAGGTTTATACGTAAACCGCCTAATAAACCTTTTTAGGTTTGCATTAAAAGGTTTTTGCTGAGTGAAAAAAAAAAAAAACTTATTTTGCTATCTGGGAGAGTAGGCTGTTTCAGTTTTGAACAATATTTGTTTCAATTCCAACTAATATTTGTAGTTTCTCAATTCAATTAATTCAACAAGGATGAAAGGTGTAATTTCTGGATATTCCACTTTATTTAAAATCTCTAAAACTAGCTTGCTGGGAACAGTTGCAACCTTATGAAAAATAATGCACATTTTTAAATCTTCCTCAGTTATTTTACCAAATATTTTATGTTTTATTTTGTTGGTAATTAAGTCTATAATTTGTGTTACTGCTTTTATTGAATAAAAACCAATTTTTATATATTCAGTCCATTTTTGTTATTTGAAGCTCAATTTCATCTTAAATGTCTAAGAATGGACAACAACGTTTCGTCTAACGTAAACAGTATTAAATATTAAACATATTGATTCTATAGTCTATGCATTTTGTCTTAATCTTGTGATCAACTTTGCATATCGGATTAATGTTTGACTATTCAAAGTTATGTAGATAAGTTACTTGAAATTTATTCACTTCCTTTCTAAAAATGCTTTTTATTCACCGTTTTCTTTAAAACATTTTTTGATGATTTTATTTTCTTATTTTCTAGAAGCATGAATACCGTTAACTTTCGTTGCATTTGCGATATATTTTATTTGGGATATTTGCGACAGTAATCACATCCCAATTTGCGTTTAACGACTATTAATCTCTAATATTTTTTAAAAAAATACTGGAATTGATTTCGCGTCCAGCATTCAGGAAAATCAGCTTTGTTTTCCTGGTTAACACCTAATAATGTTTCTTCTGTATAGACGTGGTTTCCTGTTCTTTGTTTCGTCGCTCCGTCAAACGATTCCGAATATTAAAAAATAGTTCCACTCAGTTTAGCTGTTTTTTCACTTTAAATGCGGTCAAAAATTATTTCTAGAAAAATTGCTGAAATATATTGAATGCTCCAAGATGATAAAAATCCACAATACACTTACTTCTGTTAACTAGGATAAGAACCCCCGCCGAAATTTAATGTTTTAAAACAATAGTGCCTGGTTATTTCAAGAACACTACGCGGTTTCTTAGAAATGTTAAGAATTAAAGAACCGGTCCATCGGTATACCGATTAAATTCCATCATTGCTTTCACCTCAAATATTTACGGGGCAATAAAAAGAAAATACAGATACAAGGCGTTCATAAGGTTATATGCTTTCAAGGATATGAACAACAAAATCTTTTTTTTTCCAATGTATACCTAATACCATGTACGAAACCATTTCTGCCTAACTTCTTTTCATCACTAAACAGTTCTGGAATATCACATAATATTCTGCGTTTGTTTAACTCCATATGCAGCAATATATATATATATATATATATATATATATATATATATATATATATATATATATATATATATATATATATATATATATATATATATATATATATATATATATATATATATATATATATATATGCATGCCGACCGGCCTGTTTAGGGGGTAGGGAACTGTCCTTGCATCAGAAAGGTTCTGGGTTCGAATCCCGGGCAAGGCATGGATGTTTCTTTCTCTCTATCTGTGTTCTATGTCCTTTCTCCTTTGGGTGTGAATGTGACCCGCCCTATAAACGGGTTGTGGTAGTGTGACGTGGGTGACGCCGCTCCACCGCCGTGGCTTTGCCACAGGTGCCCACTGGGTAACGAAAAGAGAGTTAGCAGTTCTGGCACTTTCTGTGGCCAATGGACAATAGTTCCAAATGCCCACCATTAAAAAAAAAAAAAAAAAAAAAAAAATGTATATATATATATATATATATATATATATATATATATATATATATATATATATATATATATATATATATATATATATATATATATATATATATATATATATATATATATATATATATTACATTGCTGCATATGGATGGTAGACCGTGGTGTAAAGATAAAAGATAAGTGCAGTTGGCGGCACTAGGATTTAAAACTCGTCGTAAGTAAGACTTCTGGATTACTACTTCCGACTGATTTTAAAGCCTGAGCTTGTAAAAACGCACGATTGCAACTATACTTGTAATATTTTCGATATAGCACATTCTTTCTATCTAACTTTCAACGAAACAAACAAAAAATAAATTTGGAAGACTCAGCAAGAATTTATAAATTACAGAAAATTCTTATGATTGGTAAAATTATGCGTAAATTTAAACATAAATCACAATAATCAAACTTCCTAGAATATTGAGCCTGTTCAAACACACCTCAATCAACTATCCATAAGAAATATGACAGGTTTTTAAAGAAATTCGATCATATTTGAGGACATAAGTCAAGATTTAAGAACATTTTCTGTTTGCAAAGAGTTTTGAAGTTTTTGAGACAATCAACTCAATTCGAGACTTTGCCATCATGATTTCAGGATGGCTGGTCATCTTAGTAAAGGGGAAGTTTGTTCGCAGTATAAATTTGTACTATGTGGTGTTCGTACATCGTGGCTGACTATTTGTAAATAAACAAGTTGCAATTTGACTGAAAAAAGATTTCCGCTACAAATTCTGAGGTAACGGTTCACGCATGCACGAATCGCATGATAAGCGTATAGCGCGCTTTTAAACTTTTGTTTGCAGTAAGAGTAACCCTTTAGAAGTGCAATTGAAATATCTTGCAGTTAACGTTTTGAGATATTATTATGGAGATTGGAGACTGCAAATAAAGAAATAAGCAACTGTTAACATTTTCAATATTTTCATACCGAAACAGTTTATTTACTGAATTTTATTAAATAAATTAAAAGCTCATCGCCGGAAACTAATTCACGTATTTCATGATATGGATGAAAACCTTTTGAATAATTTTGAATCTCTGTCTACGGATAAAGTTTCTGAAATTTTGGCAGATTTTAACACGAAGGTTTGAATGGCCTCTTGTCATTTAGTTATTAATTTGTTGGTTGTATCAAATTCATTAAAGATGTTTGCAATAAACTAAATTCGATAATTTATTTTCTGAAATTTGGCACTGTTTTTAGAATGAAAGAAACATATGATTGTAAAAAATGTCAAATCTTCTAATTATCTAATACACAAAATTTATAATATAAAGAAACTAACTGTGATATGATGAAAAAGTGATTATTTCCGTACTCTTCAAATTCGAGTTATACCCCCTTCGAATTGTTTCCTTCAGTGTTTTTTTTTAATTTTTTTTCCCTGCCACTCCCCAATAGTCACTGAGACTTGTAGATTCTTGCATAGATAGGGTTTTTACTCCACTGGGAAAACCTTGAAAATACAGGGAACTTATAAATCACCTAAAATAACAGGGAATTGTGAGTTTTTCTATGCAAACTGGGGAGGGGATATTTCCGAATCGTGATCTGTTTCGCCAACTACAATTGCCAAGGTGCCATATAGATTTTAAACGTGCAAATTATTAAAAAAAAAAACATGTAGATGTTTGCCCGGGGGTGGCTACGAGTTATACCTCTCGATTTGGTTCCTTTCTCTGTTGTTATTATAGTTTCTTGCAGGCCACTGCCCGGTAGTTTCCAAGACTTAGTGATTATTCTGCCACAGATCACGATATGGAAATCTCCCCTGGGAAAATATTGAAAACTTTATTTCTCATATTCGTGTTTTAAAAAGGGGCCGACCTCATCTATGGGATATTTAAGGATGATATTTCAGCTATACTGAACCATTTGATTCTTTATAGCATTATTTGTTTTAAGTATGTTAAGCTCTTCCTTATTTCTTTTAAGTTTTTTTAGCAATTAAAACATTAAAACTAGTATAGCTCACTCAAGAGCACAGTGGTTGTGTGTTTCCTCTTAATATATTTTGTATAATATGCAAGGAATTTTTTTTCTCCAGATTTGAGGACTTCTTTCCAGGAATTAATTAGATCTGATTTTGAGAAAGTGTTTTTGTAATTAGGTATTTTATGGGAACAGAAGATTCTATAATTTATTTTAGCCTTGATATTCGTTAAATATTTGGGATGGGGATATTTCCAAAAAAAGATCTGTGGCGTCAATCACAATTTCCGTGGCCTGAAATGGGTTTTAAGCTTACAATTTTAAAAAATAAAACAAAGCAAGTAAGGATTTCCCCAGAGGTGGCAGTAAGTTAAGCTCTTGAAGTCTTCTGTGATTTCTCCCTCTTTTTTTTTTAATTTCTTGCTTTTTTAGTTTTTTTCTTCTTTTAGTTTCATCCTGGAGGCTGCTAAGACTTAGGAAATATTCAGCCACAGATTATGATTCCGAAATCTTGCGATTAGAATTTTTCATGGAACTAAAGTCTGGTATTTCTATTATGATGCCTTTTTGGGGATATTTTCGTATCAATATCTGTTAGTGTTAACTATAGTTTGCTAAGAACTCAAAGAGATTTTAAATTTGTGAAAACCTTTTTAATAAATCGTGTAGAAGTTTGCCCAAGAGTTATATACCCTTAAATTTTTTTTTAAATTGTTTTTATTTTTCTTTGTGGGGGAATTGCCAAGAAGTTGCCAAAACTTAGCAAAATGTTTAGAACTAGGTTCCAATACAAAAATCTTTTCCCTAGTTTTGTGACAAATTTTATCGAGTTTTTTTTTTTTTTCTTTTTTGACAGCACTTGGTAATTTAAAATATATTTTTAGAGTAGAATAAAAAAAAGTTTCAAAAAAATGTTTTTTAAAAAATTTATTTTAGGTTTTTAATTTATGGTACTTTTTGGTTAGTCAAGCGAAAAGTCACAAAAAAATGTAGATCTCCAACTTTTTCAATATTTAAACACACAAAAATTAAGCAAAAATAAAACGAAATTAAAAAATAAAAAGAGTTATATTCCTTTGCTTCTGGCTAACCCAAAAGTACCAAATTTCTATTAAATAGTTTGTTAAAATTTTAAATTTGAATAGAGTGAATTTATAATCCATGTTTACTTTGGTTTTTTTGTTATTACTTGGCCCGGTAGTAGAATTCAGGTAGTGAATCTGGAGCACTGTCTTCAATGCAACAAAGATTACTTATTATAGAGAAACATCTATTAAAATTATTTAGTAAAATTTGCAATTATAATATCCCTATACCTTATACATAATTTTTTTTGTTGTTTAAATGTAAGTTGAATTTTATACATTGATACTAAAATAATGGGAAACTTGTAATTAAGTTAGGTAAAACAAAATCCTTACCTTTTGTCTTTTGCAGTGTTTTCTAATTTTTATTGGAAGCCAAGTTTAGAAATATTTTAAAAAGCAATTCCCCCCCGCATTTGTTTGTTTGTTTTTTATGAAGAAAAGAAAACTGAGGTGAAAAATCACCTGCAGATGCTCTATAAAACCTGTTGTCCTGCTACTGGGCTACTTGGTTTTTTAGATATTATTTATATTTTCCACTAAGTTTTGTTTTCCTTTTGAATTTATTTTTAGCATGCTCAATCTTTTACTTTCTCAGAACTTGGACTAGAACTAAAGAAGGTGAGAAACATTTAAAGACACTTTATTTTATATATTTCAAGTAAATTTTAATGTATATTAATATTTTTTTTAGAAATTAGTAAGTCAGCTGTTTAAGCAGTTAAATGAAGGCAAATCTGGGCAAGCTGTTTTTCTGGAAACTCTTCGTATCATAAGCCGAGAGAAACCTCACATTGAAGAACTTTTTACTAAAGAATATGTAGGAGTACTTGTTAATTTAGCTGGACTAATTGCTGCTGAAGAAGAGATCTTGAGTCACTGTACAAGAGTTACAGATCCTAAAGGTATTGGGCAAGGGCGTAGAAAGTTCTCAAAGTCTCATATTTCCCCACTAAAAATTTTTTTATTTAAAATTTCCAGCAATAATAAAGAAAAATTTTTTTAATCTAAAAAATAGTTTGCGGTGTCCCCTGTGGCAGAATTGCAGCAACACGACAACATTATCGCTGAACGTTACAGAGTTCTTGCAAAAAGATTTATATTTTGAAATTTAAAAGATATTGGTTTTCTTTTCTACCAAAGTTTGCACGCAATATTTGAATCATGCAATTAGATAATCACTTTTTGACGCACTTAATTTACTTTGATAGTATCGTAAATCAATGTAATTTTTCGATTGTATTTTCGACAGTTATTGATATCGATTATTGTTATAGTTATTGATTTTTACATGGTTTTTAAATTTCTCAATATAATTAAAAAAAAAAAATATATGGAAAATTCGAATGGAGTATTTCCTTTAAAAGATAATGATTCTATCGAATTTTTGGCAGTTATTGCTATTGATTTCTCAATAGTTCTTAAGTCCGATATTTTATTTCTGCATGACTTTCTTCATTTTTATTTGTTGTGGAATAACTTTCGGATGATCTTCCTTAGTTTAAAAAAAATATTGATAAAGTAGTTGATTGATAAAAACGATGGATTTTTAAATTGTTTGAATATGAATCAACATGTTTATTTTTAAAATCACATGACTTTTAATTGAAAGATTTAATTTTGAAATTGAGCAATTAGGAACCGTGTTGTTTGATTTTTTAAATTACATGAATTCGATTCGTGACATTGGATTTTAAAAACATGGAAATATAAATCGTAATTTTAATCTTTTAAATTACTTGAAAACAAATTAATATTTCATTTTAATGATGGTGCGTAGCGTTTTTAAAAAGTGCTTAAAGGTGTTTATTTTCGATTTTTATTTTTTAAAAGCCCTTTAAGGTGCTTTTTCATTGGGTGTTTTTTCAAAATAAAATTTTAATTTTTCAAATGAGATTTTTTTCTTTACCATGTCGATTTCACCATGTATTATGCAAAAGCATAGTTTTCACATTGTTCTATTCAACGTTTACACAATTCATTCAACCACTATCCATTGAGGCGTACGGTCAGTTGGTAGTGTATGAAAGCACCAATCATTTTACATGTTTTATGAAATTTTTGTGAGTCCACATGTACGTATACTGAACTGGGTTCGGTAAGATTCTTTTACTCTCATGTGCAACTCTGCTGCATTTTGCAAGCAGTCTCAATTTTAGGCTTCATTTTCAACCCTCTGATACCAAACTGAAAAACCTCTTGATCTTTTTCTAATGGCTAATATAATCAAGAAAAGAGTTTTTTGTCAGGAACAAAAAGAGTTCTTTGTTTTTTGGTTCTATTATCATGATTATGTAAAATCTTGGAAAATTATTTTTCATTTTGTTAATGTATATATTGTTTAAAAATATTTTTTGGAGTGCTTGAAAAATACTTAAAAGGCACTTGTGGTTTGTTGAAAAATTTAACTACGTACCCTGTTTAAATTACGTTAATTTGAGTGGCTGTGGGTAATTCTAATTAACATGAATACAAATAATGATATGTGAACCTAGCAGGTTCATCTAAGTTGGACAGATGAAAGGAAGACACCCTGATCTTCCAAGTTGGGGGTTGGGCATGCGGCTATCTACCCCATCTCATAAAAACTCCTTGTTATGAAATTTAATGACACCAAAGGATTCTTTGCTGTTAAAGGGGGTGCTCAATTAATACAATGTATAGTCATTGTAGTACCACGGGTGTTCTTTATTTTTAAGGCCTAATATGTAGCTGATTTAGGATAACACATTATTAAAAAAGAGGGAAGAAACTTAAATATGTGAAGGGAAAAAAAGCACTTCGGAATTGACTCTGGTTAGTGGATAAGTATTTGTGTAATTGAGAATTCATTGTACATTTATATCATGTAATTAAATATTTTTTTTTCCAGTTTGTTAAATAATTATTTTGTTATTAAAGTTTTTTTGAATGTAACATCTGATTTGTATTAAAATTTTATTTATTATGCATAAAATTTATTTTAAACTGTTTCTAGTTATAGTGGAGTCCCAGAAGTGCTTATGCAATTTAATATACAACTGTAGTTTCGTGCAGAACGTGTGTTGGTAATCTATTTTGCTATTTTATGTCTATTACAGTTTTATTATGTGTGTTTGTAGTTTTAATTTAATATTATTTTATTCAACTCTTGACTGAAGTTGTTTTTAATTTCTTATTGCTATTGAAGAGACACATTGACTCCAACATTAAAAAATGCATAGATCCGTAGAATTGAAATTTTTTTTTTTTAAAACTGAATCAAAAGACTACTCCTCTCTCCGAATAATCTTGTAAACTTTACTTTATTTAATACAAAGTTGATTCATTTTAATGCCAACTAACCAACCTTACCATGAATGTCATGAAATTGTGTCATTCACTTAATGTATCATATATTAAATACATTTTTTTTTTCAGCATAAATTCTTTTTTCCTAAAATTGTTTCATATTTTCTGAATATAGTGCTACCAATTCTTAAAATACCAATTCTTAAAATAATCTAACCTTTCAAAAAAAAAAATTTTTTTTTGTTCTTTTTTTTTGTTAAGGTAAAGAATAAATAGTAAATTAATTTAAATCTAAACTATTTTGAAAATAATGTTATTGTTTTGAAAAATGATATTTTCTTTTAAACGTTATTTCAGTATTTTAACTATGGGTTGTTAATACATTTATTAACTCTGAAATGGTTGCAATATAAATAATAAAAAATACAGTGCATAGATAATACTTAATGTTAGAAGATGAGCGTTGATAATGGAATTTTCAATTATATAATATTATTAATTCCCAAATATTTTGATTTTCTGAAACAGGTTTTGTTTCAATAGAAAGTATTTGGTGTGCAGGTTTTTTATAAATTCCTAATATTAGTTCACACTCTCCCTATATCTTGTTCAAATTTTCAATCATTAATAAAATACTTTTTTTAAACTTGTAGTGGATGACTCTTGATGTTAATGCAGTTTTTCCAAATATTAATTCATTAATTAAATCGGGATGAGCAAAAAACAAAATGGTATTTTCTGATTGGTTAAATGTTAGTCATTATTTTAAATTTCTCTGTGAGCGATTCAGTATTTTACATATTTTAGAGATAACATCAGTGATAATTTCTAACTTATTCTATTTCAACAAAAAAAATTAGTTTATTTAAATATTTAATTATTAAGTATTTAAATATTTAATTATTCTATATTCAGTGTGTCAGATAAATTCAATAAAGAACATTTTGTGATAGCATGCGTGGTCCAGTCACCAAATTTATACTTTTATAGTTATCTGACACCATGCGATGCACCTTTTTTTTCAATTCCTTCTATTAGTTATTACTCTCTCTATATATTCAATCATTAGTAAACTACTTTTTATTCATCCACTCAAGCTCAAATAAATTTTTTTAAACATGTAGTGGGTGACACTATGTTAATACAGTTTTTCAAATATCGATTCATTCATTAAATTTAATTAATCAATTTTAAATTAAATTTAGAATTAAATTTATAGAATTTTTTTAAATTATTTAATAAAAGGTAACTAAGATAAAAATTTTCTGTGTTGATCTAAGTAGGAATTTACTTTAAAAAACTTTTTTTTTATTACTGTTTTTAACTGTGTACAGTACAAACATTATCCTCAAACTTGATTGCTAAAAAAGAGGTTCAACTGAACGAGTTCTGATTGGAGTTTTTGGAGAAAAATCGTAGTCTCCGTGTGGAGTGAACCATGTTGGTTTTTTGTTTTGAGGATAACAGACTACATGGCTAGTTAACTTTGCTATATTATAGAATAAAGAAAATAATCATGTGTTGCATATTACTTTTTTTTTAATTAATGCAAATTTTCTTGCCAGACAAACATAAAGGTGCAAGCAGATAAAATGTTCATTATAATCATTTGAAAAAAAATTTTTTTTTTGTGTTTCCAAAAAATTTTTTTATTTGTGCACATTGAAAATTTTTACTAGCAGTTTCAAAAATTTTAAGCAAATTAAGCTTTAAAACTTTCAAAACTTGAGTTTTTAATAAAATTTAAACTTTAAAGCATAAAAAGTTAATAAAAGACATGCTCTTTTTATGTTTACTTGCTTGACTTAGTTCTCTTTATGCCATTTGGCTCAAGTGGTCATAAGTTTGGCATTTCATCGGTCAAGAGTCCAAGATGTTTCTTTTCTTTATTTGTCTTTATGTTAGTTTCGGCCGGTCTCTTTTTTTTCATTCAGTGCTCCTATCAAAGTTGTTTTTTACCTGTGTCTTTTCCTGGCACATTTTTCCTTTCTTTTCTATTGTGATGGTTTTTGTTTAATAAAAGAGTTGATTGTTTGTGATTTTATTTGTCCTTTCATCTGCATTTAGTTTGCATAGGGTTAGTTTGTTTTCTTGTTGCTTTTGTAGCTTCCATGACTCACTGCCACATAAGAGCACAGATTTGACTGTAGCATAAAAAACCTGAATTCAGTATTTAAGTTAGTGGAGGATTGCCAAATTCTCTCTGAAAGAATATTTTTTTTTTGAAAAGTTTTTTTAATGTCTTTCTTTGTACATTCCTCAGCATGCTACACTTGATTTAAGATAGTGTGTAGTTTGTTCAATTTTATTTTCATTTTTAAAAAATTTTTTCTATTACTAATTTGAAATATTTTTGTCTTCTCATTAATTTGCAATCCAACATGTCTTTTTTTCTAGTCTATTTGTTTCGGTCTTCGTGACCTCCGATTCGGAAGACAACAATACAATATTGTTTGCGTAATCAAGGATTTTTATTGAAATTTCATCTTATGTCAGTCTTTTAGTGTGGACCACATTAGCTAGTCAATGACTATATTAAACAAGATTCCAGACATTTTGTAGTGCTATTTGACTCCGAGGGCGCACCATTTGCTGAAATTCTCCCATTAATATTTTAATATAGGCTTTTAACTATCGTAATTATTTTTATGGGTAATGTATACATCTTGAATATTTTCTAAAGACGTTCCCAGTTAATATTATATTCTTGGTTAAAGCCTTAGCAATATCTATAAAATTCAGGTTGAATTGAATTCTATACATTGTTTAATGAAGTTTCTTTGAATAAATATTTGTTCAGTGTGCCTTTTCCTCCTCTGAAGCCTGCCTGTATTTTTCTATGCTATCATTTATTCAATTTTTAAGAACTCATGCAAAGATTTTTGAAGGGTACAGATAATAAACTTATTCCTTTCATTTCCACCGCAATGTGCCCTCTGCAGAGGATCAACATTGCGATGGCACCATCTTCATATCATCCTCAGGGATGTTTCCCAGACTGCCCCATAGAGCAGCTCTAGTAGTAGATAAAGTACCCACCTGTCTCATTTCCAATTAAACTTAATATGGTACGAATACAAATTTTGCACTCAAATTGAAGTACATTTAACATGACACATTATTTTTAATTCTTTAAATTTGAAAATTGACAACAGTAAAAAAATTTAATAATTCATTGGATTTCCAGTGTGTTTAAATACACCATTATGACTACCTTTGCAAGTGCAAATGGGTTTAGAATTAATTTAATTGTTGAAATTCAAAAAAATCTTTCATGTGATTTTGAAGAAAAAATATTTAATTTTTATATCACCGTGCCTTTCATGTTCTTAATTTTTTCCACTTCTTTATTTTTTTATAGCCTATATATATGTTAATTAAATTATTTTTTAGTTGCAGCATTCTATTTATATTTTCCATTTTTTAATGCATTTCTCTTACAAATTATTTTTTGTTTTTAGCAATAATGGCTGCATTGAAGGTATTTTACTCCGTTTGAGAACTTATAAAGATTCAGAAATACCACATGATGTCAAGGTAATTCATATTTTTATATTGTGTATCTAAACAATGCTTCCTAATTTAATATTTTGTTATTTGTACAGAGACTAAATGTTATTAACTAATATACTTACTGGAGGACAGACCAGCAGTTATAGATAAATATGGAAAAAAAGGAAAATGACGCTTGTTTGTTACTAATTAAAATTCATGAATGACTACTTTAAGTATTGAACTGTACATTAAGTACATGGGAGTACATTTTTTTTAATTAATAAAATAAATTCTCAAGAAATTTTAATTTAAAACATTTGTGTTTTGATCACCCATAGCTTTGTAGGATGTTTGTAGAAATGTGTATTCCTTTTTTTGATGTGTTAAATCACATTTCAAAAGGCATATTAAAAAAAAAGCGTTGCTATGCACACCTTTAAATCTGATATTTTTTCTGGTAAATTTATATGAAATGGTTGATTTTTATGTTAATATGTGATGTGTGCCATGTTCTTTTCTTTCTTTCATGATTTCTTTCTTTTTTTTTTTAGACATAACTATTTTTTTTGAATTAATTTTATCAATTACCCCCCCCCCCCCATTGAGCTGCATAATTATTTGTTTTACTTATATCAAAATAGATTTTTGTGTTTTATTTTTAATTATCTTTTCAGTTATTTTGCTTTCCTAAAATCTAGTTTTCTTTATGACAGATATTTGTAATTAATGAAGTAAACTATCTTGTAATTTTCCATTAACTGCATGACTCTATTGAAGTCAGTCATATAATTGATAATTTCAGTACCCCTATAATGCTAAAATCAAATATAAGTAAAATATAAATGCATTAAAATAATATACTTGTTCAGGACTGCTATTTTCATTAAATAGCATATGTCAAGATAACTGTGGAAAGCACAAGTTTTTACTCAAAAATAAACCACACAAGGGAACTGATATTGCACAATAACAGTGTACACAATTATCAAATAAGAAAAGTATGATTTATTTATTTACATTTATAACCGTTGTTAATTTTTTTGATGTACGACTACTGTGTTATTATAGACAACTTCATAGTCTTGTCATTTTGAACCCAATCTTGAAGACAAGGGAACTCCTCGATCAAGCACTGGGAGAAATTTATCTTCATGGGGGACTTTCTGATGGAACTAACCTGCATTTACGTTACATGGAGAGGAAAACAACTAAAACCTTCCGTGATTCAGAGCTGATTGTGCTCTGGAAAAAATCCGGATTTTTTGCTAACCGTAACCTGGAAGTTTCCGGAGATCGAAGGTTCAGAAGTTTAAAAAAATCATTGATGACAAAAGTTTCCGGAAATCAATGATATTTCAACAGTGCATGCCCATTAGAATTTATCTTTTACACCAAAATAAACTTCAAAGGAGGACTCTTTTTGTTGGGTTCTTGGAAAACTATGGGGGGGGGGAGAGAAAGTTAAATAGGAGTGCAAAATAATGGGCATCCATTGAAAGATTTCTTCACACTGACATTCTAGGTAGTAAATTGTCAGCTGTCAATAAAGTGATGATTAGGGACTAATCAATTTTCTTGCCATCTCTACACGACCCCTCCAGACTTGCTTCACTCCCCACACGCTTCTGGTGAGCTGTTTGTAGCCTTATTTGGGGCAAAAATAGAATAATTTCAGTTACTGAAATATCTAGTTTTCTTCCTTTTTCATCTTTTTTTTTGGTAAAAATAGTTTATTCTAAGTCTTTCATTTATATTGATCTTTAAATTATTATTTTGGAAATCAAAAATAAAATATTTTTCATTACAAGTTCCTGAGTCCTAGTAAAGCATTTGCACTTTCCTTTTTGTTCATGTGATGCTTTGCGAAAGAGAAATTTACCTCTATTTCATGCATCTCCAACATTTGTTTTTTTTCTTTGAATTAAGTCATGAAATTCTTAAATTTCAAAAGTGGCATTACTGAATTAGATTCTTCAGTAAAAAATGCCTTTCATTGGGAATGGTTATAAAGGAAGGATTCTAGTAGTGATGATGTTAGCTTATGGTGTAAGAAAATTTATTCTGCTGGTGGAGCATATTCTGTTCTTTTTAATTCTATGTTGAAATATGGCGCAGAAGCTTATAAACCCTTGATTAAACATGTTAAATCTGTATCTCATGTAAAAAATGCAAAATGTGTTAAGAGTTCAATGAACCTTAGTCATTAAGCAAATGCAACAAATCCAGATGAACTCCTCAATGAAGATGATCGCCAAATCGATATTATTTTCAGGAAAGCTAGGCAAGAAGTGCTAATATCATCTTTTCTTGCAGGAAACTCATTGGCATTTAATTTGGCACTAAAAATAATTGAACTCTGTCAAAGATTTTGTTGAAATCAGACTGCTTTAAATACACTCTCAATGAATAGAACTACTGCAGGATATAAGTTAAAATATGGACTTGCAAAAACAATAAAAAATGATATTCTAATTGGGGCCCAGGGCAAAAACTTCTTTGGGGCCCCCTTTGCTTCACTACTTCAGTAATAAAAAATTGAACTTTATGGAGGTATTTAAATTTTTCACCACATTATACATATATAACACGAAAGTTGACTAGAACCTTAAATAGCTATAAAGTCCACCCCACCAATGGTCAGACGAAATATCGTTCTGTCTATGTCAATCATTCCGAATGCAGTTTTCTGATTGTTAACTTTGTCATCTAGCTGCGAAAAATAAATTTATTTGCTGACATTAGGACGAAATTCGACTAAATTTTCACAATTACGATGGCTCACTTAAGGCAATCAGAAGACTGTATTTTTGTAAACATATCGCATTTTACGATATGTAAAAATACATGCTTTTGATTGGTCAAATTTGTCCATCGTGATTGCGAAAATTGAGCTGAATTCCGCACTAGAAAGCCATGGATTTAGGAAATATTTTTATGTTCATATGTTAGATTAATGAAGAAGCTAACACGAAACTGACAATTTACACTGTACTGATATTTTGTTTGAAAAAAAGTTCATTAAAGAAGGGAACCTAAAATTTGAAAAAACATTCGGGGGCCCCCTCTGATGTTGGGCCTGGGGCAACTGCCCTGTACACCCCTATCTTTCTCAGGCTCTGATGATATTATTAAATTGTTAAAAACTTCGTACTTCTCATTAAATGCCAATGAAAGTACAAGTAATGCTCAGGAGAGTGTCTTGACAATACTCGTACAATTTTATAATTCAGAGTTGAAAAAAATAATTGTACATCATCTTGCTTCAGTAAAGCTTGAAATATGTAAGGCTGCATCTATTTATTGTGCTATTGTTGTCATTATAGAAGGAAATGGAATTCCTTAGAATAATTTAATTCATATCCTAATTGATTCGTACAATACCATGTGCGGCAGAAAAAGTGGGGTTCAAACAAGGATTCGAAAAAACAAGGCACCACATTTAATGGATATAGATGGCGACACTTGCCACATAACTAATAATTGTGCAAAGAGATTTTCGTCATTTTTTGAAAGACATTTAGAAAGTCTAGTGGGTGATATCTATTTTGATATGAAAAGGGAAAGCTTTTCTAAAATTTGTTCTGCGCTGGGAATAAATAGACTTAAACCTCTGAAAAACCCTGATCACCGATGGATTTATATTCTAACAGTAGTAAATAGAATAAGAGAAATATGCGATGCTCTTCTACTGTTCTACTTTTTTTATGTAGATCAGAAGGACAAATTTGTCTACTTATCACTTGTAGGCAATATTTACAATCAAAGACAAGTTTCACCTGTTGCTATTAGCAGAAGTCTCTACAATTTATAGCAAATTAAAAGCTCAACAATTAACCAAAGATGCTATAGCACGGAAGAAAAGGATTATTGATAGGCTATTTGTAAGTCAGACTTTGTTGTATGTGTCTGTATGTACAGCAGTTTTGCCTGAATTCAATTTTTATATTAAATTATTTGGAGCAAAATCTCTTATGCTGCATACTTTGTACACAAGTATTTGATGTTGAAATTTCTTTCATTTTTTATTAAACCTGAGATAACATCCAAATGTCACTCTTACAAGGAATTGCTGAAGTTGAACCCATGTAAAATTATTTGCCCAGCAAATTGATTTTTGTTGGATCTGAATCTTCAACTATTCTGAAGAATTTATCAATTCATCATCCATTGTCAACTCAGATAAAAACTGCATTGTTAAAAAAGCCTATGAAAGCACTCAGTGGTCCTCATCCCTCCCAAGCTCTTGGGCGCATTCACCCCCCCCCCCAAAAAAAAAAATTTGCTAACTTCCCCCTTCCATGTTAGCTTGTTCGAAATAGTGCTACTTTGCTTGCATTCTTCTCATAATATGACAAATGCAGACCTTGACAAATGCAGATATAATATGACAAATGCAGATTGTGAATGCTGAAAATATGTTTAAAGCAAAAATAAATAAATTAAAAAAGATGGCACAAAAAATAATTGAAAATGGGCTGACTAAAACTATTACAATAAATGATAAGTTACTGATGGCACCTGTAGATTAATGAGCTCAGAAGTTTTAAACTAATAATTAAAAAAAAATAAGTTTATTGAAGTTACCAAACAATGCAGCAAATGGCAAGCAGCAATCATCACAAGAGTTGGGAATTTTAGCACAATTAACCCTTTCATAAGGATTATACTTCGCTATAACCCTGAACAAGTTCAAAAATTTACCTGATTTTGAATCATGTCCTTGAAATGCCATAATTTCTGTTGCAAGATATTTCGCGTGATCAATCATGCAACTCACAACATGGCGATTTTGCTCAACTATAGCGTTTTGAATTGTTTCATTCCTTCTATCTATGCGCTCCCCTCGTAACCAGCGGATAACTGCCTTTTCAGCATCAACATGCCTCATGATATCTCGCAACCCATGGTCCATATCACAAAATCCTCTTTCAGTCCATGCTTTGGGGCCACCAAACATTATGTGTGGCGGGGCTATAAGGATAGCCACTTTCTGCATTTTTCGGTTCCATCTGGTAGTTTTGCTCTATACCAGGTAGTTGAAAATTGTCTCTGGAGTCTAAATGTTGGTTGACATGAACCAATTTTCAACAAATGCGTTATTGAATATGAGTTCAAACTCTTTCCAGCAATGCGTATTGGGTCATTTTCTGTCCAGATATTTCGTACTTTTGTCTTCACTGTTTAAAAAAGGGGTTCTAAGAGCAAATATTCTTTTTGAAGGTTTTGAAGATGACGATTCTTTCCGTTTGGGTTCTTCTGCTGCATTGAGTGATATGCTTTCTTTGGTACATGAATCGGCTGATTGTACCAACTTGTGAGATTTCGCCGGGATTACTTCTACTTGTGATGCTGTATCAACTGGTGTGTCTCCTTTGGCACATAAATAATCTGATTCTACTAACTCGGGAAAATTTACTGGCAGTAAATCTATTTCGATAGTATCCTTAGTACTTGGTGCGCTTTCTTTGGTGCATGGATTGGCTGATACTACAAACTCGGCAGATTTCAAAGGTACTGCTTTTGTTTGGGCTGCATCTACAGTTGAATCAGCTTTTCGTGAAGATGAGCGGTTTTCTTTTAATATGCTATCAACTTTCTGCCATTGCCCATTTGCATGTTTAATTTCCAATACTTTTCGCTTTATTTCAACACCACTATTAAATTTAAATTAGTGAGCTTGTTTGCAATGAGTGTTCCATTTGTCGCCCCTGATAATTTTATGGCACAGCAGTAATTCTAAACATTTGTATTTGTATGCATTTTTCTGAATCCTTAGCATGATCTTGCTTAAAACTGTAACACTCAATTGACTATCCTAGAGATACGAGTAGATCTGTCTCCTTATTTCAAATGGAATGTGCATCAGACCCTGAATGAAAACATATTTTAATTTAATACCCTTGAATTAAATAATTCAATTATTTTTATTAAATGAAGTTAATAATAATGTAATTTATATATATTATTAATTTTAACTCATAAACTAAATTTTTATTTAATCTACAACCTAGCTACACAGGAAATTTCTGTTAAAAAATTATTAATAATTTTACCATTATTATTAATATTCGAAGTTGTATTTAGAAAATAAAAAAAAGTCAAATTTCAAATTAAATGTATTTTTTCCAAAGAGAAAATTGACTTCTCAAACATTACAGCTTTAGTTAAAAATTCAGAAATATTATCAGTAGTATTTTTATAAACAGTTTTCAATATTTTGTCTTCAATCATATCTCACACAAAATTAAATTTAAGATTTACATGCCTTGTTTTGTTAGAAGATTTACCATTGTTCAACCAGTCAATAGCTGCTTGGCTATCAGAAAATATAGTAACAGGAGAATTTATAAATTTTTTACAGTTCAGTTCATTTAACATATTTATTATCCACGTAAGTTCTTGAGCTGTGTCAGCTGCAACAAATAATTCAGCTTCACATGTTGTTGATAGTCCCACACATCTTTGTTTTCTACTTTTCCATGTTATAAGAGAATTACCTATCATAATTACACAACCGGAAAAAGATTTTCCTCCTTCTGCGCTGCCCCAACTTGCATCCTCACTACAGTTTAAAAAACCGAATTCTTTACTATAAAACAAGACTTTATCTTTTGAACCG
This sequence comes from Parasteatoda lunata, assembly GCA_949128135.1. Classification (NCBI taxonomy): domain Eukaryota; kingdom Metazoa; phylum Arthropoda; class Arachnida; order Araneae; family Theridiidae; genus Parasteatoda; species Parasteatoda lunata. The sequence goes on along the minus strand of OX421972.1, from coordinate 115,304,329 downwards.
TTCAAATATTTCAAAACTCTTTTAGCCAAAACATAATGCCTTTTTTCAGGACGTTTATTAAATTGTGATAAATAACTAGTTACAAAAGCAATATCTGGTCGGGTTCTATTTGCTAAATATAAAAGTTCACCAACCATTTCCTGATAATCAGTCTGATCTACTAAATCATCAGTAGGATTAAAACATCTATCTTCACCTTTAGTTATGGGAGTATTTGTTTTCTTACAATTTTCCAAACAATATTTTTTCATAAAAGTTTCAATGTACTGAGTTTGAGATAAACCAATTCCGTTTTCTTTTTGTGAAATCTCAATGCCTAAAAATTTTGAATCATTAGTTGTTTCTTATAATTCAAACGCTGGATTAAGTTTTGAAATGATGTCTTTATACAATTTTGGATTATTAGAAAATATTGCCAAATCATCTACGTATACACAAATTGCGAAAAATCATTATCATTAATTTTAGTAAATACGCAATTGTCAGATGCAAGTTGAGTGAGACCAATCATTTTAAGTTCAATTTTTAACTTTATATGCCAATTTCTACCAGATTGAGGTAGACCATAAATACTTTTATTTAATTTGCACACTTTATTTTTGCTATATTTATCTTCAAACCCTGGAGGTATTTCCATGTATACAGTTTCATCAATATCACCATATAAATATGCAGTTTTAATATCAAAAAATTAAACAAATAAATCCAATTTTGCTGATAAAGCAATTAATAACCTGAATGATTCAATATTTACCACAGGTGAATATGATTAAGAATAATCAAAATTTTTTATTTGATTAAACCCTGCTGCAACCAGTCACGCTTTGTAAATTTTGTTATCATCGTTATTTTTAATTGTATACACCCATTTACTTTTTATTATTTTTTCCTTCTTAGGCCTCTCAATTAATTCAAAAACCTTATGTTTCTCCATCAAAAGAAGTTCATTTTCCATTGCGGTTTTCCACTCCGAATATTTATTACTATTTATCGCCTGGTCATAATTTTGAGGAACAGATGATCCTTTCGAGGCTAAGTTCACGTTCGCGGATATTTTATTTTTTATTCTTTCAGAACGTCTTAATGCCGGAGTATTTTGTTTATTTTCGTTTTGCGAATCGGTACTTTCTTGAGACGATTTATGAGAAAAAGAATGTTCACTCTTTGATTCAGTGGGAGGCGAGTTTTGGGTTTCAGTTTCGATTTGCGGTTGAGAAATATTAAATTGGGTCAAATCCTCAATGTTCCATATGCTATATTCATTTTTGTTTGTTAGAAATTTACTTCCTCTTAATGATTCATTAAATTTAACAAATCGCTCTTCAATTAAAATACTTTTATCGGCATCATATATTCTATAAGCGCGCCTTTCTCTAGAATAACCTACGTTTTCCCGAAATATCAAATTTATTTCAGAATTGTTTAGGTACATGAAAATAAACGACGCATCCAAATACCTTTAAGTAGTTAAGTTTAGGTTCTTTTCTTGACCATATTTCAATCGGAAGATTTTGTTTATTTTTACGCGGTGTAAGATTAGAAATGTGAGTGCTAAAATTTATCGCTTTAGCACAAAATTTTAATGGTATTTCACTTTCGTATAATAATGTCTTTCTGCATATACTCTTATGGCTCGTTCAGCACGTCCATTCGACGAAGGATTATACGGTACTGTTTTTTCATGTATGATCCTGTATTTTTCTAAAAAACTATCAATCTCGTTATTAACAAATTCTAAACTGTTATCTGTTCTGAATCTTTTGATTTTCGTATTCATTAAATTTTCATATCTTTCTTTAAACATACAAAACATTTCAAATACATCATTTTTATATTTCAAAAAATAAGAAAAGTACATCCCAGAAAAATCATCCACTAGAACTAAAAAATATCTTGAATTTCCTAATGAATCACAATTTATCGGGCCTGCTAGGTCCGCATGAATTAACTCTAAAACAGAATTACTTTGTGCAATATTAATTGTTGGAGGACTCTTATGGGTTACTTTACTTATGTCACAAGATTCACAATGATAATTTTCAAAATCTTTAAAATTTATGCCAAGAACATTTTGCATTTTAACCATGTATTGTGGATTTAAATGACAGTTTTTTATGCCAAATATTATAAGTATCCAAATTACTTACTTCATTACATTCTAACTCAGAATTATTGACATCATTATAATCAAATGAATTAGGTGAAGTGTTATTACACAGTTCCATTGAAATTTCAAAACTATTGTTTACTTTTACAGCTTTTAAAACAATGTGATTATCATTAGTTAAAATCAAAATATCATTACCATTAGATTCAATTTTATAACCTTTATCAATTAATTTAGATACTGAAATTAAATTGTTTCATAAATCAGGTACACATATTACATCATATATTGTTAGATTTTTACTGCAATTATCAACTGTTGTTGTAGCTTTTATAATACCGATACCTTTAGAAATTAAATTTGCTTTCTTACCTGCTAATTGTATTATTCCATTAATATAACTTATGTTTTCAAAAAAGTTTAAATCTTTTACCATGTGTGAAGTAACACCTGAATCCAAAATGGAAACAGTTTTGTTTTTACCGGTAGCACTAGAGTTTATTTGGTGTTTTTCTTGTTCTGCGGTAAGTGCAAAATTTTCACTAGAGTGTTTATCTTGATTTTCAAATGTACAATGAGCGTTATTGTTTTTGGTTTTGTTCATACCCGATTTATAGTTCGAAAATGTTCTTTTTTCTTGCGATGTTGGGTTCCCACATTCTTGTTTCGGAAATAGCAATCTTTGGCTAGGTGATTCGTTTTATGGCAGATGAAACATTTCTTCGTGCTTCTATTTTCATATTTATGTTTTACTCCGAATGCTTCTGTTCTTCTAGGAATATCATTTCATAATTTTGATAAGATGTTTTCTTCCTCCCACAGTATTTCTAAAATTTCATCCATTTGTTTTTCACGTTGGGTTTTCAGGATTTCTCTTATCTTGTCAAACTTTCCTCGTAACCCTCTTACAGTATAAAATACAAGTTCTCTTTCTGTAATTTGCAGTCCCAAAGACGAACATTTTGTTTGTAGTCCTCGTGATCTTGCAATATAGTCTGACACATTTTCATTGTCTTTAATTTCAAGATTTTTTACTTCATTACTTGCATCGATTTTTCAATCTTTGGTTTTACCAGTAAATGTGCTTTGAATTTTTTCCCATAGAACTTTAGCATTAGTTTCATTTGCGAACTGAAGACTTGGGTAATCAGAAAGCGATAGTTGTATGTATGCAACTGCGTCATCATTGCTTAGTGTCCATTGGTCCCGCAATTATGGATCAACGGGGGCTTCTTCAGTTAGCACATTTGCAATTTTCTTAAGTGTCAGCAGAGCCTTGACTTTAATACTCCACTGATAGAAGTTGTCACTGTTCAGCAGTGGAATACACAGCAGATCCCTGTTCATTTTGGAATCCAAACGATGTATATCACAGCGAAACTTTGTGATACTTTTTACTGCGTCATAATTTTCAAAACCACAGCCGTGCTGCCAACTGTAGTCCGTTGGATCGAGAATTCAGACAGAAAGTAAAGGTTTATTAACAAAAAGCAAACAAACACATACAAATTTAAAAAGAACACCATCTGGCGGTATAAAAAGAAAAAGACTTCATAGCTATCCTTCCCAGGTGAATGACAACAGTTATATTTAGATTTTAGAAAATATAAAATAAATAGATATTTTAGAAAATAGTAAATTAATGTCTTTTTAGGTATTCTTAATTGATTCTGACATAACGTATTATTTTCGAGTAGAATTTTTTCTCTGCCCTAGCTGGGATTCGATCTGCAATGTCCTATCCACTACACAATAGTTAATCGATAGAGCAGAATTATAAATGCATTTCAAAAAAAAGAATACTAGCAATTTAAATTTGACAAATAAAAACTATCTATATATAAGAACAATTTATTATTCAACATATTAAACTCTAATTAAATTTGCTATATATTTTTTTAAATTTATCAATAATTAACAATCAAATAATTATATTACTATCTACCAAATTATTAATCAGATAATTAATACACGAGAGAGATATAAGTAACTCAGCATAAAATGAAATCGAAACAAAATAACATTAATTTCCTATCTTATTAATTTTAGCAAATGACTTAATGATGACAGCATTGAGCGGGAGCTGGTCCCAGAAATTAAACTAATCAGTTGAAATTAACACTGTGGTGTGGTTGACATTTTACAAGCACAAGAACGAAAATACGTTAACACTCGCTCAAACATAACTTGAACAGAACAGGAGAAAACAAACTCAGCTAATTAAAGCGTAAGGCAAGAAAAAGTTACTTTTTTAAGAATAGTGGTGACTCCTTGAAAACTATAATAAATTAGAGAAATAATTAAATTTAAATGAATTAAATTGTAGAATGATAATGCTGTCATGTAGAAATTAAAATTTTACTAATATTAAAATTTTAAATATTAATAATTCAAATTAAATGAAATTCAAATAATAAAGAAATAATAATAAGAAATGAAAATGCTAAAGTTATTAGTCCAAACAGAGAAATTAATTGTTGTTCAAATAAATAAGGCAAAATTGGATTAACATTTTAACTGACTCAATTAGTTATTCATTCAATAAAATAACATTCCATGAAATAAGGCCTTCCACGTTTTAACTGTAAAATATACATTATTTAAATTCAATGTATCAATTTTTATTTTGTGCATTTTTTTATCGAATTAATGATGAAGTTTTTTTCTTCTTAAATTAACTACATATAAATGTGAGAGATTCAGAGAAAACCATAAAAAAGCGCTTTATCTTAACTCACAAGAACACGTAACTTTATTAATTAATAAATGTTGAAAAAATATTGTTTTTTTTTTTTTTTTTGCTCTAATCCTTAGTGATAAATTTTTTTTCCTTTTCTATTTCCAACTACGAGAAACTAACTGTAAGTGATTTTTATAACATTTTTACCTCATATGGTAATTATATTAAATTAACCAAAATTTTTGATATTTTCATTGTTTTCAATATATTATCAAAATACTGAAAATTTTTTAATGATTGTAGTAATAATAATAATAAAAACATTATTAATAATTTTGAAGCCCTCGACTACAAAGAGTAAACAATTTAGAATTAAAGGGGAAAAAAAGCACAAATAAATGTGTGACATATATTAGTAATAATTAATTGTAAGGATATATACTTAATATTTTTTGCACTTACCGAAATCAATCAATTTCGTCAATCTTGATACTCAGTAGAGTGACAGTTGGTACCACTTATCAGATTAGTTATTCACATAAACCTAGTAAGACTTTTTTTCCCCTTGAGAATTTATACTTTGTTACTTCTTTCAATGGGAGGGTCTTTTTTGGAAGCTTTAACGAATAAAAAATACTTAAAAGTATATCTTTGCATCTAAAGTATATTTTTAAATTTATTGATTTCATAACAAACTAAGAATCCAACTTAATATACATATTATAGTAATAGTTGAGGTTGAAAGTAAAGTTTAGCAGATTGTTAATAATGCTGCAACTGAACTTATGTATAAAAATTCCGGTATTCATTTAAAATTATTAGAAGAAGATTTAAATATTTTCTCTAGATTTGATTTGTAAATATTTTTTTTTCTGGAAGAATCTATTTCCATTTTAAATTCCACCATTCAGAGTCTTAAATTATATTCCTTTTTGTTCTAAACATCTCATTAGTTCAAAGTTTTTTAAAAATTTATTGATTCATTGCAATTACTAGATCTGATATACTGTAAGTTAAAGCTGAATGTAAAGTTTAGATTTAATATTAATGATGCAACTTCATTCAAGTATGAAAATTCTTGTATGTTTTATTTAAAATGATTTAGAAGTATGAATTTTATTATGCAACTTTCTTTTTTGTAAATATTTTTTTACCAGTAGATACTTTCTAACTCCATTTTCAAAGGTGGAACATAAAAACACTGTTTATTTTATTTGTTTGTAAGGGAGAGCCAGATACTTTATAAGCTTATATTCAAGATTAATATTCATATTTTATCAGTAAATAGTTATTATAATCATAAACTCAAGAAGGAAAGACATATTTGTAAATTTCAATTACTTCTCCAGATCTTTCGTAGGTATGTGTAATATTTTAAGTAAACTAAGAAATATTGATAAAAAGGAAAAAAAACCTTGTTTAAATTTTTTTCAAATTTTTCAATTTAAACTGTTTTTTTTCTCTTTTTTTTTTTACTCAAGAAATTTTCCAGAATTTTGACTTGGGCTCACAATCACCCCTGTTGAATAGTCTGACGGCAAGGGGACTCTAGCCCATAATCCTTCTACCACTGAGGATATTTTATGTCAGAACTGTGGTTGGATGCGGAATTCGTATCACCCAGCCATTGCTGGGATTTCACCTCATTGAAAGGTGAACGCTCTATCATGGCTCAGAAAAGTATGATTGATAAATTTATTGTATCCTTTGAAAAGAAGATTATAAATGACCATACATTATGACCACATAAGACTTAGGATAAGAATTCAGGGGATCATACCGTTCTTTCTTCATACGAACGGGATTCAAATTATTTTACATTTATTGGGTGGTAACAAAGGAAATAAGGACTTACATGATTTCTTTCAAACCTTTATTAAATCAAATCACTAGATTTTGGTTGCTCTATTTTATTTTATAACTGTCGTTGAACAGCCGACCAAATTTTGGGTTTATGACTACTAATGTTCAACTCCTTGTCATTTTGAAACAGTACAGAAGACAAGGAAACTGCTGGAATCAGTTCCCCCAGAGGTATGATTTGTTATGGGAACATGGAGGACTATGTGACTCGACAGATTTACCGTGCACCAGTCACCATATACTACACGGGAGTCTTCGGCCGGCAAGGATCGAACCCACGACCTCTTGGACATGGGCCCAGTGCCCTACCAACCAGGCTATTCTGACCTGGTTGCTTTATTGAAATGAATGGGTTTACGGTGGATATTGAATAACTTTGCATTTATAGAACAGCTAACCAGACTTTATGCATTGGTTTTTATAATGGAAGGGTCCTTGTAATGGGGGTTTTTACTAAAGAGTGAAAACTGTATTTAATTTTGGATATACTTTTGTGGGAACCTTTCTTGTTAGCCCAATATTTTTAAAAATATATATTGAATATTTATGCACCCTACTTTTTCAGTTCTTCGACATGAGAATGCTTTTTCTGCTGACTGCTTTGTGTGCTGAAATAAGGTGAATTCTTTTATTATAGTTATTATCTTTAGCTTTTTCTGAAAGTAATATTTATATTTTTGAAATCTGTTACAGTTTAAAATTGCAATGTTTAAATTTTTCTGTAAAGGTTATTTTAAAATAATTCTCTCAGTTAAAATGTTTGCTTCTGAAATTGTTAAAAGTATTTTCATTGAAATTATTAAGAATTTTCTTTCAAAAATCAGTATTTCTTATTTTTTTTTTTAAAAAAAAAGGAAGTAATGATAGCTGAAACTTATTTTGAAAGAATGGCTTCACTTTAGAAATTTATTTTAACCTCAACGATGTAAAAAGCTGCGTGCACTTAAATGCACACGCTTGAGCTTGAGTGAAATAAATAAGATATGTTGTGGTATACACTGAAAATTTACGCCTAATTATTTTTAGTTAATATTTTTTTTTTTTGCTTTATAAGTAAATCTAATAGATGTTTTCATTTTTGTTCAGTTTAAAAATATTGAGGATATATCTACAAATATTTCTGAGTTTGTTAGATTTTTTAACCTAATGAACATTTGTTGGTTTCACGCTCAAGCTGACACTGTTTCAAATATTAGCCTTTTCTATTTTATTTTAAAGGATTACTGTTAAAGTGAGCATATAAATCATAAAAAAATTAAAAAAACTGAGTTTGTGTTTAATCAATAATGTACGAATTCTTTCTAGAGTTATCTCAAATGTCTGTCATTTAACAGCTAATATATCACTGCTGTAGTTCTTGTTGCTTTTAAAATTTCTTTGACTGAAAAATGATTGTATATTGGGGAAAAAAAGAATCCTAAAAATCAAAATTTAACAATTAATTTTTAACACATGTTGTGAAAAACTAAATCAATAATATTTGCTACTAGAATTGAAAGTAAATTGATTGCAAATTGATAGAGTTATCAAGCCAATGATTACAGTACAGAACTTTTTTCCCTGAAAAAAACCCCTAAACATTTGAAAATTGACTGTTGAAAGAAACATTTGAAAGAACTGTTTTCGGGCTAATATTTGAATGGCAAACTCTGAAGTAATTTACCATCAGCAAAATCTTTGCTTTCTGAAGTTTTTTTCATTCATCTAGAAATTTTTGCATTTTGTAATTTCAATGGAATGAAATAATTCCATAAATTTTTTAGAGGAATTTTTTTTTCAATAATACTCAGAACGCAGATCTTGAATTCTCATATATTTTAGCATTTTTTAGTTAAAATGTGTGGGTAATTAAAGACAAATAAAAACCTTATTGCTCGTAAGCTGTGTAATCCTTGTAGTTTTTAGTGTAACCTAGGGCTGCACATTTTTTTTGAGTGAAGGGCCACTTGCATAGCAGGTTTCACTTATGAAGGGCCTCACATGTATTGAGACATGTTGACTGCAAATGTAGTAATATTTATTTAAGCATTAGTGCTCTAATTTTTTTTATCAATAAACTTAATAATATATTTGTAGAAAACTAAAGACATTCAATTATTAGAATTCATTCAAAAATGAAACAACTAATACTTTTGTTAATTTTTTTTCCATTTTTATCTTATCAAAAATAGATATATTAAAATAAATAACTAAAATAAGTAAATAAACATTTGAGAAAACAAAAGTTTTTTTTATCATAACACATAATACAAAAATTCATTTTAAAAATAAATTCTCATAAAAAAGACTGCAATTTTCAGAGAATAAAAGTAGAAAAAAATTTAGTACATATTATGTAATATAAGTTCAAATTAAATATTTTAATTGAAGAAAATTAATAAAGTTTAAACCAAAACAAAATTGTTATAGTTCAAAATAAAATTCCATACTTATTTGGTAATGTACTTTAGTAATTATTTGCATTGATTATTAGATTTTTTTTATCTCTTTTTTTTTACGGAAAAAGATCACTCAAGCAAAAACAAAATAATAATAATTAAAAAAATTTAAATCAAATTTACAAATAGTGAGCAGTTTAAAAATTCACGTTTTCCGTCACTTTGTGAATTTCTCAGGTTGCAATAGCATTTAAATTAGGGATGCAACAAGTATTTGGCCCTTCTCTCAAAAATTCAGTTGGTCGAATGATCGGCCAAATATTCAGCAGAGTATTTTTTGGAAAAGTATTTTTTCAAGTTTTTTTTTAATTTGTATAGATATGATAAAGAATAACATAAAATCGTTATTTTAACTATATTATAGTATTGTTTATTATAAGAATTAGTTTTTACACAAATTTGTTAAATTTTAAAATCCATGTTTCTGCACATATCTTGGAAAGTTATCTTCTAGAAGACAAATGGAAAAACGAAATTTAAAAAATTTAAACTAGATTACTTTATACTGAACCACAAGTCTATGCACTTCAGCTTTTTTTTTTTTTTAAAATTATATTCAAACATATCAATTTCGTCATTTTCTCGATACTTTTAGCTCTAAGAACTGAGAAGGTTTTTTTCTTATTTTTGCTGTTTTTATTATTATGCAGCATTTTAAGGAAACATCTCATACTATTAATTTATTATCACTTTTTCCCTTTACTGTGATATAGATAACCAGTATCATAGAAACTGTGATTTTCAGTGTTAAAGTTTTGTTTTAGAAATTAAGAACAATTTATTTTTTCTGTTTTTCTTTTTAAATAAACATAACTGCTTTGAACTAAAATATTAAATTTCATTTTAAGCAAATTATGTATTTTGGCTGGAAAAGCTATTGTGACATTTGGAATTCAAAGTGTTTTGACTTTTTACATTTGCAACAATTCAAGTTGCACTTGCTCCTACAATTGCAATCCTGAAATCCTTGACCACCTAAGTTTGAATCCTTACAAGAGCATTCTCTTAGACTTATTTCATTCACTGGAACTTCATTCCCTGAAATAAAAGCTTCATAAATAGTAAAATAATTCCTTGTATATAGTTGTTTTAAAATGTCATGTTTTGTACCAAGTTCATATAAGTTTTCATTTTTACCTTTTCTTTTGTTTTGAGTATTGAGTTGCTGACACTTGATTTCATGACTTCTAAATTGTCATCCATTGTGTGGTTGTAACATTTGCTAAAATAACTATCTTATTTGTTAAAAACTTTACTACCAACGCTAGGAAATGACAAAGAATCAGGAGCCTAAGTTCTAAAATAAACAATTAGCTTATTTTGTCATGCTGTTGCCAACACATAAAAAACCGTGAAAGAGTTACATTTACCCAACTTTATTGGTTATTAATAATAACTGGTGAATATGATAAATTTGTTTAAATGAATCACTGTCATTGGCTTCTTTGATTATTATTAATAATTACTGGTAAGTAATAATAATAAACAATTAAACACATTAACTGTGACTCACACATAATACATATATATTTTCATTCAACAGCATAGTAAAAATTTCTACTTATTGATCGCTAGCTGAAAGTTGTTCAGTGCTCCATTAATGGAAACTGTTAAAGCTTTCTGTTCTGAACAAAGCAGGAGTCTGTCTAGTTTTTTTTTAAGAGCTACCTATTTTGTGAAAATTAAAACATAATTTCTGAAAATAAAAAATTATATTAAAAGTTCACAAAAATATGATAAAAAAAGAAAATATTTTCAAAAATTGTCACTACAAATAAAAATCATTTATGACTGGTAAATTTCTATAAATATTTCTCCCCATGTGTTTGTAAACAAATTTGTTATTGTAAAATTTTGGGCTTAAAATTGTATCCATATTTAAAAATCCAGACAAATCATTGGCCATTGTTAAATTTCAACTTTAATTTAATAAAAACATGCATAGTACTAGCACTAAAAGTTATCTTCATTATGAGAACATTTTCGACTGGGTCATACAGAAAAAAGTCTCACAGAGAAAAAAGATATTTCATAAAAAAATAAAGATCTATTAGAATAAGTTTAGAATAATGTTTCAAATAATAAATCGGATTTCGACTACTTGTAAACTTTACAACTGTAACTTATAAACTTGTCATTTCATTTTTTTAAAAAAAAGCTTGCTTTAATTAGGACTGGTTAGGCTTACCAAACGCATTAACTGACCAAACACGTGCTACCTATTTGTAGACGAGCTCCTTTCACTCGGAAAAGCTCCTTTTTTCTCTCCATAAATTGCATGACTATCGCATTTTCTTCCACTTCAATTAAGAAATGCGGGATCCCAGCATGCTTTCAGCTAGGCATCGGGAGAAAAAGCGCTTTTCTAACAAATCGTGTGGGAAGCGAATTCTTCTACCACAGTGGTTTCAAACTGGCAACCCTGGGGGCCACATCCGGCTCTCGAACTAAAATATATTAGTTGCCATTTGTTTGTGGACAGTTTTCGTAAAAAATCTATATTGGTTTAAAATACTTTTCTCATTAATAAAAACCTAATTTCTTCGTTTCTGTGAAATTTTTCATACAAACGGTGCAAAAAAAATTATTTCTCTGGTTTTGCATCCAAGAAAATATTTATTCAAATAAAAAAATAATCGTGCATGTTGCTCTTTTTTATTTCATTTTTTCTGTATTTTGTGAATATAATCTAACATGTGTGTATCAGAAATTTTCTCGAAGAAATTCTCCGATTTAACTTTTTGAAACCACTCATTTTGGACGAAAATATTAACACACACATTTGTAAATTTTAAATGTAAATATCTATTCTCTGGTGGTTGCAGCAGACAAACCTCAATTTTCTCATTGAATAGTTTGTGTGTTACTATGTAAGTTTTAATACCAACCTTTTTAAAGTTTTATATCTTAACAATTAGATATCCGTTGCTAATTAGATATCTGATCTATTGTTTAATACATGGGTACACATTAAAGTTATTGTAGCCCGAATTTTTTAATATGCAATTAAATATTTTTAAAAATCTACTTCTTATTTTAATTTGTAATTCAATACTTTTGTTTTATACAACATGGTAAAAATCTGACAGTAATATTTAATGTTCCTTCAAACATGAGAGTCCTATATAAAATTTTGATAAAGTTGCGACCCACAATTTGATTTGTGTTTTTAATTGTGGCTCCCGGCCTCATGTAAGTAGGAAACCCCTGTTCTACCACTTCAATCTACGGTATCATTGCAAATAAAAATTTATCATCCAATTACTATTACCAAGGGTTTATCATTTTTACGGGGATAGAACAACAAAAATTTTAAGAAGCAGGGGGTGGGGAGAATCTTAGAACTTCCTTTTTTTAAAAAGTATTTTGCCAAACAACCGTTTTTCCTTAAGTTAAACTTGTGAAGGTACTGCTAAATGGTAGTATATTTGCCCTGGACCCCTGCAAAGTAATTTTAAATTAAAACTATTCTTTTGTGATAAAATGTGATATTAGTAGAGCAATTATACTTACTTTTACTTTGTCATTTACCTTTTTTAAAAATAGTCTAGTATATGTATATACTACTCCAAATAATTTGGTTCACTATAAGGCCTGCATTATTGACAAATTATTTTTATTTTATCCCACTTCATTAGTTTATGAACCTAGAATAATAAAATGTTGTCTTTATTGCAGACCTAAAGTAAGGATCGATCTTCATGGATTGACTTATTTGATGGAAGCTTTGGATCTCATTCTGAAAGACAATGATGATAACAAGAGGAGCCTCACAGACAAAGAAGTTGATATGGCTTGTGAAGTGCTCAAAGTTCTTTTCAATCTTACAGTCAACGTAGAGAAATATAACATGGAAGAAGTGAGTGTGCTACAATATAGTGCTGTGCAACAAAACTCTCTAGCGCTAATATCTTTCTGCAAGATATACTTTTAATAATAACAAATATATTTGTTACTTAATTTAAAGTAACAAAAGCGCTGTGTTTGCAAAAAAAAAAATTATATAATTCTTTGAATTCCTTAACAGATAATAGACCAAAAATCGAAATTTTTTTGGAAATAGAAACAGAAAAATAGACCAAAAATGGAAATTTTTTTGACTTTAATTTCGTTCTTTATATTATTATAAAAGTTAGAAAATGGTTTTTCATTGCAAAAATAAAATTTTAATTGGAATAACTATATTTATAATTTTTACATGCACATAAAAAAAGTTATGGATTACAGACACATCTTTTTCAATTAGAGGAAATGAAGCAAAATTTTGAAGCTAAATATAATATAACTAGTATAATATAATATAAAAGCACAACAATATGATTTTCAATACATAATATTTACGAATCTTTTACATTATGATATATCCCACATCCGCAGCTAACAATACCCACATTTTCCCTTAACTGAAGTCGTAATATGGAAAAACTAGGATCACTAATGCCATCTATTAGGAAAATAGTGAATTAAGTATCCTAAAGTAGGAAAGAACTCAGCTCGCGCTTATCAAAATAGAAACGTTAATTTTTCTCCTGCCCGAAGTCAGTTCGGGCATCACAAATATTGCCATAGTAGTTGCCCGGCAAGAGGTAAATTGAACATGTAATATTTTTCTATTCTAATATTTTGGATGATATTCTCGCATTTTGTTGGAGGGAGAATTCACTAATTATTTGCTTTTTCGCTCGCAAGTTATTACACATTAAAAAAAATAATTAAAAACATGAAATAGCAATTACCGAGAAAAAAAAGATCGGCAACAAAATCATGCGAATAATCGAACTCTTAAAAAATGGATTACATCCAATGATTGTTTTGTTTTCAAGATTAGGTTGTTGTAATAAATAATATTGTATAAAAATTATCAGATTTTAAAAATTATGGGAAGTCAATAGCAATAACTGCCCAACAATCAATCGAATCATTGCCTTAAAAAGTAAATACTCATATGCACGATTCCAATTTTCCTTATTGTCTGAAATATATTCGAATATTTAAAAATCATGTGAAAATCAATATCAATAACTGCCGAAAATACAATGGAAATATTACATGGATTTACTATACTATTGGTGTAAATTGAGCTTGTCAAAAGGTGATTAAAATTTTATGTGTAAATTTCTGCAGAAAAGAAAACCAAAATTTTTTATTCCTCGAAAGAAAAATCTTCCAGCAAGAACTCTGTGACAATGTCGCTGTGATTTTGCCACAGGGGAGCAGAAATAAAATCAATTTAATCACTGCTCCCCAGACTATGGACTAAAAAATATTGCGGGTCTGTACACATTTTTACTAGTATATTTATGAGTCACCATTGTTTTTTTGTGGTAAAATATGTAAATAAAGTGAATTTAAATTAAATATACTGAAAATAATGGGTACAGAATAGGTGTAATGTTCACAGTGATGAAACACAAAACTGAAAGTCAAAAAACAAAATCAGCAAACCATCCTTTTACATTGATTGCTGGTCTGGGCCACAACTGATGATTATGTTATGGTTGTCTGAGTCAAATTTTGGCGGCGATCCCTTATCAACAGACCAATTCGGTCAACTGTCAGGAGATTTAACTTTGAACTGTACAAGATTTTTGAACAACTGGATATTATTAAATGCATAAAAATAAATAGAATAAATCAGATGGCCAAAAAATTCGAGTGAGTGATGGCAGTACAATAAAAACGATGCTTCTTTTTAGACCCACTGGAACAAGAAAGGGCTGGAGGATGCGGTCGAGATAGACTGTCTTGGTGGAGTCTGATTTTCTTTCAATTAATGAAAAGAATCGGAGATCAACGATAAATCGGAAGTTGTTATAGAGAAGTCTTCAGAGGAAGGCTTTGACCCACATGTCTGGCATGTGGGCCAACTGGGCTGTCTGGGCAACTATTATGATGATGATTCTTGAACAGTCTTAGGGTCATAAAAATTAAGACTCCACAATTTCATGACCAATGGCATTTTATGTTATAAAAAAATAAGGGTATTGTGGTCACAAAGGTAGTAGCTCTTATTAAAGCTCATTTTCACTGTAAAAGATCTCCAAGAAATCAATTGTCTCAATTTTTTGAACAAAAGTTTCCTTGCTTTTTTTTTTAGTTTTGTTTACAAAGTTGTCCAGTTTTTTTATTTTTTCCATAATTAATTTTTTAATCAATTCCTATCTATTGTGTTTTAATTGTTCATCACATATTTGTTTTCAAATATGTTCTTACATTGATTAAATTTGCTTTAAGTTTAATTTTACACTTATTATTTATATATTTTTACACTTATTATTATATATATTTAGCAACAACTTTGTACTTATAAAAAAAAAATTTATACGTTTTTTGTTGTTTATTACTGCTTAGTAAATTTCCTTACACTTATCTTCTCTCTCAATTATGTTTAAAGTTCTGACAATTCAATTCAGGGTTTACCTAGTAAAAAATAAAAATAATTTATGAAGAGTGAAATTAAAATTTTTTACTCTTCATAAATTACTTAAGAGTTAAATTTTTTTTATTTGTAATTCTAATTTACATTTTTATTAAATATATTATATATACTTGTTGATTATTGAATATATTGGGTAAAGTCAGGGAAAAAACTTTCTGTTTTTGAGTATGAAGCCTGAATGTTGCTACATCTAATAAAAAAAAAGTTTGTTGATGTTTTTTTTTTATTAAGGTTTCTATTGTACTTGTAAGTTATCCTACTGTTTTGTTTTATCATCCATTCAGATTTATTGCACTTTTTATTTGGAAATTTATTAAAAGGGGCAAGACAGCTATTATTTTAAACAGTTTAAGTATTTTTACTATTTAAAATGAAGGATTATTAAAAGGAAATGTGTTTTTGCAGGAGGAAGAGGCTCATTACATGAGACTTGTGAGCATTCTTCATGATTGCTTGTTGAGTGACGCCACCTCTTTGGAAAAGAAAGATGAGATACAAAGGTGATGTATTTTTCCTTTACACAAATTGCTATCGTGTGTCACTCGTTCTTCCAATAATCCCCTTTCGTCACAGTCACACATAAACATATCCTACAAACAAAGCATACTTTACTGATCAAATTTTATTTTTAACTTTAATGACATTTGTGACTTATAATGATGAAATGGGTATTACAAAAAATCTATATAAAAAATTACATTAAAAAAATTTATATTAAAATATTTAATCTATTCATTTTAATTATTTTTATTTTAAACTCACACTTTTTGTTGCTTTCTCTCCTCCTTGTCACAAATTCTGGAATCCCCCACGCTTCTAAGCATGATGTGATTTGTAAACAGCTTCTTAAATAGAATAATTTTTGAAATAAAAAAAGTTTCATAAATAGGTCTAATGATTTTTTTTATATCAGGTATTCTAGATCTCAGTAATGAAAGCAGCATGTCATTTTAATTTAGTTGGGATTCCTCAAAATAAACTGTATGTATCAATATTTGATATTTCCTTCACAATAAATATTGTTGCTCTCTGAGAATTGAGTAAGTGTAAATATTCATTAACTTATCAAATGAAAATCCATTTAATATATATTAAATTACTCCAAGAAAAAAGAAAGCTGTAATAGAAGTCAGATTTAAATGGTTTAGCTTATCTCTTTAGATATTCATGAAAAATTTTCAATTCTTTAAATATTTTAATTAAAATATAAATAAATGTATCATTTTGAATAATATTTCAAATATAATTCCAAATTTTGGAGAGAGATAAGTTTCCTTAAATAGATAAAGTTTCCAAGCTCAGCAAATTGAACATTAGTTTTATCTTCCTATCACTCTCAGCTACTATATTCCTACTTGCCTGAGAACAGGAAAATTAGGGAAAAGTAGGGAAATTTTATCAATCTGGAATAATCAGAGAAATAACAGGAACTTCAATTAAATTGTTAAAAAAAGTCAGGGAATATGAATGATTTTGAGGTACCTATAAGTCCAATATCCCCCCCCCCCCCAAGCAAAATTGGTCTTGTAATAATTTTAATTATTTTCAACTCAAATGGCTAATATAAGTGCACTGATTTAATCTCATCTTTATTTAATCTGATATTAATTTATTTTGCGTATAAGTATAATAATACAATTTATGTGACTGGCTCAAAAAATCAGGGAAATTCAATAAATCAGCTTGAAAAAATCTGGAAAAAAAGTCAGGAATTTCTTTTTGGAGTATTTGTGGCTACCTGCATATTGGTGATTATTTCTATATTTTTTTTTCTACATTTAAACTACTTTTTTTTAACTTTTGATACCCTAATCACTATTTATAAATCATCACTATTTTTTAAAAATTTTTCTGGATAATCTTACTATTATTTTTTTAACACATCATATTAAAACTACTGTTGGTATGCTGAAAAATTCTTTGTTTACAGATTGCAGGGCAAAACAAAGAAACCAATTTTTAACTTATTAATGGTTGAGTAATAATTCTTCAATAATATTTTACACATAAAATTCGGCCTGAAAACTTCTTGTTTTACTTGAAAAAATGTGTAATCTATTGAAAAGACAAAATGAAAAATAACAAAGAATAAAACTTTAATTATGTGAGATTCCAAAAGAAATCTTGAAATTGTAAATAACACTTAAACAACCTGAAAAAAATTATGTCGCAAAAACAGTCAAGGAATCCTTTTAAAGATCTTTTCCATTTTTTCCCTCAAACAGTTTCTTAGTTTTATAATGCATACAAAGTCTCCTGTTTTTTTTAACGAAGACTCCTGCTTACCTGTATTTCTCCGTGTTTGTGAAAGAAATTAAAAAAAAAAAAACAATTTTTTTTTTTGCCGATAAAGTATCCGCTAATGGCAAAAATACTTTTCTTATTCCTCAACAGATGGTGTTATTGCCAGTACAGCAGTATGTTGAGTGTTACTATATATATAGTTTAAGTAATTATAAATAATGGTTTAAAAAAATCTTTAGATTAAGATTGTACATATTTTTTACATCGCTAAAAGTGCTGTTATTATTTCCAATTTTGAATCTCTCTTTTTGGCTTACATGATTATGCATGACGTATCAAAAATTTTGCTTGTAAAATCTCCTTTATTTTATTTCTTCAATGTTGACAAGTATGATAATGCATTATTCATGTATAATTTATTTTTAGGCATACCATTGATCTTTTGACCAACATGCCCATGTCAAGTTATGCTGAGCTGTTAACCCCATATCTTGAAGATGAACAAAAATCAGTCAACGTTTTTGAAGGTACAGATATGGAAGCTGTGTGTGTACTTTTAAGTTTTCTGGAAAGAAGGTTAAGTAAGGTATTCCACCCACATTTCTTACCCACATTCTTAATAAGATCTGCAGCACAGATTTAATATCTGATTTTAATATACCTTATTAAAGAAAATAATCAAAATTTTTAAATTCAAGTTGATTTAATTTCATTTACAGACAAGAATATTCCAGTTGCTCTAAATTTGTTATTATTGTAATGCAATTTTTGTATTTTATTTACTTCATTAATTATAAAAGAATTCCTTGATGTTTAATATTTTATGCATTGCATAAAATTTCTATTTTTTGTAAAATCTACATTTTTCCTTTCTTGTTTGTAGCTATCACGTTTCGATCAATAATTTTTTTTAATGCATTTTTCTATTTAAGTAAAGCGTTGATTGATTAAGAATTATTTAATTTTAAAATATTTATGTATTAAATGTTTAATTTTACAATATTTAGAGATTTTTATAGGTCATAAATAGCTTATAGGTCTCAATCCTTTAAACTGAATGAAAATGTTTTAGTAAAATGATTCTAAATATATAATAAAATACCATTTATGTATGTGTTTCAAATATATGTTATTTCATTGTGATTCTGTATAATCAATAGCCAAAGTAAAGAAAAATATTTCATTAGAAATTTTCATTAGAACAATAAAGTGGATGCAACACCCTTTTTTTCCTAAATTTTTCTTTTGAAATTTAATAATTTTGTTTCTTAAAATTAATAACAGCTAAATAGGAAAACTTTATATAAGGCTTATTAAATCTTTTCTGCTCAGAATTAAGCTAAATTTAAAAAAAGGTAAAGCCCAACAGTTCACTGTGGGCCAGGGAAGTCTTGGAGGATTTTTTTTTAAATGGCGCACACTTGGTTCTATTTCCCATTGCCTTCAGAAATGCCAGAATTTCTATGATAGCAGTCAGCAACCCTATATGTATAATTTCTCTCAGGTATTATTATGACAATCAAATTTGTTTTGACACTTCTGATAAAAGGTTTTTTAATGAGTAAAATTAAGTTAAAAGAGTTGCATGTTATTTCAAATTTCTTGATAACAGAAATACCTGTTTTATGTCACGCTCAAAATTACTTATAAAATTTATTTAAAATGTTTTGCAGAAAATTGTCTGTGTTTCAATAAAAAAGTGTCATTTTCATTGTAACATGGATGATTAGAGCATTCATTTGTATTTTCTATTATAGGCAACTGTTACTTAATCATGATTTTTTTAAAAAAAAAATCTTTTTTACTCTTACGATTATTTTTGATTTTAGGAGCATTTTTCATGTCAAGATCTTGTGCATTAATTTCTTTTTGTTTAATACATTAGTGTAAATTTTGCATTCAATCTTGTTATTTTTAATATTTTGTAATTACAAATTTGATATTGAGTGGAGTTTTCAAGATGTAGGAAGTTGCTTTTGGACGATTCGCATTCTTTCAATTTTACCAGTATCTGAAAAACATTTGATTACAATGCAGTTCTTGAAAATTCTAACTAAAAATTAATAAATTCTTTTTATTTATTTTTATAAGGTATTTATTTATATTTCACTTAATCACACAAACTACATATTAACTAACTACTTTAAACTACATATTTATTTTTATCATTACCTTATTTTTTTTATAAAATTTTTAAATGCAAGTTTTGTCTTTTTTTGTAAAAAAGAGCTAAATAAAACTGATTTTCAAAAAACTTTAAGAGCATTTTTTTATTTTTAAATAATTTTTCATGGTTTTTAGAGCCCTTTTGCATTTTTTAAGAATTTTTAGGTCAAAAACAATAAACTTTTCGGAGTTGTTAGTAAGAAAAAATAATGTGCCGAATGAGCTTTAAATCATTATTTCAGACATTATAAAAAAGATTTATTTTTACAAAGTAATCTGTTAGATTTCCCTTTTCTTTTTTATTGACATCTTTGTTAACATCTTTGTCCTACTTAGAGGTACCACCATGCGTATTATTGATTAAGATTTAAAATTTTCTAGCTGATTTCAATTTTTTAATGAATTGATTTTTTGTGTTTTTACTTAGCCATACAAGAATTCAAAGGAGATTTTGTCGCCCATTCTCACCACTTTGATTGAATGCTCTCGTGCCAATAGCACTATTCGAAAATTTTTACGCAAAAAGGTAATTAGTTCTGTCTCAATAATCAGTTAACTGCATTTGCTCATTTTAATTTTGTAAAAAATCATAAATTTTGAACAAAGAATCCTTTGTGTTGAAAATAAAGTTTCTCGCAAAACATACTTTTTGAAAATTTTCTAGTAGAACTAGCATAACAAAAGTTATTGCAGTTATATTTAAAAAAAAGTTATTGTTTATATTATCTGGAAGTATAGTGTAGAGCTAGCTCATTATAGAAATATAATAAATTCTATTTTTATTAAAAAATTCGTTTTTTAAAAAATTTAAGAATCAATTTAAGAAACCTAATCAATTAGATAATTTATTAGTTATGTCCAGTTGTTTGGTATTAAAGTTTCTATTTTTATGGAATATAACTGAGATATATTAGTAATGTGTAATAAATATTAAATTAAGATAGATACTCCAATTTATTAGGTTTTGCCTCCATTAAAGGATGTCATGAATCGTCCAGAAGATGGAACTACTTTGAGAAACAGGTTAGTTTGTATTCCCCTCCACCTCTGTTAATGAAATCTGCGCACAACCAGCAGAAAAAAAGAACATTTTTTTCAATCAAAACATGTGCAAGAATTTTTTTAAAATTCGAAGATGTAAGCAATTTATGTATTGTGAACATTTATAAGCTTGGAAAGTAAGTTAAGTTATTAA
The DNA here is from genome assembly GCA_949128135.1 of Parasteatoda lunata. Classification (NCBI taxonomy): domain Eukaryota; kingdom Metazoa; phylum Arthropoda; class Arachnida; order Araneae; family Theridiidae; genus Parasteatoda; species Parasteatoda lunata. The sequence goes on along the minus strand of OX421972.1, from coordinate 115,283,197 downwards.
GTTAATTTTATAACAAAGTAAGTTTTTATGACAAACATTTTAATAACAAATTATTTTTATAACTAATTATATAATATTGTTATTTCAGTTTAATTGATTTTTTATAAACTAATGAAGGGGTTAATATCTTTGCATACAATAACTTTGTTGTTTTGTTGTTGGAAAAAGGTCAATAATTTTTATGAATGTCGATGTTCTTATCAGGTGATTTCATTGTTATGTTTCATTAGGCTGGTTAAACTCATGACTTCTCCTGTGTTTGATGTTAAAGAATTGGTTGCTGATTTTCTTTTCGTGTTGTGCAAAGAGAAAGGTCTGTGATCTTTTATGTTGTTAAATTTTTGTATTTTGAATTTAGCTATTAATTGGCGATTAGTTTGTAGTTATAAAATTTTCTTTATAAGTAATTAGGGTGCGTAGCGTTTTTAAAAATTGTTTAAAGGTGCTTATTTTTTAATTACGTTTTTTAAAAACCTTTAAAGGTGCTTTTTTTATTCAGGCTTTGTAAAAAGTGCGCAATTTTTTCTGTCTTTTATAAAGAGATTTTTTTTTGTCAAATCGATTGTCGTTCTAAATTGTAAAAAAATTCATGATTTTCCCGATTTTCACTGCAATATTTATCAGAAACTAGCTATTCTCTAATGATCATGTAAAGTTTTTGAAAAAGTTTTAGAATTTTATTGATTTTATGTTTATAAATTAAGAACTTTCAGTGATAGAAAAAATAATTTTTATTACTGAACAGATTGTGTTTTTTTGGAAAGTGATTAAAAATATTTTTTGAGAACTTAAAAAGTACTATTAAAAGGTGCTAATTTTTTTGTTGAAAAATCTGACTACGCACCCTGGTAATTAATAATTTGTGTTATTCTAACATAACTAATTACTTAAAGAAAAACTTTTTAAGAATTTTTTCATTTAAAACAATAGACAATTTCTTCTGCTAAACTTTTCTATTGACTTAATATGGCTGTATAATCAGTATATATATATATATATATATATATATATATATATATATATATATATATATATATATACACATACAGTGAAACCTCTCAACCTCCAATAATGACCATTTTACTGTGGTACAGTAAAGGAGGTTGGTCGTTCTTAAGGTTACATCCATTGACTTTAAAATTTTATTGAAGGTGCATGATTTTTTCAAAACAATTTTAGTGAGTGTCACTGTATCATTTTCTTCGTTCGGAAATGCGACTGGAAAACTGCTGATCACCGGGATCACTAAACAATTTTTTCCCCTTTTAGCAAGAGAAAGTTTTAATTCTCTTGTTAATTTCATCATTGGTGAAGCGCCATTTTCTTTGTAACTGGCAAGCTAATGGCCTTCTCAAGCTATTTCATTAATAGATTAATACCATAATCTTTAAACTTGATTTGGGGAACATTCACTAATAACATATTTTCTTGTGGTTCCCCAGAACAGTGGAGAAACACTAAGTTTCATCACTTCAAAATTCCCTTTTATTCATTTAATTTAATAAAGATAAGAATTAATTGATATTTTTAAATATAAGACATTTTACCTGTGGGACCATCCATTAATTGCAATTTTTTTTTAAATTTTCAGTTAGTGAAAAAATTTAATAATATTTAGAGACAAGATTTTAAAAATGTATAAAGTAAGTAAGTTTCATTATTTTAAATGCAGCAAAATATTTTATGTTATTCCAATTTGTCATTCCACAAAAACTTTCTCTCATCTCTTAATGATTTGATCTAAAAACAATTTAAGTTAAAAATTCAATTATGCCAGATTTAAATACACAAGTGTGCAACCTTTGTGCTAAAATATAAACTAAGGCAAACAACGTTAAAGAGCACAAAAATATATATAAAATACAGACAGCTGTTTCGGATGCCAATAGGAGGGAAGGATGAATGGATCACGACGAATAGGAAGCAAGGAACAAAAAGGTGGTTAGTTAGGTTTAATCAGCGATTTCCAAATAGGAGAAAGGTAAGGAACACTGGATAGGTAATTGACCAACAGTTTTGAATTTTTGAAAATATGATAAGACTCATAAAAATCTAAATAAAAAATTGAAGAACAATTTTGAATGACTTTAGAAGAAGAAAAATTTAAATTATGGTTAGAGTCCCAACAATGTTGGCGATAGATGAGCGTTTAAATTCTTGTTTTTTTCCATAAGCTCCATGTTCCTTGACACGGCACTTTAAGGCACGCTTAGTTTGGCCAATATCTGAAAAGCGAGCCGCGATGGCTCAGGGGATAGAGCGTTCGCCTTCCAATGAGGCGAACCGGGTTCGAATCCCAGTCGATACGAATTCCGCATCCGGCTTGCACTGACCACAGTGCTGACGTGAAATATCCTCAGTGGTAGACGGATCATGGGTTAAAGTCCCCTTGCCGTCAGGCTAACCGTGGGAGGTTCTCGTGGTCTTCCTCTCCATGTAACGCAAATGCGGGTTAGCTCCATCAAAAAGTCCTCCACGAAGGCAAATTTCTCCCAATACTCGATCCAGGAGTTCCCTTGTCTTCTGGATTGGGTTCAAAATTACAAGGCTACGGAGTTGAACATTAGTAGCCGTAAACCCATTAAGTTGGGTCGGCTGTTCAACGACGGTTATAAAATAAAATATATGAAAAGCAAGGCCGGGATAGCCTGGTCGGTAGGGCGCTGGACCCGTGTCCAAGAAGTCGTGGGTTCGATCCTCGCCGGCCGAAGACTCCCTGTGTAGTAAAATGGTGACTGATGCACGTTAAATCTGTCGAGTCTCAAAGTCCTCCATGTTCCCATAACAAATCAAAACCTCTGGGGGTACTGATCCAGAAGTTTCCTTGTCTTCTGGATTGACTCAAAATTACAAGGCTACGGAGTTGAACATTAGTAGTCGTAAACCCATGAAATTGGGTCGGCTGTTCAACGACGGTTATAAAATAAAATATATGAAAGGCCGCATTGGCAATTAATTTGGTATATACCCCAGCTATTTTGACTGTCAATGGACTGTTTGAAATTTGAAAATTTTATCTTATTAATGGGACTGAAAATAATATTAAAATCAAACTTCTTTAGGATATTAGCAACTTGCCAACTTATTTTAGGAAAATAGGGTAAAATGACTAAATTGTTAGAAAATTCTTTGGAAGGTGTATCGGTAGGCGATTGTCTAGTTAAGTTTTTATAAATATTATCAATAATGTTAGGAAAAAAAACCTCTGTCATTAATTAAATTATGACCTAAATTAAATTACATCAAAACCATTCATTGCTCATGACAGAGGTTATTCTCCTAACATTATTGATAATATTTATAAAAACTTAACTAAACAATCGCCTACCGATAATCCTTTTCTCTTCCCTTCTCTAAAAATCTCTTGATCATTTCATAATGACTAATATAATCAAGAAAAGAAACTAGTTATTTCATCATGATCTTGTAAAGTCTTTAAAAATTTATTTTGCGTTTTGTTAATGCATATAGTGCTTTTTTCAGTGCTTGAAAAGTACTTAAAATGTGCTTATTAGTATTTTTTTTTTTTTGAAAGATTTTTTTACACACCCTGGTTAATGTCAAAAATTTGTGCCCCTTTATGATTCTCATTTTTGCTTTTAAGATATAATTGAATTTCTAGATCTAATTTAATGATTCAAAAACTGTTTGTTTCTGTTCATACATTTTTTTAAATAATTATTTATTCGTTTTTATTATTTGTTTTAATATAATAAATGAAAAAACGTTTTACAATTTTAAGGATACTATAAATCATATGTTATTTTAAGTAATGTAGTTTAAAAATACAATTTTTATCAGTAACTATATAACAGATTGTATTTTTTAATTTCACTATCATGTAAAACTTAAGATTATGTAATCAATTTTATACCTTACAATCCAAAAATAACCTTTTGAACAATATTGTTACTGCTATACAATTGCGTTCTTCATTTATCTGATTTTAAAAATTTAAATTTTTACATCGGGCATTTGGGCTGCTATGTGTGAATTAGTGTTACAGCTTTACCCTCACATGAAAATTGTTGTTTGTGGGTTTCCTTCTATAGGGTTGTCGCTCCACAGGGAGAATAGGGAAAACCTAGAAAATACAGGGAAATTAAAAATTACAGGGAAATTGCAAGGAATTTTGATTCTTTCTTTACAAACTGGGAAAATACAGGAACTTACTTTTTAGAAATGATGACCACTCAATGCATAATCTACAGGATGTTTAAGTGTGATATTTCAACTATACTAAACTATTTCATTTACTATAGCATTATTTAAGTGTGTTCAGCTGTTCCTTTTTTTCCAGCAATTAAATCTAATAAATATAGTTAGCCCAATATAGCTCACTGAAGAGCACAGTCATTGTTTTTTCCTCTTAACATATTATGCATAGTATAAACGAAAAACACAGGGAATTTTTTTCCAGATTTGAGTGGCAACCCTGCAATTATAATCTGTATATATTTTATATAAAATAGGGGCAGGGATGGTACTTTAAAATCTGTACTTATAAATTGCCCCATATTGGGTGGCAAACCTGTTTAATGAGCAGATTTTGATATGTGACCCTCAAAATATAAGGGGTAACTTTAATTTGATGAGAGCAGCTCAAAGTTTAGACTTATTAATTTTACTTTATGTGTATTTTGCCATATCTTGGGAGTTTTTTAAGCGAATCAAAATATTTTTGCATAAAATTATGAAATTCTTTTATTTAAAAATAATTCCATGCAAAAAATATTATTTTATAATTTATTATTCTGTTTAATAATAGTTAAAAAAATTTAATTGCCTTACAATTCAATTCTGTACAAAATTTTATCATTTTAAAGAATGTAATTTTATATTACAAAATTTGCTCACTGTCCACAGGGAGAATAGGGAAAACCTAGAAAATACAGGGAATTTAAAAATTACAGGGAAATTGCAAGGAATTTTGATTCTTTCTTTACAAACTGGGAAAATACAGGAACTTACTTTCAAGAAATGATGACCACTCAATGCATAATCTACAGGATGTTTAAGTGTGATATTTCAACTATACTAAACTATTTCATTTACTATAGCATTATTTAAGTGTGTTCAGCTGTTCCTTTTTTTCCAGCAATTAAATCTAATAAATATAGTTAGCCCAATATAGCTCACTGAAGAGCACAGTCATTGTTTTTTCCTCTTAACATATTATGCATAGTATAAACGGAAAACACAGGGAATTTTTTTTCAGATTTGAGTGGCAACCCTGCAATTATAATCTGTATATATTTTATATAAAATAGGGGCGGGGATGGTACTTTAAAATCTGTACTTATAAATTGCCCCATATTGGGTGGCAAACCTGTTTAATGAGCAGATTTTGATATATGACCCTCAAAATATAAGGGGTAACATTAATTTGATGAGAGCGGCTCAAAGTTTAGACTTATTAATTTTACTTTTTGTGTATTTTGCCATATCTTGGGAGTTTTTTAAGCGAATCAAAATATTTTTGCATAAAATTATGAAATTCTTTTATTTAAAAATAATTCCATGCAAAAAATATTATTTTATAATTTATTATTCTGTTTAATAATAGTTAAAAAAATTTAATTGCCTTACAATTCAATTCTGTACAAAATTTTATCATTTTAAAGAATGTAATTTTATATTACAAAATTTGCTCACTGTCCACAGGGAGAATAGGGAAAACCTAGAAAATACAGGGAATTTAAAAATTACAGGGAAATTGCAAGGAATTTCGATTCTTTCTTTACAAACTGGGAAAATACAGGAACTTACTTTCAAGAAATGATGACCACTCAATGCATAATCTACAGGATGTTTAAGTGTGATATTTCAACTATACTAAACTATTTCATTTACTATAGCATTATTTAAGTGTGTTCAGCTGTTCCTTTTTTTCCAGCAATTAAATCTAATAAATATAGTTAGCCCAATATAGCTCACTGAAGAGCACAGTCATTGTTTTTTCCTCTTAACATATTATGCATAGTATAAACGGAAAACACAGGGAATTTTTTTTCAGATTTGAGTGGCAACCCTGCAATTATAATCTGTATATATTTTATATAAAATAGGGGCGGGGATGGTACTTTAAAATCTGTACTTATAAATTGCCCCATATTGGGTGGCAAACCTGTTTAATGAGCAGATTTTGATATATGACCCTCAAAATATAAGGGGTAACATTAATTTGATGAGAGCGGCTCAAAGTTTAGACTTATTAATTTTACTTTTTGTGTATTTTGCCATATCTTGGGAGTTTTTTAAGCGAATCAAAATATTTTTGCATAAAATTATGAAATTCTTTTATTTAAAAATAATTCCATGCAAAAAATATTATTTTATAATTTATTATTCTGTTTAATAATAGTTAAAAAAATTTAATTGCCTTACAATTCAATTCTGTACAAAATTTTATCATTTTAAAGAATGTAATTTTATATTACAAAATTTGCTCACTGTCCACAGGGAGAATAGGGAAAACCTAGAAAATACAGGGAATTTAAAAATTACAGGGAAATTGCAAGGAATTTCGATTCTTTCTTTACAAACTGGGAAAATACAGGAACTTACTTTCAAGAAATGATGACCACTCAATGCATAATCTACAGGATGTTTAAGTGTGATATTTCAACTATACTAAACTATTTCATTTACTATAGCATTATTTAAGTGTGTTCAGCTGTTCCTTTTTTTCCAGCAATTAAATCTAATAAATATAGTTAGCCCAATATAGCTCACTGAAGAGCACAGTCATTGTTTTTTCCTCTTAACATATTATGCATAGTATAAACGGAAAACACTGGGAATTTTTTTTCAGATTTGAGTGGCAACCCTGCAATTATAATCTGTATATATTTTATATAAAATAGGGGCGGGGATGGTACTTTAAAATCTGTACTTATAAATTGCCCCATATTGGGTGGCAAACCTGTTTAATGAGCAGATTTTGATATATGACCCTCAAAATATAAGGGGTAACATTAATTTGATGAGAGCGGCTCAAAGTTTAGACTTATTAATTTTACTTTTTGTGTATTTTGCCATATCTTGGGAGTTTTTTAAGCGAATCAAAATATTTTTGCATAAAATTATGAAATTCTTTTATTTAAAAATAATTCCATGCAAAAAATATTATTTTATAATTTATTATTCTGTTTAATAATAGTTAAAAAAATTTAATTGCCTTACAATTCAATTCTGTACAAAATTTTATCATTTTAAAGAATGTAATTTTATATTACAAAATTTGCTCACTGTCCACAGGGAGAATAGGGAAAACCTAGAAAATACAGGGAATTTAAAAATTACAGGGAAATTGCAAGGAATTTCGATTCTTTCTTTACAAACTGGGAAAATACAGGAACTTACTTTCAAGAAATGATGACCACTCAATGCATAATCTACAGGATGTTTAAGTGTGATATTTCAACTATACTAAACTATTTCATTTACTATAGCATTATTTAAGTGTGTTCAGCTGTTCCTTTTTTTCCAGCAATTAAATCTAATAAATATAGTTAGCCCAATATAGCTCACTGAAGAGCACAGTCATTGTTTTTTCCTCTTAACATATTATGCATAGTATAAACGGAAAACACAGGGAATTTTTTTTCAGATTTGAGTGGCAACCCTGCAATTATAATCTGTATATATTTTATATAAAATAGGGGCGGGGATGGTACTTTAAAATCTGTACTTATAAATTGCCCCATATTGGGTGGCAAACCTGTTTAATGAGCAGATTTTGATATATGACCCTCAAAATATAAGGGGTAACATTAATTTGATGAGAGCGGCTCAAAGTTTAGACTTATTAATTTTACTTTTTGTGTATTTTGCCATATCTTGGGAGTTTTTTAAGCGAATCAAAATATTTTTGCATAAAATTATGAAATTCTTTTATTTAAAAATAATTCCATGCAAAAAATATTATTTTATAATTTATTATTCTGTTTAATAATAGTTAAAAAAATTTAATTGCCTTACAATTCAATTCTGTACAAAATTTTATCATTTTAAAGAATGTAATTTTATATTACAAAATTTGCTCACTGTCCACAGGGAGAATAGGGAAAACCTAGAAAATACAGGGAATTTAAAAATTACAGGGAAATTGCAAGGAATTTCGATTCTTTCTTTACAAACTGGGAAAATACAGGAACTTACTTTCAAGAAATGATGACCACTCAATGCATAATCTACAGGATGTTTAAGTGTGATATTTCAACTATACTAAACTATTTCATTTACTATAGCATTATTTAAGTGTGTTCAGCTGTTCCTTTTTTTCCAGCAATTAAATCTAATAAATATAGTTAGCCCAATATAGCTCACTGAAGAGCACAGTCATTGTTTTTTCCTCTTAACATATTATGCATAGTATAAACGGAAAACACTGGGAATTTTTTTTCAGATTTGAGTGGCAACCCTGCAATTATAATCTGTATATATTTTATATAAAATAGGGGCGGGGATGGTACTTTAAAATCTGTACTTATAAATTGCCCCATATTGGGTGGCAAACCTGTTTAATGAGCAGATTTTGATATATGACCCTCAAAATATAAGGGGTAACTTTAATTTGATGAGAGGGGCTCAAAGTTTAGACTTATTAATTTTACTTTTTGTGTATTTTGCCATATCTTGGGAGTTTTTTAAGCGAATCAAAATATTTTTGCATAAAATTATGAAATTCTTTTATTTAAAAATAATTCCATGCAAAAAATATTATTTTATAATTTATTATTCTGTTTAATAATAGTTAAAAAAATTTAATTGCCTTACAATTCAATTCTGTACAAAATTTTATCGTTTTAAAGAATGTAATTTTATATTACAAAATTTGCTCACTGTCGATCAAATAGTTTCTGAGATGAATATTCACCTTCGATTTCTCAGTAACTATTCAGTCAACTCAAATTTTGTCTTATAAAATAACATTCTTTAAAATAATGTAAAAATTTACCTTACAATTCAATCTTTTTTGACTATTATTAAATAACTATTATTAAGGCTATTATATTAATAAGAGCACAGTAATTGTGTTTCTTTTTAATATATTGTGTTTAATATGTTCAGGGCAAACACAGGGAATTTTTTTTTCCAGATTTGAGTGGCAACCCTGTTCTAATAAAAAAAAATTTTTTTATAATGATTTTGTGCATTCTATAAATTATGTAATTTCTATGTTATATTTATTTGAAAAAAGAATTTAAAAAGTGATTTTTATGTTTCTCTCCTAATATTGTACAGTGGATCGTTTGGTGAAATATACAGGATATGGCAATGCTGCAGGATTACTCGCTAATCGTGGACTCATGTTTGGGGGTCGAGGACGAAATGTATATTCTAGTGAATCAGAGGACAGTGATACTGAAGAATATCTAAAAATGAAAGATAAGTAAGTTGGACTGGACTTTAATGAAAGTTGAATATCAAGATGTCAACTCCTTTTCAGAGTTGTAGTGAAAAATGTTCCTATCAAATCTTTTATTAAGTAAAATCAAGTAAGAGAAAAAAGAAATCCTGATCCCTCTAGCAGCGAAAATAAGCATAAAATAATATATTTTTAAACCTACACGGGGAAATAGTGGGATCAGTAATAAAACAAGGGAAAAAATTCTCTGCCCACGATATTCATGTGACCCTGTAATCTGGTATGAAACTGATACCCCGATCAAATTGCGAGAGCTGTACGTCAATGTTAAATAACAAATTGTACAATTATGATTTTTAAGAAGTATGAATTGCTATTTTAAACAATTAGTACAACTAAGTTGGTAATGTAGTACTAGTAATATACTTTTAGGTTTTCTTTTTGATGGCCAAATAATTAGGCAATACTTTTAGATAAAAATATTTGGCTTCACTAGGTATTTTTTCATTAGAAACTGGAAATATAATTTACAGAAATTTATCAATCAAGGTAAAAAAGCATCAGCACATGAAATTCAGCAAAGACATTTCTTATCCTAAAATTAAAAGGTGGGAAATAAAAAAGAAAAATGATTTAGCGATTTTATTTTGTTGTTGAAATAATATCTCGATGAAGATGTTAAAGGATCATTTTGGTTAAAAGTGAAAATGGCGAGGTCAATAATCATTCACAAAGATCCCAGGACACAAGACTTTGAAAAAATAAATAAAGTAATCAAGTATCTAAAAAAAAGTATATAGAGTTGCGTTTCAACTTGAACACCTAAAATATCTATTTATCAATTTTAAAAAAAATTCATTTGATCAAATTTTTTTGGAATAATTTTTACTTACATAATAATTAATTATTTCTAGAATCAATCCAGTATTGGGCTGTTATCAGGAACCACTACCTAATCCACTTGAAAATATGACAGAGGAGCAGAAGGAACACGAAGCTATTCAGTTGGTTAATTTGATGGATAAAATGGCTAGGTATGCATACCATATGATGTTTGTAATGAGTACGTCGGTTTAGGCATCCCTGTTACTAGTGGTGGACTGCCAAAGATGACAAGTTAGACACTGGCAGCCAACCAAACGCTCGACTTGTGGGCGCTGTGAGGTGTACGTTTGATCTATATCAGCTGAAAGTTTTTTTGTTTGTTGTGGTGTGGAAGTTATCTAAATATTTAACCGTCATTCGAATGGCCAACCCAATTTTTGGGTTTATGACTACTTACGATTGTTTGACTCCGTAGCCTTGTAGTTTTGACCCTAATCCAGAAGACAAGGGAATTCCTGAATCAAGTATGAGATGAAATTTGATTCATGGATGGCTTTTTGATGGAACTTACCCGCATTTGCATTATATGCAGAGGAACCTTCCACAATTAGCCTGATGGCAAAGGGACTCTAACCAATGATCCGTCTACCATTGAGGATATTTCTCTTATGTTTTTTTCTTAAACACTCAGAAAGAATATGCTACTGAACCCGAACTTCATTATTTCCTTTTGTGAATTCAGATATTTTTTGCAAGACCTTGGCATACATAAGTTGAAAAAAACAAACAGGATTTCATGCATAAATAAATAGATAAATGTTTTTTTTTTATTTTATTCAATTCTGAGTTTACAGCTATCAATGTTAACTTCGCAGTCTTGTAATTTTGAATCCAAGCCTAAAGATGACTCCTAGTTTAAGCATTGGGACAAACTGGTTTTCGGGAAGGACTTTTTGACGGAACTAACCCTCATTCGCAAAGAAACCACGAAAATTTCACACTGTTAGTCTGATGGCAAAGGGACTCTAACTCATGATCTGTCAACTACTGAAGATATTTTATGTCAGCACTGTGGTTGGTGTGAGACAGCTGCGGAATTCTTATCGATCTGTCATCGCTGGGATTCGAACCCGGTTCATCTCATTGGAAGGTGAATGCTCTATCCCCTGTGCCATAACGGCTCCTGTGTAGAAGTTAGGAGAGAGGGGTACCAGCTTAGAAGATGTCTACTTTGTCTGACTACTTTGTCTGATTATAATCTTGTAGTTCTAGGCAGTTCACATTATGAGTGAAATACCGTGAGACAATTGTTAATAATGACATTATGAAATTTTCTTCCAATTAAATTTATAACAATTTTCCTTTTTTTTATAAGCAGTGTGTGTAGGGGGGGTGGACAGCTGACACATATTTGGTATCCTAATCAATGCTTAACTCTGTCGCCTTGTAATTTTGAACAAAACTTAGAAGACAAAGAAAAAGGTGGCCACCCACCTGGAAAACCTTGAAAACCTGGAATTATCAGGAAATTTTTTTATACTGGAAAAAATCAGACAAAATTGGTTAAAAACCTGGAAAAATCAAGGAATTTCAAAGAAAAGCTGGAATTTTTCTCTTAATTTAAATTATTTTGCTACCGTTATATTCGCTTTTATTTAGACGTAAATTTATTGTAAAAAAGTTTAAATATCATCGACTCAGCAATACTTTTCTTGCATTAAAATTCTCTTCATTATTACCCTGCTAATCTAGAATGCCATTTCAAACTCTTTTATGTTGGGAAATAAATGGAGAAATCTTTGATCTCTTTGGAGATTATGGGACTTTGCAGTTTAGGAAAGGCTAAAATGTGGTGGATGTGGAAGAAAGGATTGGGATATTTGCTTCTGTTTATAGAAGTAGATTTTTAAAAAAAAATCTTTTACTCTGTGGGCTGAATTCATTAACTGTCAAGTTTGTTCCGATGCTTTGTGGGTATTTTTTTCTTTTAACTAAATTATTCAAAATGTTTTAGTATTTTTAACTTTATAGAATTCTCCAAAAAATAATTGGTTATAATTTAATTAGAGATTTTATCTTGCACTCTTATTCTCAAAGCTTTTGTCCAATGAATTATTTTTTCTCAGCAAAATTGTTACAATTGCTGCATTGATGATATTTCCAAAATTGTTTCTCCTTTTACCCTAAAAAGCTGGCAAAAATCAAGGAATGATGGAAAACATGTTAAATTATATATAAACTTAGAATAAAAAAAAAAAAAATTCATTTATATTTGTTTATTAGAAAGAAGGAAAACTAAATTTTGTTTTTTGTTCTGCACTGTATAGGGACAGTTTTCAAGTTGGGCAACCAGGTGACCAAATTTTTAAACTTAATATTAAGTAAACTAATTATGATTTCCAAGGTAAAAAATTGAAGATTTAAAAATAATGATTTTTAACTTATAAATATCAATTTTCATTAAGTTATAGGCTGTTAAATGAAGGGATACATCATTTGAAATTTTCAACCGTGTGAGGAAATCTGTAATAAAGTACAGTTTTTTTTTAAAAAAATTTACACTAATAATAGAAAATGGAAAGAATAATAATTAAAGTAAACTATAACAAAACGGCACAAATATGTAGAAACAGTTCTCATTTTGATTTACAAAAAAATTCTCAAGATACGCTTTTGATGTTTTACGTGCGACACCAAAATACATAATTAATTGTACTGTGGCACTAGGATTTAATGCAATCAAATTATTTTTTTCTGTTTAAAGCAAGATTTTGAAAATAATAAATATTTTTATTGTAAATTAATAATTAATTATTTCTACACACCACTCAGACACAACTGCTTTTCCTTCAATTACATTAGTTTTTATTTATTTTCATCTCATATTTCACTTTTTCTTTATAAAATGAAGTGAAATATGAAGAGAAGCAATAAAAATATTCCTTAAGGTTAATTTACAATAAAGTATTTCACCTCAGTAACCTAATAAAATTTGCTGTACTTTAAGTTATTTATATTATAACTTAAAATTGATCAATGAAGCTTTTATATATTTTTGTAAATTTTATTTTATTTATTTATTTGAGGTAAGTTTCTCAGTTTTAATTTTTTTTAGTAACAGTTTAACTTCATTTAGAACATTTTAAATCAATCATTTTGCTTAGAGCTTGTAAAATGTATGTATTTAGTGAGAGAGAATTTTTTTCAGAACATTCTGTAGTTACTTTTTTTTTTGAGTAAAGAAAAAATTTTGTGAAAAAAAATATTAAACCTACTTGTATAGAAAACTACAACAATAACTCACATCCTATTCAATTTTTAGGTGAATGGGATAAAAATTATTAGTTATTTATTGGGCCTGTAATTGGTCAACGAAAGAGATAAAAAATTTATTCTAAAATACATATAAAACTTTTTTTCAAAAATTTGGCCCATCTTTTATGCTACAACCGGACATATGCTCTTTCTTGTTCACTGCTAGCTATGCCTCTAAATAGATGTAAAAGGCATATCGATAAATAATGTCTTCTACCAAAAGATTATTTAAATATAATAAATAAAGCTATTATTATAATTTTTCCTGTGCCCATAAATTTTTTTTAAAAGCTAATAATAAAGTAAAAAAATTTTTTTTTTCTTTCTTTTAACGTTCAGTGTTAATTATTATTTTTTCAATAGAAATTTTTTATTGGATATAAAAATAGTGAACTTTTTCCCATATTTTTTTTAAAAAATAAAAGAAAAAAAACAGTTTTTTATTCTATAATTTTTAAAATGATTAAATTTAAGAAAATATTGCTTAAATATGAGTTTTATTTATATTGTTGTTAATATATTACATTGATGTTAATATATTACATTGTTGTTAACATATTACATTGCTGTTAGTATATTACATTGTTAATGTATATTGCATAGTTAAAATCACTGATTTTTTCACTAACTTTTATAAGATGGAAAATGTTATAAAACATATTGATCTATTCATTCCAACAAGAAATATAATACAATTTAAATTTAAAGAAGATATTAAATTAGGATTAAAATTAAAGTAATTCTCAGTCATTATAATGGCTACCATTAACTTAAATTTCTATCCAATTTGAGAAATTTACGTTTAACACTGAAGTAAAAAATTTTAAATTATATGTATCATATTTCACAAGCAACTGCATAGAATTTTTTATTCAAATGTCATTGTCAAAATTCAGTCAAGTTTATATTTAACTTACAAACAAATTCACAGAGTTTAGACAATTTGTAAATTAGTAATCATTTTTTGCTTCTGTGCGATTTACATCTGACAGCAACAATTTATTCCATTTAATTTGAACTTATAATAATCAGTTTTACAAAACAAATTGTTTTTTGATAGGTTATGATATACTAAATATTGAATGTAAAAATTTTATGATTATAAACTTTTGTTTTATAAGATAGTTTTTCTAAGAAATTAATGTTCGTTTTTTCCGACACCATGGAATTGCCAAGATGTAAAAACAAAAGCAATCAACTCATCTTAACTAGGAAACCATGTTAGATTGGAATTCTTAATATATTCTAATTTCTCATAAGAAAAAAAAAGAATAAAATTTAAAGAATTTTATCTAGTTTTTTTTCAATAGAATATGCAACAAGAAATTTGACAATTTTTCCTTTACAAATACTAAATATGCCTTAAGATAATAGTGCTAATTCGAAACAAACAAACAATATTATTTAAACATTTGACTTATATTGGTTTAATAAAAATTATTTCAATGAATTTTATGAAAAGCACTGTTTGGATGAAATTCAGTATAAAATGGCCTTATATTGAAATAAAAATAAATATAAAAATATATTGCTTTCTAATCACCTGGAATTATTTTTTTTTGCTTAATAAAAATATATTAAACAGTACTTATCCAAGGTTGTTTTGGGTGAATTGCTATTTGGTACATTTTGGTCAAAAACTATTTAACACTTTAAATTTTTTTTATTCATTAAAAGCGTTATTTTCTGCAAGCTTATCATTGTTTCCTCCACATCTATTCAAGTTGATATATTAAAAAAATATAATTTTAAATGAAATACTACACTATTATATTGACTTTTACACCAATATTGAAATTTTTTTTCTTAACCATGTCGATTTTCGCCAGGTATTGCGCAAAAGAGTGCTTTCCACAATTCATTCAATCACAATCCATTTTGGCGTACCGCGTATGGAAGGGCCAGTAATTTTACATGTTTGATGAAATACTTCCGAGCCCGCATGTGCGCCTGCTGACCTGAGTTCGATGAGATTCTAGCTCTCTTATGTGCAACTTTGCAAGATATTCCCTATTTCAGGCTTCATTTTCCACCCTCTGAAATCCAACCAAAAAAAATCTTTCGATATTTTTATGTTGTATATGGAGTTCTTTGTCAAAAATTAGTTATTTTCATGTTAAGTTTCTGAAAATTATTTTACATTTTGTTTTTGTATATAGTGCTTAAAAGGTCCTTATTTTTTTGTTGAAAGATTTGACAACACATTTGTATTATGTTAGGAAATTGTAAAGACAATCCCAGGAATGATTTTATATGCACAATAATCAAATCAATAAAATTAAGTAGGCCTCAAAACAAGAAAAAGTCAAGAAATTTTTTCATCCTGTAAATTTAGGGAAAAGTATAAAAATTCAGGGAAAATGAATAAATGTGATTTTGAGCGAGAAAATAGCCTAATATTTTTCTAAAAAAATAACACTCGTATTAATTCTAAGCAAGCGTGTTTTGTAATGTATTTCATGAATAAGAATACAACATAACTAAAAATTAGTTAGGAAATTTCTCACACTGATTACAAAAATCAGGAAAAAAGCAAGCTATTTCTTTTCTCAGTGTTTGTGGTAACCCTGTAAAATAAATAAAAACTCTTTTATTGTGAAGTCAGTAAACATTAGTTATTATTGTTAAAGACAAGCTGATAATTCTTTTTTTTTTTCTAAAAAAAGTTGTGCAAAAATTTGAAAATTTCTTTTTCCTTATAATTGAAAGTTTAACATGTTTTGAGCGTCCCTCCAACGTTACTCTCCCTGTCTATACAGCATCATGCATACCTGCCAAGTCTCTTGTTTTTTAACGAAGACTTCTGTATTTTACGACTATATCCTGTTTACCTCTTATTCTCAAATTTCTCTGTAATTTTTAGAAGAAATTAAAAAATAAATAATCGGCGATAAAATATTCACCGATGGCAAAAATACTTCTCTTTTCCTCAACAGATGGTGCTATTGCCAATACTGCAGTATGTTGAGTGTTAATTGTTAAAGTCGATAGGTGAGGGTTCAGGGAGTAGAACGTTAGCCTTCCAATGAGGTGAACACAGGTTCGAATCCCAACGAAGACTGGTCGATACAAATTCCGCATCCGGCTTGCACCGACCACTTTGCTGACGTGAATTACAGTGGTAGGCAGATCAGGGGGTTGGAGTCCTCTTGTCAGGCTAACTGTGGGAGGTTTTCCTCTCTATGTAACTCAAATGCCGATTATTTCCATGAAAAATTGCTCCACGAAGGTAAATTTCTCCTAATACTTCAATGTTTCCCAAACTTATGACTTTTGTGTACCCTTTCTAAATTTTTCGTAACGCTGTATACCACTTATTAAAAAAAATTAATGTATTTTTTACTATAAAAAATTGCACAAAAGTTAAAAATTGCAACTGGCTGTTGTCGCCACTAATTATTAACTGTTAACTCTGCAAAAAATAGGCAATAGAAAAATAAGTAATCGTAAATTTTCATGGCTAGTTTTGTTTTTAAATAAAATTTTCGTTTGTTGAAAGATATTTCGCATAAGAACGCGTACCCCCGCTAAACTGTTCCCGTACCGCTGGGGGTACGTGTACCACACTTTGGGAAATACTGCAATACATGATCCAGGAGTTGTCTTGTCTTTTGGATTGGGTTCAAAATTACAAGGAAACTGAGTTGAACATCAGTGGTCATAAACCCAAAATTGAGTCTGTTAGTAAAATCCCCGTTATTTTATTTCTTCAATGCTGTCAAGTATGATCATGTGAATGAAGAAAACCAAACAGGTTAGAATAAAGATTCTCGTATTGGTGATCTCCTCAGATGAATGACAGTAGTTCTACCCTGCTTCCACATAGCCCAAGGAAAATTTTATCTTTTCTATGGTCTTTGTTATCTATATAACCATACAAATACAGGGAAAAAAAAATGTGACTGTAAAAGAAAAAAGTGTGCCAGAAATGCTCTGTCCCCGCATCGTAGAAACGGCAAAAAAAGTTCTCAATTCTTAAAATAGAAAGTGTAAAAAACAAACAAACAATCAAATTGAATTGCCTGAATATAATTGAATAAAAATCAGCAGTACAAAACTCGTTGTTTAATATAAAATAATTTTGTTTCAATTCTTCAAATTTCGCTTTTCCGGAACATAAATTTGCAAGCCATGAGCAAGTTTTTGAACTTCATAAATATATTTAAAAACTATTTCTAATAATGTATAATAAAAAGTATGATTTTAGATCATTCTTAATTAAATCTATTCAAATTAATAAAAAAAACTGTTAAATATTTTTCCAAACAATACTTTGCCAAAGAATTTAGACGAACATTCCGCAAAAAGGCCGAATACTGAATAGTGGCTGAACATTTTTCACATCCCTAAATTAAGTATATTGATGATAGTTGTTTCTAAGATCATATTAAACTTGATTTTTAAAATTCTTGCATATTTCCACTAGTATATGCATTTTACTTTTGTACTTCATAAAATAAACCATAATTTAACCAAGATTAATTTTCAAAATTTTGCCTGTATTGCCAACGGACTCATAGAAACTTTTTCATTGCTGTTTTCAATTATCTGTCAACCATTTTTGATGATTAATTCTATATTTAAAAAAAAAATCAGCAGGCAAGACGGTTTAAACTGAATCAAACTAGTATTTATTTCAATAATTTGTTTTTCTATGTTTCAGAGATGGGATTATTCAACCAATGAGAGTAGGTCCTGATGGCATACCGCAGCCGATTTCTCACGTACTGGAGCTTCAAGATTAAAATGATTCAATGAAGACATTTGTAAATAGGTTATTAATATTGTGTCATTGTAACTCATGTTGTGTATCATACTGGACATCTATAATATATTTGTGTATCATATTGTGTATATGTACTGTAGAACTGACCCAACAAACCAATAAAATCCCCATTTTAGAAGGCAAATTCATGCTGTTAACTGTCTGGGTAAAGTTGAATACATGCATTTAAAAAAATGGTACAAATTAAAATGCCTATTCTTTTTTTAGATGTCTTCTTATAGAAAAAAATAAATAATAAGGGCCAAAGTAAATGTATGAATGCATACGCCATTTCAAGTCACCAGACAGGATTACAAATTATATTTAATATATTAAAACAATAAACAATGTAGACCGCAATCTCACAATCACGTTAATTAGGAAATTGTGGAGCCAGGGTTGCTTGGCAGACTAACAGCAGCAGAATGTTTCTGAGATTTATTGCATACAGTGTTTCTAAGAGTCTAGCCATAACTTTGAGATCTCCTATATTTAAAAGTGTAAGGAATATGGTAATGGTGTAGGATGATTCTTCATACAGAGTAAACAATAAACAAATCAGTACTGAGCAACATAATTAATAAAGCTAACATTTTTATATTTAATGTTTTTTTCCCCTTGATGTTAGCTTTACATTATTATATTCCATAGCAGCAAAATAACTTGGACCAATATTCACGAATCTTGGCTCAATAATAGTTCAAAGGGCCATTATTTTCCGATATTAGAATTGTGCGATTTACCCAATATTTTATAACTAATAGCGGCCCTACATAGAGTTACCAGATTCAGCCCAACTGGGGTAAAGTTGCTGCTAGGGTACTTTGAAGAGTAGAAAATAAACCTTAATAGTACAAGATGTGGTTATTTAATATAACTATCTCTGTTGCTACTGATATAATTAATACTAAGATGCTATCTTAATGGTACTTTATTTACGTCACACTGCATAATAGTCTTGGAAACATCTCTGATCCTCTGCAGAGGGGATTTCTCTCATGTTTTAGTAGTTCAATGACCT
Source organism: Parasteatoda lunata (assembly GCA_949128135.1). Lineage (NCBI taxonomy): Eukaryota > Metazoa > Arthropoda > Arachnida > Araneae > Theridiidae > Parasteatoda > Parasteatoda lunata. The sequence continues at coordinate 115,263,898 of OX421972.1, read as the reverse complement.
GTGTGCGAAATCTAGCAATTTACGGTAGAACAGTTAAAAGAGGATCGATACCACGCACCCTTGGTCCCTACGCAGACTTATCAAAGTGGTCACAACCCGCTTACTGGCCACAGCGAGTGATGCTTGACTTTGGTGTTCTATCGGGATCGTTCTATGGTAGGTCACTCCCATTTTTTTTTACCCTTCATTTTGTCGAAAAGGAAATAAAACCCTTACAAGTCAGCTGTTTTCAATCCAGGACTCGTACGCTGCAACCATTGCTCAAGTTTTGATGGTGCCTGCCGCACCTCAGCGTCTCATCCAATGTCAGCAGTTCTGCTCGAAGGCAACCCACCATCAATTTGAAGTAAACATACTTAATTTTTAAATCTTCCAAAATTTTTTGTATTTGGGCTTGTCCCTTTATGGCAGTGCACCACCTTTTCTTTGTCTTGTATTGCTGATACAAGTCTGAAATTACAAAGGCCACCCTAGTGCCGGAACCCAGGCACTCTTTCAAATAAATGCTCCACACTTTTTTCATCATGGAGCAATTTCAGAAGACTGACTGAGGCATAAACTCTCTCCTAATTCAAGCTCTCAAGAATTTATTTATTTTTTTGTCGTTGAACAGCCGATCCAATTTTGGGTTTAGGACAACTCCATAGCCTTGCAATTTTGAACTAATCTTAGAGGACTTTGCGACTCAACAGATTTAATGTGTATCAGTCACCATTTACTACACGGGGAGTCTTCGGCCGGTGGGGATTGAACTCTTAGACCTGGGATCTCTTTATGATCAGTCTACTGTGGGACATAAGAGTTGACAGACAAACTCTTCATTTTATTATTATAGATAACTCCAAGTAGCGGTTTCTGTATGCGATTGATTTGATGTGTATCAGTCACCATTTACTACTCGGGGAGTCTTCGGCTGGCAGGGATCGAACTCTTGGACATGGGCCCAGTGCTCTACCGCCCACAGCATAGCCATCAGCGTTGATGTAAAAACAAATTTTCCTCTCCATTGCTTAGTGAAGTGCTCAGAGTCTGCAGAGAATATGGGACTCGCTCTTTTATAGCTCCCAGCCAAGATGTTGTGACGCAAAAACTGTTGCGTAACATGTCAGGATCTCTTTATGATCAGTCTACCGCGGGACATAAGAGTCTCATTTATCAGACAAACTCTTTATTTTATGGATAACTCCCACTAGCGGTTTCTGTATGCGATTGATTTATTTTAGCTCACTTTATAATGAATGTCTAAGCAAACAAAAATAAATTATTTACCAGAACATATTTATATTATTTCAAAATACAAAAGAGAGGCAACTTCACAAACATGCTTTAAAAATTACAGAACGTTGAAAGAAATAATTTATACATTCTAGACATAAAGTCAATGTTAAGCAAAAGTGATTACAGTCAGTAAAAACATTTGATCTACACATACAAATACTCTGGGTACATAATGACTCACATTAAGCAAATACATCATTGACATCCTGAGGAACATATTTTAAGTACTTTGGCACAATTAAAAAATTTTTTTTTTATCATACACTGCTTTTTGATGATCACAAATCATTGTAAGCTGTAAAAAAAATTGTTTTATCTACTGACAAATAAAGCAATTTATTATTTCAAAAGGTTAATAATAATAAAAAAGAAACTTAACATACCTTATTAGCATAAGACATAGTTAAAGTTCAGTAACACTTTATAGGCTTATTATAATTGACCACAAGAATAGTTGAAAATTAATTCTAGAGTTAAATATTTTTTTAAATAGCTTATAAATATTTTTTAATATTTTTCTTATTTTACTTTTAAAATAACCAGTATAATGTTTGCTTATGATACTCTTATATATACCTGAATAGAACAATATATTCAGATTAAAAATAATATATGGTTGCTATGAATTGGCACCTTGTGCAATACTTTCCTATGTGAGGTAGCTTGAAATTAGAATCAATTAACAAATGCATTTAGTGTCAGAGATAAAGTTTGTTCTGAATACAGTCATATTATTTGGTCTCATCCAATAATTTAAATATGAGAATATGAAAAATTGTTCCTAATGCATAGATTAAAAACAAAATATAAGCTCTTCTTTACTTAAAAAACACTTATGTACTTTGAGATGCATTTTAAGCCAATTTAAAAGCAAAAAAGATAAAACAAGCTTAAAATTCATAATAAAAAAATAAATAAAGACATATATAAAAGTTCATAGTTCATCCTCATAATGATGACTACTTTTATGAAGTTGTTCTCCAAAGTCAGTGGCTTCACTTCCCACAAATATTTCATGATGATCAACAATCTCTTTAATCGATAATTTGGCATCTTTGTCAACGTCTGAACTCTCCATTAAATGATCTGCTTCATTCTCAGCAGTCTCTCTGAAAATATAATAAACAGCATTTAATCATAATTTATGATGAGGAATAATAATAAGATCATATAAAGAACAGAGTTGGCAAGGTTTAGGACGGAATAGAATAATCCATGGTTTAAATCTTCCCGTCTAAAACCCTTTAACCAAAACTTTTTTATTCAAATTATGTCACAATAAAAAAAAAAATACTATGAAAAATAAAAAGTTAATTTTTGTACAGGAAAAAAAATGAAGAAAGTTTTTGTTATATTAAAAAAAGTTTATTATTATTTTTAATATTGCATTATTTATTTTTATGCAAAAACATAATTTATCTGTATTACAAGCATATTTAATTCATAGTTAAAGGATAAGGTATTCAATTTTGTTGTTCAATGAATTGTGGAGCTTCAAAAGTTATAAATCTTTTCCTATTATATTATATTTCCTTTAATAAGTTGAAGCAAAGTGTATAAAAAGTATTAAATATTTATTAATCTAACTAATTATTATGTGTACAATGATTACACAAATAGAATTTTTACTCTTACCAATGGTCAAGATTTTGGACACTTTAAGACAGTAAAACCTACGTGTATCCAAAAATTCGGATAAAGAAATTAAATTAAACAACATGAACAAACAGAAAAACTTTTTCTCCCATTTCATTTCGACTCAGTGAAATGAAACTTGTGATATTGAACGAGGAAATTACACTAAGTGCAGCATAAAACTCAAAAGGAATTTTTTTTATATATACACTCAAGAGCCAAAACGTTATGACCACCCCTACATTTTGCAATGAATTCTTCTGGATGACGTGGAAGGCTCGTGATCAGGTGGAAGTGGTATTTAACTGTTGCTGGAGAGTTTGAAGAATCATTCTTTCACTTACTTCTGTGTGTGATGGGAAAGGCTACGGATCTAAGCGACTTTGATAGAGGGCAGATTGTAATAGCTCGAAGGCTCGGAACAAGTATTTCCGAAACTGCACGACTCGTGGGTTGTTCGCGATCAACAGTTGTTAGTACTTATGCAAAGTGGATGAATGACGGTGACACCAGCAGTAGTTGGACGTCCACACGCTATCAAAGAAAAAGGTCGTCAGAGATTGTCTTGCTTGGTGAAGCAAAACCGGAGCCCAATACAATGCAGGGTCAAGTAGAATAGTATCAGAGCACACTGTTCAGCGGACACTGTTGGATATGGGGCTACGCAGCAAACGTCCCACTCGTGTGCCTTTGCTGACCAAGCGTCATTGCCATCTACGCCTGTGCTGGGCCCGGGAACATCACGACTGGTCCATGGATCAGTGGGAGAGAGTTGCCTGGTCAGATGAATCACGGTTTGTCATTCATCACGTCGATGGCGGTGTCAGGATACGCCGTCTTCCAGACGAACAGTTCCTCCCTCAATGTACAGTAGGTCATACACAGGCCGGTATTATGCTTTGGGGGACATTCTCTTGGGCGTCTCTGGGACCTGTGGTTGTGGTAGAGCAGACCATGAATGCTACAGGGTATCCTGAACATCATTGCAGACCAGTTGCACCCTTACATGGCCTCTGTTTTTCCAGCTGGAAATGGAATTTTCCAACAGAACAACGCCCCGTGTCACAAAGCTCAAATTGTGTTGGAGTGGTTCCAGGAACATGATGCTGAATTCCAGTTAATGTCCTGGCCGCCTAACTCACCGGATCTCAATCCGATAGAACACATTTGGGATGTCACGGGAACAGCAGCTCAGAGTTCAAAGACCACTAAGTCGCAATATCTCGAATTTGCGTGACCTTTGCTTAAACATATGGTACAATCTGTCTCCGGCCATCAACCAAGGACTTGTGGCATCCATGCCAAGGCGGGTTGCAGCTGTGTTGCGGGCTAAAGGTGGGCCAACTCGTTATTAAGAATTGGTCATAATGTTTTGGCTTTTGAGTGCATAATTTTTGAAGAGCTGAATTGGCAGTGTATACAAAAAATATTTTTTTTTTATCATTTAGCAATCAAAGCATCTGAAAAATGTATTAATAATACTAATATTATCTAAAAACCTTAGAGATAAAATGTATAGCTAATTATATATATACAACGATTTAGAGTTCTCTTTAGGTATAAAAAGAACAGGGTGCTGCTACCTCACAGAAAAGGTAGCAGCACCCTGTCCTTTTTATACCTAAAGAGAACTCTAACCACCATTAGTACAAGGGAAAAAATCCTGGAGCTTCTTTGACTCTTCCCTTTGAAAGAAGAATCTGCACCACCATCTCCCGCCTGTTGAGAAAAGTAGATGTAAATTTGATTAATTCGAAATTCCCCACTAGAGGGCTGACAGTCAGTCTACATTGAACCACCAAGGAGTAAGCATTGGCTTGAATTAATTGTCTTCTAATGTAACACTTTATATAATCTGAAGGGTTCCACCCTAATAATATGGAACTCCTTGTTTTGTTATATTAAATATTTGTTTGTTGTTTTCGATAATGATTGCCCTTTCCTTTTTGCACATGGTGCATTTGGCCACGAAGTATTTTACGAACTAGAATTTAAAGCAAGAGAAAATAAAGTATTATTTTTAAGTTCAAGGGCAAAATCGAAAATGACAGTGAAAGATACATGATCACTTCAAGGAGACAGCTAGTCTAATTCTTTGTATGTGCAAAGTAAGCGTTTTTATACCATTCTTTGTTACAGAATTCGTTTTGAGGTTTTGATTATTGAAAATTTATTGTTTTTATTTTGCTAAGGGTGTGACTTTGTATTAAACGTTCATTATGGCTGAAAAAGATTATTTAGAGAGAATTAAAAGAAAAAGGTCTAGTGAACGAAGTAGTTTTACTAAATTAATAAATAAAATTGATAAATTATTAACTGAGCAAAATGTTGAAATAAATGTATTAGATGAGAATCTTACTGTGTTAATTGAAAGGAATCAAAATTTAATAGCTTTGAATAAGGAAATTGAAAATATAATTGATATTAATTTGTTGGATGAAGATTTAGCTTCTAGTGAAGAATATCAGGATAAATATTTGACGTATGTAGCTAAATTAAAGCAATTGATAAAATGTAAAGGAATAAAGGTTTCGGTTAATGAACAAACAGTTGAAACTGTAAAAAATGATTCGGTTATAACTGAGCAGAAAAGAGTTGTTAATAACAATTCCAGTATTAAATTACCAAAAATTCAAATTGTTCCCTTTTCGGGAGATCCGAAATATTTTAATTCCTTTTGGGATTCTTTTGAAAATACAATCCATAAAAATGAATCACTTTCTAAAATTGAAAAATTCATTTATTTGAAATCTTATCTTACTGGCCAGGCAGGTAATGTTGTATCAGGTTTTGATTTAACGAATGATAATTATGATAATTGTATTAAATTATTACATGAGAAATATGGTCGTAGAGATTTAATTTTGAATTCATTTGTTAATAAAATACTTAGTTTTCTGAGTGTTAAACATACTTCTAATATTACAGCATTACGCAAATTGTACGATGATTTAGATATCGCAGTTAGAAATTTAGATTCAATGAAAGTTCAGTCTGAATCTTATGGTATACTTTTGATACCAATAATTTTACAATTATTGCCTGAAGATTTAGTTTTAGATTTTCAACGAAAACGGAAATCTAAAGATGAAACTGATGTTAATGAATTATTGCTGTTTTTAAAGAATGAGATAGAATGTCGTGAATCGGTTGCGTTTTTAAATGATAAAAAGACTAACTATAACCATCGAGGTAGCTATAATTTGCGTAACGAGCAAAATAGGTATATAAACAAAAATTTTAATAAAGACGCACCCTCAGCTACTGCGCTTAATGCACAGATGACTCAGTCAATATGCATTTTTTGCTCTGAACCCCATGACAGTTTCAAATGTAATATGTCTTCCCAAAACAAGGTAAAATTATTGAAAAATTCTAATCGTTGTTTCAAGTGTTTCAAATTGTTTCATGTAAGCAAGAATTGTCGTGTAAATAAATTACCTTGTTATAAATGTAAGGGATTAAGTCATCATGGGTCTATTTGTTTAGGAGGTAATAAGGGGATAAATAATGCTAAAATTAGTAAAATTCAAAACGCTGAGGAAAAGTTAAATGAATCTTCTGATTTGGTTGCAATTTCTAATGAAACTCCACCATCGATTATTTCCAATGAAGAAGTTATTAGTTCTGTTTCCCAATGTAATAATAAAAAAGTTGAATGTTCTAAAAGGGTTTATTTGCAGACTTGTACTGCTGAAGTTAAATCAGATTCTTCGTCTCAATTGACAAGAATTCTTTTAGATAATGGTAGCCAGCGTTCGTTTTTGTCTGAACGAGTTGCAAATAATTTAAATTTAAAACCGGTTGCTTATGAAGTTTTATCAGTTTATTCATTTGGAATGCAAAGAGCAACAGAAAAGGCTTATCCTGTTGTTGAATTCGAAATTTTCAAAAAGAATACGAATTTTAGAACTAAAATTAGAACTCTTGTCATACCATGCATTACTGGAGTTAAAGTGGAACCCCCCGACCCCAAAGTAATTGAATTTATGAATAAAAATAAAATTGATATGGCTGATTCTTATTTGGAAGATAATGATAATTTGCTGAGTATAGAACTCTTAATAGGTTCAGATTTATTCTGGGAATTTCTTGTATATGAAAAGATAACTATAAATAATCGCCTGTGTGCAATAAAAACTGTTCTTGGATGGGTGATTAGTGGAAGTAGTTATAAACGGGAGCATACATTGTCGCAAAACATAGCGGTTATGAAAAGTGTAATTGAATCAGGTGATGTGTTTGATTTGAGAAAATTCTGGTCACTCGATTCCTTAGGTATCACCAAGGAGTGTGAAATTTTATCTCTAAAAGATAAAGAAACAATTGATAATTTTGAAAACAATTTAAAATATGAAAACAATCGTTACAAAACCGGATTACTTTGGAATTCAAACCCCGATGATCTCGATAGTAATTTCCCTACTGCCAAAAAGCGTTTTGATAATTTAATGATAAGATTAAGTAAAAATGAAAATATTTTTGACATGTATGCAAAAATTATTGAGGATCAGATAAAAGATGGAATCGTTGAGGAATGTAAGGATAAATCCATTAATTCTGGTTATTTCATGCCGCATACAGCTGTTTTAAGACCCGATAAAGAAACATCTCGTGTTCGGATCGTTTTCGATGCTAGTTCGAAGGATATTGGTTTAAAATCCCTTAATGATATGTTATTGTCAGGTCCAAATTTGAACCCGAATATTTTGGATGTCATACTTAATTTTCGAAGGCATGAAATAGCATTTTCTGGTGATATTGAGAAGGCGTTTCTAATGATAGAGATAGATGAAAATGAGCGCAAATATTTAAAATTTCTTTGGATTGATTATGATAATTGCGAAGGTTTTAAAATTATGAATATGAAAAGGTTACCGTTCGGAGTTACCACTTCCCCTTTCATTTTGAAGGCAATAATTAAGTACCACATTAAAAAATATGCTAATGACAAACCCGATTGTGTTAAAATGTTAAGTTCTTCGTTATACGTGGACGATCTGTACTGGGGAACTGATACAGTTAATGATGCATATCGACTGTCATCTGATGCTGTAAATATTTTACAATCCGCGAGTATGAATTTACGGAAATTTAATTCTAATTCAAACGAATTAAAGAAATTATGGATTCAAAATGGTATTGCCATTAATGAATCAATTGCACATGCAAAGGTATTAGGTCTTCGATGGGATACAGAAAGTGATGTACTATTGATTGAATATAAAAATTTAGAGCAGTCGTCATCTAGGTCAAGTCAGTGCACAAAGCGTACTGTTTTAAAGTTTGCAGCTCAAATCTATGATCCTATTGGTTTAATTTCTCCCTTTGTTATTAAGATGAAAATTTTGCTGCAAAAAATTTGGAAGGCTGGACTCGATTGGGATGACCCTCTGCCTTTAGATATTGAAACAGACTTTAACAATTGGATTTCTGAAGTTTCCTATTTAAGTAACTTTTTTACAGAACGGAAATATTTTGATAACTGTGATTATAAGAAAGAAATTGCCATTCATATTTTCACTGATGCTAGCACAAAGGCCTATGGTGCTGTAGCGTATTTCAGATATGCAAATATTTCGAACGAAATTAAGACCTCATTCATTATGTCCAAAAGTAGGGTAACACCAATAAAGACTTTAACATTGCCCCGCTTAGAGCTTATGTCAGCGGTAATTGGTGCTAGAATCTATGATTATTTACACAAATTGTTTAGTGACATTTGCCAACAATTTTATTTGTGGACGGACTCACAAATTACATATTTTTGGATAAAGAATAACAACTCTTTGAAACCTTTCGTGCAAAACAGAGTGTCTGAAATTCAAACTCTGACAGATCCTAAACTTTGGCAACATTGTCCTGGAAGTTCAAATCCTGCCGATAAATTAACTCGAGGAGAGTCACTAAAAAGCCTTGTTGATGATAACTTATGGAAATTCGGACCATCTTGGCTCATGGAGGATGAAAGTAAGTGGCCTCAAGAAAATACTGAAATTAATCATCAGCAACATTCAGTTGATTTAGAACTTAGAAACAGCGTTATTTCTCAACACAGTTGCCTCGCAAATTCTAAAGAGACTTTACTGATTTTAGAAAATTACAGTTCTTTATTAAAGGTGAAAAGAATTGTGGCTTGGTCAAAGCGGTTTATCCAAAACTGTCGAAGTTACGACAAACTGAAAGGTCCATTAACTACTGAAGAATTAAAAGAAGCTGAAATTATTTTAATAAAGGAGGCGCAAAATGACTATTATCAAGAAGAAATTAAAATTTTGATGAAGAAGGAAGATATAAAAAATAACTCCAGCATATTTTGTCTTCGTCCATACCTAGATGAGAAACAGATATTAAGAATTTGCAGTAGACTGTTTCAATCTGAAGTGGATCCTGAAGCAATTAATCCTATACTGCTACCCAAGAATTCGAAATTTTCCGAGCTTTTGATCACTGAAAAACATAAAAAGTTGCTTCCTAGCGGAGTTAATGTCACTCTTTCGCAGATTAGGAAAAGTTATTGGATTCCACAAGCCAGACAACTTGTGAAAAGAATTATTGGAAGATGCGTGGTTTGCAAAAAACACTTTGCGAAACCAGCAAATCAGCGTACTGGAGAGCTGCCTAAAGATAGAATTTCAGAATCTCCGCCTTTCTCAGTGGTTGGAATTGATTTTACTGGGCCTATTTACGTAAAACATAAAGATGAACTTTTGAAATCTTATATTACTGTGTTTACTTGTGCAGTCACACGTGCTGTACATTTAGAACTAATTTCCGATTTGTCTACGAATAAAATTTTCTTAGCTTTACGACGTTTCATGTCAAGAAGAAATAACTATAAAACTATTTATTCTGATAACGCAGCAACTTTTAAGGCTGCTTCAAGAGATATAACGTACTTCTTTTCTATTATTAGAGGAGAAGAATTTCAAAATTTCATTTCCTCTGAAGGCATTGTGTGGAAGTTTATTGTTGAGCTTGCCCCATGGTGGGGAGGGTTTTATGAAAGGTTGATGAGAAGCATTAAAGAACCTCTCAAAAAGATACTTGGAAAAGCTCAACTTTCCTTCGAAGAAGTCATGACTATCTTAGTTGAAATTGAAAACGTCCTTAATCGTCGACCACTCACATATGTGAGTGATGATAAGTCAGAACTACAGCCCCTGACACCTGCTCATTTTTTGTTTTCTGGACTGGTCAACGAATATCCATATAATTTCTCTGAGCTTATCAATGTGACTGCAACTCGAGAAAGTCTGATAAAAAGAAGGCAATATCAAACTTGTCTTCTGAAGCAGGTGTGGTTGCGTTGGGAAAATGAATACTTGTTGACTTTGAGGCAACATCACTTTTCCAACAAACCTAACTGTGAGGAAAACATAAAAACAGGTGATGTAGTGCTTGTTCAAGGCAAAGGTAAATCCAAATTTTTATGGAACTTAGGCCGTGTCCTTGAAGCCTATAAGGGTCGTGACGGACTAGTTAGATCCTGTCTTATAAAAACTAAAACTGGGGTGTATAGGAGACCAGTTCAACTGCTCTATCCCTTAGAGCTGAACTAAAAACTGATAATTAACACTCTGATGATATTTTAATAATTTGATATTCCTTTAATTTTGATGTTTCAAATTATATTTACTGTCTTAAAAATAATTGATTAGTGTTTATTTTTATATTTTAGTTTTAATATGTAATGTGCTTGAAAAAATGTGAAATGTAGAAACTTGCTATTGTTTTATGATAATTTCTTTAATTTAAAATTATCAGGTGGGGAGTGTTGAGAAAAGTAGATGTAAATTTGATTAATTCGAAATTCCCCACTAGAGGGCTGACAGTCAGTCTACATTGAACCACCAAGGAGTAAGCATTGGCTTGAATTAATTGTCTTCTAATGTAACACTTTATATAATCTGAAGGGTTCCACCCTAATAATATGGAACTCCTTGTTTTGTTATATTAAATATTTGTTTGTTGTTTTCGATAATGATTGCCCTTTCCTTTTTGCACACCGCCTACCTACCGGCCAACTTAAAGGTCTTCTATTTTCTGAAGGAACTAAAATCCACCCCATTTGCCCTAAATGCCATCTACACCTGGCTTCCGCCGATCACATTCTGAACTGTCTTGGTCTTCTCTGGGAAGAAATTTACTCTACTTCTCTTTTGGTCTTTGATTTTCTTCAGGTCAACGGGTTCATAGATCTGGTCTGACTTTGTCAGGCCAGAAAGGGATAAGCAACAACATATGTAAACTTCAAAAAGTAATTCTCACTCATTATCAAAATAACAAATATTTGAAGCTTTTAAAAATTAATTAAAGGCATGCTAAAATCTCTGTGCATACGTTTTCTTCAAAAAAAAGATGAAAAACTTGAAAGCTTTTTTTAAATATTTTAAACTTTAAATTATCAAAAAAATGAACAATTAAAGGTGCAGTTTTAAATAAAAGGAATTTATCTAAAAAAATAATTCTAAAATTTAAAATCACGAAACAATTTATCATTATGCCTCTCCCCCTCAATAAATAAATAAACCAAAATCCTAACATAGCCCCATAATCCTAATATTGTAAATACTTGTAATAGTAAATTAGAATTAAATCTAAAAACACAGATAATTTTACCAGTGTGTAGTTATTATCTAAACCAGTGGTTCCCAAACTTTTTTAACCCAATCATCTCTTTCTATAATCAAAACTTGCCAACGGATCCCCAAGTGATAAACCTAGTAATTATTTCTTTAAAAAAATATCAAATGATTTAAAGCGTAATTTTAATGAAAACATTAAAAAAAGAAAGATGATAATTAAAATTGTTTTGTCAAACTATTTATACTTAAAAAAGTTGGATATTATAATTACACATTGTTCGGTATTATCCAGAGAAGTACTTCTTCTTTACTCAATTTGCTGTCATTATTCAAGTCAAAATCATGGATAAATCTATCTTTTTCTACAGCGTAGTTTTCACTATTTTCTGAAGGGGATTGACCATGGTGATCAGCTATAAATTCTTCAAAATTAAGAAATCCATCATTGTTCACATCTCGTTTTCTCATCATTTGTTCATACAAAACCTATCAAAATAGAGAAAATTAAAGGATTGGAAAAAAAAAGGGGGTATTGAAATGTAAGTTTTTATTAAAAAACAAAACTAATAAAAGTTATAACTATTCAAAATGTAAAATTTTATAGAGTTAAAATAAAAGTTGAAAATTATTAAAACAAAATAAGTTTCAACAATAACTAAAAGCTTTAAATAGGGATCTTTGTTAACACTTATGAAAATTCTGACCTTTATAACCTTACATTCATATAGAACCGATTAAAAACAGTTTGTAAAGAAAAGTATTAAGAACTGGAGACTGTAAAAAAAAAAAACTTTAATCAACATTTAACTGTAGAAAGATTAAGAATTATAATTTATAAAAACATCAAAAAGTGCATTTTCAATTTAATTTCTGAAAAATTATATAAGTTTATGCTAGTACAATAAAAACAAAAAAGTCTTTTTTCAAACTGGGAATAAATGTATCAGAAAATAAAAGACCATTAAAAAGTATATACATTTGTATAATTTTTGAAAGCTTTATTTAATAGACTTTTATTAATCTAGTTAATAAAAAAAAAGCATTTTTGATATTTCTGCTAAAGAAAAAAGAAACTTTTTAATCACAAAGGGAAGAAATCTTTTTAGTTGAGGATTGGGGGACGACAAATAACACTCGAATAGATTCCAGGACATTGGGATATTCATGGCAACGAAAAAGCAGATATGTTGGCCAAGAAGAACACTCAAGTAATTCATCAGCCAAACACTTCTTTCCATTCCACAAAACTTTATATCAAAAAGACTAAATTGGAAAGCCTTGCTAACTTTTCATGTTTTTCAAGAAGTTGGAGGAATAGCTAGACTAAAATATTTCAGATAAGCCCCGTGAAAAGGCTGTTGCAGAATTCAGACCCGTGTTAGGCCATGACTGCCTGGTGAACCACTTTTACAGAATGGGTATTTTCTGACCCCGACTACGACTACTAATGTTCCACTCCATAGCCGTGTAATTTTGAACCAATCCAAAAGACAAGAAAACTCCTGGATCAGTACCCCCAGAGGTATGATTTGTTATGGGAACATGGAGGCCTTTGCGACTCGACAAATTTATCATGCATCAGTCTGGTTTACTACACGAGGAGTCTTTGGTCGATGGGGATTGAACTCATGACCTCTTGGACATGGGCTCAGTGCCCTACCAACCAGGTTATCCCGGCCCCTAATTGCTCACTTTGTGGAAGAGATGAAATCATGGACAGGAACCATTTGTTGAAATGCACGGCTCTGCGTGGGGGCTCCGAGGTGAAGGGATACTGGAGCGCTTGACATCTGCTGATGGGACACTGACTTTTTTCTTTTATTGTATTCTTTTTTATTCCTGTTCTTTCTTAATCTAATAAGAGTTTGTCATTTTCCTTTGTCATTGGAAATAAAAAAAAGATATCTTTTACAATAAAATTCTAAATATTTCAATTATTATTAAATTTTTCTAAAAAATTCTAAATATTGATATTTTTTATAAATAAAATAATAATAATAATAAATAAAACAAAATAAATAAAAAAAAAGTTTACCTGATGCATGTGTTTGAACTCTTCAGGATGCGAAAAGGCAGGATATTCTGATTTGTTTAAAATTCCATCACCATTTAGATCTGCAGCTTTAAATAACTCTTTATCATTTTGCAACATCTAAATAAAATAAAATGATGTCAGAACCCCTGAAATTTTTATCTCACGTGTAATAAGGCTGGACAGAATAAAAAGTGGAGTTCAAAATAAAAATAATCTGAAAATTTTAAAACAAAAAAAGAAAGAAAAGCTTTAAAATGATTACTATAAATATTAAAATATTCAAGCAACAAAAAATTGCGCAACAATTATATTTCAATAGGGATTTTTTTAGGAAACTTACTAAATTTTAGAGAATATTCTAAAATCTACAAAAAACAGGATAATTTTTATTAAACCATTATAAACTGGCAAAATCCAGTAGAGTTGGCAGATATGGTACAGGCACGATCGATTTAAAAAAGAATAACTTTTGGTAATGTGATATAGTGAATTTAATGAATAAATATGTTATATAATTTCAATTTAACAAATACCTCTTTTATTCTTCAGTGCACTTATATTCTGCATTTCATAGAATTTTATAAAAAGGAATCAAAACTATGGGTGTGGGGACACAGACTTGTGGAATACTGATTGTTTAAATTAAAAAAATAAAAATAAATAAATAAATAAAAAAAAACAAGTTCCTGTGCAGTATACAGTATAAGACCTACCTGATAATCCTCCACTGAGTCTTGTGTAAGTGCAAGATCATAATCATACATGCCATAGGTTTCTGCTAAATGCTCTTCCCATGTGACTTTTCCATCCTCATCTCCATCTTCATCTTCCAATTCATCCAAAGCTTCTTCTTCTGTTAGCATCCTATAATCAGATAAAAGACGAAATAACCTTCATTAAAGCTTGATTTTTCCCTCTCCATAAAGATGCCAAATGGATGGGATATTATTCAACAAGTAAACTCGCATTTAGATGGGGGGGGGGAAACAGTTAGGAGTGAGGCAATACTTTTCCGCAGTCTTTATAAAAAAATGTAAGTTAATGCAGTACTATTTGATGCACTTTTAATAAAAAGTATGTTGAAAAAGTTTAGGATAAACCTAAAAATTCAATCTTCATGGGGGTGACCTCAAATATGCTAACTAATTAGAGCAGATGATATTTTAAGTTACGAAATCAGACAGAAAAACTCACCTTCTCTGAATAAGCATATCTTTTATATTTATTTATTTTTTGTTGAGGGATTCAGATTTCTGGGAATTATGGCCCCCATAGTTTGGTCAGGAGAGTGATCTAAAGTTTGGAACAAAAATTTATTTTGCTATGGAATTATCTCTGGGATTTTATAATTATATACAATCATTTCTCAATTCGCTTAAAAAGTTCACAAGATATGGAGTATAAATATTATAATTTATAACAGTAGTATATAAATGCTGTGCGCGAGGTCTAGGATTGGCATTTATGTGTTACTAGTGTTGAACTAGGACAATGATGGCAGTCACACAAACTCTAGCAATATAATTCCATTGATCCAGTCTGATTTGTTACAATCTTGATCTACAGTTTATGTTACACCTTTTTAATCTATCAGAATCTTTTATGTAATGCCTAATTCAGTTGTGAAACTTCTCCTTTATTATAACATTTATTTATATACATATTTTTTCCCCTTCATTATTGAATCTCATATTTTTATTATTATATCCCATTAGTTTCATGATTTCATTTCAAAACTTTATATGTATTTGTTTTTATTATATAAAATTATGATAAAACTTACTGTATTATATTCATAAAATGTTAAAACAAGAACAATGTTAAACTGTTTTCATCTTGCTGTTTTTATAGCAAAGGAAAAAAGTCATAAATTACTAAAGTTTAAATTACTGAATGTAACTACTTAATATGTAACTAGTATACAATAGTTTTTTTGTTTACAAGTTACTGTTGATATTAGAAATATTGTTTTTAATAATAATAATAAAAAAAAAAAGGATGATCAAAGATTGACCAGAGCTCATTCTAGGCAGAAAAAAGGGCAGGGTGCAAAAGTTTAAAAAAAGGACATAATTATTCTAAAAAGGAAATAATTTCTTTCTATGGGCTTTACACGTTCTATTAAAAAAACATTGCCAATTATTTAAAGAAATTTTTTTTTGCTTTACTAAAAGTAGCAAAGCAATCATATTAATTACTAATTTTTATTAATAAGTTAACATATATATCGAGTTAATGAGCTAATTAGCTTAGTAATTTATTTAAAATGCATGCATATATTGATAAAAAAATAAATGTATGTTTTCAAGTGTCTGTAGTTTTGATTTAATAACTAAAATGATTAATAATAATGATTTAACGATAGTGGAAGTAACTGCAAACTTTCAAAGACTAGTGCAACAAGGGGATGGCTATTTTTTTCTTTTTTTCCATATAAATATATATATTGACAGCAATGACAAACTAAATAAAAAGAGTTGAAAATAACAAAAGTCATCCATTGTAGAGCTAGGGGGGAAAATAAAGAAGGGTTAAGGAAAGAAAGGGCAAAAAAAATATGGAGTCTATTACATCAGGGCACTAATTTACTTCAGGGGCACCAGGGTGGATTCTTTTGACTAAAAGGGCAGCAGGGTGCTGCGCCCTGTTTACCCTGCCTAGAATGAGCTCTGCGATTGACAAAACTGTCTTAAATAATCTTACTTAAAAGATCTCAAAATCCATTGAGTCAATTCCTTTCTATCAACATAACCATCATCATTGCTATCCATTTTTAAAGCTAGAGCGTGAAGTCTCTTCTTTGATTCTTCTGAAGAGAGGCTATCAAATTCTTCAGCAGCATTATGACTTCCTTAAAATAAAATAAAATATCCAACAATATATTTCAAAGAAGCACTTGTTAAGGCTATTTTCCAAAGGCTCTTTGGTCATGTGAAGTAATGCTTTCTACTGAATATAATGTTATTTTTTAATACATGCGAATGTGGGATAGTTATTCATGATTTTTAAGTTTTGACAGGGTTGTCTTAATAGCAACAGAGCCTGACTAAGGCAGGGACAGTTGCCCCGGGCCCCCACATCAGAGGGGGGGGGGCAAATCGAGTAGAAAGTTTATTTTACGTTTCCTTGTCTAATGAACTTTTTTTTAAACAAACATTAAAAATCACCAGTGTAAACAAGCAAATGCTACGCATAAAAATGATTAAAATCTTTCTATATAGAAGAATTAAAATCAAATAAATTGATCCCCAAAAATTATGAGTAATGTCTTCACAAACATACTAAAAACATAAAGATTAAACGGAAATACTAAAAAAAAAAAAGAAGAATGTATAAACTTTAGCGCCCATTTACTAAATATTCCCTAAAATGTCACTTAGCCGGTTCTTCCACTTTAAAAACATTTGATTTCAGTCGGTCGTATCAAATAAATGGAAACAAAAGTAGACTCAGTTTGATTGTGAGATTTAAGTTTTAAATAAAGATTTAAATTAGAGGCTTTAACTAATATTGATATCTAATTACCCAAAATGGACTCATGATCAAATTCATTATTATGCTGTCCATCTTTGAAATGAAGTTTGAAGCTAGAACTCTCATCTAGAGTTTCTTTAGAACCTTTTTTACTCTTGTAAGTGTGAGGACCACAAATTACAAGCTCTGTCAAAAGTAATACTAAAATTATTGAACGCAACATTGTTTTCACCTTTTTTCGATGTTTAGTGCTTGTTTACTAACAAACTTCAGCGTACTACGATTAGAACTGCAACTAATGCCCTTCGGTAAGATTAGCTTATAGCTCATATGAGGTTAGAAGATAAACAACTTCAGCCTACGAATGAATGAGCTCTCAACATAAGCAACAGAAATAAGTAAATAAAAACTGCTCACTAATTCAATTCTGGTTTTGGTAATCATACTGTACTCAGTTTCTTTATTTAAATTATTTTTTTAGTTTTTGTGCAAGCAATATCTTACATCAGTTTAGAGTAAAACTTTTTTTTCGCCTATGTTCAGTTAGACTTGATTAAATATGTAGAGTTAGTCCCAGTAGAAGACGTTTCCACGCTCTGGGCAACATTGAAAACGAAGCTTTTAACACAAGTTTGGAAAAGAAATCTGATTTTATTTTGTTTTAAAAAATAGTAATAACTTATTTTCCCCCCCATGAATCGCCTCACTGGTATCAGGTGCGCCGGCATGGGAGGTCTCTGTGACCTCCCAAGGGTTTTAATTAATTGACAAAATTTGCTTAGCTATTCCGCATATTTACGAAAATTGGGGAGATTACCGTATCCTGGTCTGTGGCAGAATAATCAGTAAGTCTTGGCAATTTTCGGGCAGCAGCCCGCGAGAAACTGAAAAAAAAAAAACATCACAGAACCAACTCGAAATGTATAACTCATAGCCACCCCCAGGCATACATTTACATGTGTTTTTTTAAAAACAAAAATTGCAAGTTTAAAATCTATTTGGCACCGTGGCGATTGTAGTTAGCGCAACAGATCACGATATGGAAATATCTCGCATCTTGAAACAAAATGTTACTGCCAAAGTCAAGTTTTTTTTTTTTTTTTTTTTTTTTGCAAGTCAAGTTTTACACCCCCCCCCTCTCTATATTATTATGATACGGGAAATCCAAATTGCGCACCTGATTATTCACTTTTAAACATTATCATTCTATAATTTTTTTTCCTCAGTCTTTTGGCTTTCTACTGATTTTTACATATTTTTTAAAATGAAAGTATTTTTAGTACAGTATGTGAATTTTAAAAAATACATTTAATTATCACCTTTTTAGACACACCTATACGAGTTTTTATCAGCATATGATAATAAATAAACAAGGTTTTATCAGCAATCTTTTTTCAGTTATTACTGTGGATTTCATGGTTTTAAAAATTCTTTTTTATTTCTCTTCAATGGGTTTACCACTGTTGAAGCGCCCCTTCCCCCCAAAAAAGGAATATGTAAATTTTTTAAATGTATATTTTTTTTTGTGTTGAAAAAATAATATTTTTTCTTTCTTTAAATTTTAAACAAATTACTTATGTGTATGAAAATGACAGTCTTTTATTTATCTTCTATGTGCAAAAAAAAAAAAAAAAGAAAATTGTACTAAAAGAAAAAAAATTCATCATATTCAGATAATTTCTTTTTCCAGTAATCACGTGTTTAATTCTTATATTACTAAGGATGTGTGTAAACTGATTGTTATATTCAATTCCAATGATTTCTATTTTTATCTATTGCTAAGAATATTTTATATCAAATGTCAAATTTTCTATGATCAGTAGGAAGGGAAAAATGTTTTATGTAGGGTAAAAGGAAAACAAATTTGATTTTAAGTTGTTTTAAAATGAAAATAATTTAACACAATTAAATATAAAGATGCAAGTGTGAAAAAGGAATTAGGAAATCTGTGTTTGACTTTTTTTTTACCTTGGCAAGAAAAAAAAAATTCAACCAGAAAACCTTACAATAGAAAAACAACAAAATTAAGCTTCACAACCTAATTTTTTTAATATTAAATTGACATGATTTTCTTAACCCTAATAAAACTTCAAGATTCTCAAACTTAATTTAGATACTTTTGAATTCATGTTTTAGAAATCTGAAGATAATTTAAAATAAAGAGTTACGGTTCTTTGAAATCTATTCATCTTTAAAATTGTGTTTGAACTTTTTGTGTCTGGCAGCATTTGAGTGATACTTAATTGAAATTTTAAAAGTAAACTATTCCTTTATTAAAGTCAGTTGCTGTAGAATCGACCATGTTCCTAGTGGCTAATGTTTACAATAAATAGCAAACATTTGTGTTTACTTCTTCATAAGTTCTTGCTGAACATACTATAGGTTTCATTTCTTGTGCATAATTTTATTTTTAGGAATGGCAACTAAAAGAAAAGCAGGCACTTTAAATGCCAAGAAGATTCCAAAGACTACTGCTTTATGGAAGGACAAGTAATTTAAGCAATTGTATTTTATCATTATTATTGTTTTTAATTTTAATGGAGATTTATATGTTTTCTTTTTAAATACAAAATGTTGTATAAATATTCTAAATCATGTCATAAATTTAAATCATTTTCAGCCTATTCTTTTTTTAAAATTTTTTCTTTGTATAGTGACTTTCTATTTCCTGTTTTTAAATTATGCAAAAGTGAATATAAGAATATATTAAAAACATTGGTAATTGTGTAATAATTAAGGAAATAATTTTTTTAAGCCCATTCCTGTTCTATTATAATTTTTAGAATCTTACTTAACTTAAAGAAATCTCACTCTGTTTTTGAGTGAAGAGTGTATACACCGCCATTTTTTTTCCTGTGATAAATATCCTGATTTGCTTAAGTAATAAAAATTATAATATTTGCTTTTAAGCTATTTAAATATGCATGTGGCCCTTCATTGATCAACCTGTTATGCTACCCTTCAACTCAGAAAGGCAACTCTGAATGAATTACCAAACTCCCTCATCGACAATTTAGAGCAATTTGTAAAAATTTATGTCTGTGAAAACTATGCTGGAAGATCTAACAAGAAGTATGAACATGGAAATATCTTCACTATTCTATAACAGAAATAATTCAAAAGCCTATGCTGGCAGATGTAGAGGATAAGAAAGTGTGTGCACAATGTTACAAATTTAATTAATGATTCTGAATAGTTCAGCATCTGTTGCAAGGTCATTTAGCACCCAAAACCGAATTAAAACAAAATATCGTAACAGATTGACTGATGAGCATTTGAGCAACCTAATGAGAATAGCTGATGAAAAAGTAGATATAGAACATTTTCCATATGATGATGCAGCAAAAATGTTCAATGGTTTAGAAATTAGGAGATGTTAAAAATGTATTATAATTAGAGAAATATATTTTTTCCAAGTCTATTCGTGTTTTTTTAATTTTTAGAAATCTCACTTAACTTTTTGAAATCTCACCCAGTTTTTGAGAAAGAGTGAGAAATTATCTCCCATTTTTTTCCGCTAATGAAAACCCTGAAGTCTATCTGTGAATCTCATTTTTCATATTTAATTCTTCTAATAAAACAGAAAATAAGGTACATTTAGGTACAACATTTTCGTTCTGCCTTATCCATTCTCCTTGGTTATAATAAACTTTTGAAGGAAATTGAATTTTGAAAAATGTAATTTTTTTCCTTTCTTATTAGGGAATTGTTAGATTTAGCTGCAGCTCTTCAGTTTTATGGATTTTCGGAGACTGAAAAAATTGCTGAAGCTCTTCAAACAAAAGATGAAAATACTGTAAAGTAAGGATAAATGCTTTTGGATTTTATTTGTATTGTACTGTAGTAAGGTTATGTCAAAGAGTAAGGTACATTTTTTCATATAGTTAATGAATTTTTTTATATGTTGTTAGTACCATACCATGGTGATAGAAATATACGTCACACCCTGGTATGGTTTGTTCACCAGGAGTTACCACTTGGCTGCACCTTCTCGGATGAAGAGCTCATTTCAGCTCGAGAGTAAGAGGAGAAACGGCTCCGCTCTTGAAATTAAGACAACCCTTAATGTGCACCAAACGCAAACTGATTGTTCAAATCTTTCTCCCAAAAATAGCGAAATAGTATCATAGGATACCATGTGATGAAGGCAGAGCCAAGTGCACATTCCTAGTGAACGAACTGTACTTAAAGATATCCAAGAATGCATATAATTTTTAACTTTTTATTCAAAAGAGGTCAACCAAGACCTAAAAAATATCATCCTATTTTAAAATTCATTATAACAATAAATAGTCATTGAAATTAAAGTAAATAAATCTGTTACAATTATTTGCTGTAAAAGTTTTTCTGCAACATGGTATTGTTTTTTAGATTTATTAAAATTTCAATTTGTTCAAAATAATCTTATATTTTCTCGTTCAAACTTTTAAAATATAATGTTTACAGTTTATATAATGTTTTTTTAAATATAATGCTATTACTATATAATGCTAGTATAATGCTAATATTAACTATTAAATAGGTTGGTAATGATTTATTTAAAAAATTTAGTTTTTAATAACATATTAAAGATACATGATGAATATGTAATTGATGTGGGCATTATTAATAAAGTATTATAATTTTTTTATTTTTCAGTCTTTGGATAAAATGTTATTATTAAATATTCTCTTTGAATTTCTATTTTTTGTAAAATGTATTTCTTGACAGTTTTTAATCAAAAGTTTCAGAGGAAATATTTGCTGTGTATAGTAAAAATTTGGTCATGAATTCTTTTAGTATTTTTGGTATTCATACCTGCAAAGTCTCCTGTTTTTTTTTAAACGAAGACTGCTGTACTTTACGACTATCTCCTGTTTATCCAAAAATTCTTAAATTTCTCTGTGTTTTATAGAAAAAATTTTTAAAAAAATTTTTGCCAAAAAAATATCTGATGAT
The DNA here is from genome assembly GCA_949128135.1 of Parasteatoda lunata. NCBI lineage: Eukaryota > Metazoa > Arthropoda > Arachnida > Araneae > Theridiidae > Parasteatoda > Parasteatoda lunata. Next base: position 115,241,950 of record OX421972.1, on the reverse strand, counting down.
GGCAAGAGCAAAAATACTTCTCTTATTCCTCAACAGATGTTTCTTTTCCCAGTACTGCATCATCATGAGTGTTTATAGTTTAAGTAATTATAAATAATGGTTTAAAAAAACCTTCTTTAGATTAAGATTTATGTAAATATTTTTTACTTTGCTAAATTTTAGTGCTTATATTATTTTGAATTTCGCTTTTTGACTTACATGATTATGCATGATGTATCAAAACTTTACACAAAGCCTAAAAATGTTGCTGCTAAAATCTCTGTTATTTTATTTCTCCAATGTTGGCAGACATGCTTCTGAATTTGTCAACAAAGATTGTCATACTGTTTAAATAAAAAGTATCTTTTTTCATCTTTAAAATAGTTTTTTTTCTCACCCAGATCTTTTTTGGCCACTGAAGTTTCTAAGGTGCGTCAAAAAGCAAGCCAGAAGGAGGCCCGTCCTGGTAGAAAGGCTGGTATATCACAATGGTATAATCCAGACATAGAAGATTTGAAAAATTGGCCTGCTTCACGAGCATGGAGAAGAGTAGTGTTTGATCAACTTATGCCATGCATAAAAAAGAATGACTACAGCAAAATTATACTTGAAGATGCAAGTTATTTTTCTCTTTTATGTAAATTATACAGGACCAGAGTTTGCTAATGCACATCTGGACAAATATTTTACTTATCTCTTTTATTTTCTTAGTTTTATTTCTTAAAATTTTTACCAGAATTTAAAATACTCTTCATGAAATATTTGTTGAAGTTGTATCGTTTTTTTTTTTTTTTTTTTTTTTTTTTTAATAAATAAGATCCTTTAGAAAATCAGTCAATTAGTTTAGAGAAAGTAAAAATGATTCCTTTTATGTATTCTGAATTTAAAAAATTTATTGCTATTGTAGTGTTGCTATAACCTATTATTTTATTCTCATTTTACTACTATTTTTATATTTATTTTTCCCTGACTGCACTGCTATATCAATATCAAATTGCATGGTTTCTTTTTCGCAAGTTTTAGCCTATCTCTTTCTGCCCTGGATCTCAATTTGAGATAACCTCTTTTTTTATTTATTTATTTTAAAGTAAACAGTACTTGCCTGCAATTTTTTTGGTGATGGTTTTAGCCAATAAGAAAGCACAAGAGGGCTTTGGTGTCAGTTAAACAGCTAGACGCAAAACAAGTTCTATTGTTTAGGACTTAAAAGGGAGACTGCTCCAAGCGTAGGGAAAACTATGCGAAATTTTCTCTTTTAAAGTTCTATATAGGTTAATTAGGTTTTATTTATATTTTTCTATTTTATAAGTTATGATAATCTTTAGATTATTTTTAAAAATTTTTAATAACACCTAATTCTATTGGATTCAGGAATGAAGAAATTTTTTTTATATTTTGTAATCTACGATAACAATCTGATTTTTAATTACATTTGTATCTATTAAGTACAGGAATGACACTTCCCTTATAAGCTAAGAGATATTTTCTTATAAATTGGTTTGATGATAATATTTTGAATAATATAGATAAATGCAAGTGTAAAAGTTTTGATATTATCTCTTCTCACATATATTAATTGGAAGGGAAAGGCAAAATAATTGATAGCTACGAGCAAATCATCATACCCAATTCATACACATCATTGGGTGTATGATGTGTTGTACGTGTTTCTTCACAATCATCCATTTTAAATTATAGAATCTCAAAATTAAAATAAAACTGATAATACCCAAATGCAGTTAGAAAAATTAACCATTCAATAAACCAGAGATGATAGTGCTCTGTAAAAGGTCCAGATTTCCGGATTGTTTCGCTAACAGTGATCCGGAAATTTCTGGAAGTCCAAGGTAGATAAAGGGTAGATAAAAAAGTCCAAGGTAGAGATAAAAGTAAACTTAAACATAATTATCAAGTATCTCTAGTTCTACTGGTTTAATAAAAAGTTTCCTAGTTTTTGTACAATTTAGAAAATTCCCTATAAATGAGTTAATTTTCCTTAAAAAAATCCCTATTGAAAAAGAGTATTGCTTGTTTCAATATTTAAATAAGTATTACTAATGCGTAATGCAGCGAGCCTCATTGTTAGAAATCAATTCAAAACTATTTTTGTTCTAAAATGTTTACTTCTATTCAAAATTCCATTTTAAATTAATTGAAAAACTCTTTTAACTATCTTTGTTAAATTAAATGCTTTATACTGTTCAAAATTGTGAGTAAACATAATGCATAGCATTTTAAGTATATTTAATGTCAATCCTAACTGGGAAACATTGCAGTTTTTTTTTATTTTGATTACAGTAAAAATCCCTAAAATTCCCTATGTGTAAAATATTTAGTACATTATGCAACAAATATAGGCATTTTATAGAGTAATATAAATTTGAATTAAATATTTTAATTAAGGAAAAATGAATAAAATTATTACTAAATGAAATTGTTTTTATTGCTTTCAGAAGCTGCCGCGGCCACACGCCAACAGTCGGTGAGCCGCAGGTTGTGCACACCTACTCTAAATTAATATTTTTATTTATTTGCTTCACTTCATATATAATGTTACTTTGTCACATATTCAAATTTTTGCAACAATAATGTTAATAGTCGACTTTTTATTGTAAAATAAATTAGGGATGATTCTTATTTTTCCCACAAACTTAATGTATTTTTATGTGTTGGTGGTGATCTGGGATAATTTATAACTATTCTAAATCTTAATTGTAGTCATTTGAATATTGGTACCCTCGTTTTGAAAATTCACAATGCAATTATTCCACATCACCCAGATCTTCACCTCATGTATTTTTGTGGGCCTATTTTTTTTTCTATATTAAACTGACAACCAGGACAGAAAAAGGCAGGTTAAAACTCATGGGAAAAAAAACTATACTGTTTGATTTTGATATAGCAATGCTGTCCGGGAAAAATAAATATAAAAATAGTAGTAAAATTGGAATAAAAGAACAGGTTGTAGCAACTCTACACTATTGTTCTAATGCTGCTAATAAATGCGTCTACTTTTGAAACAAAGAAACATACATAAAAGTATATAAAAATTTAAATTTCATCTTCTTTGTTTATACATTTAGTTTTTTTTAGAAAAATTTCACAAATATATTCATTAATAGTGAAAAAAAATTGAAATGTTGGATGTTTTTTTGAATAAATATTCAGCCAATAATTTTATTTTGTTATCTGTTAAATATACATATCTGTTATAGTATGTATGTTTTGTGAAATGGCTGTAATTAAGGAATCTCTGTTGAAAAATTCATCCTTTTATTTAAAAAATTTATAGAAAAGTTAAATTACTCTCTAAAAATATACCTTTGACTGGCTGGTGGTCAGTTGAATCGAAACCACTCAAAAATGTCTTTGTCCAACATGAAATAATAATTTGGTAGTTTCACAAACCATCATCATTGATTAAGTGTAAAGGGAAAGTATGCTAATTAGGTATTTCATTTTTTCAGTTTTACTCTGTGTTTTTTCATCATAATTTTGAATATTGTTTTTTTTTTGTTGTACTTTTCCATCTAATATTCTTTGACTTTTTCTTTTACTTATAAAAATTAATATAATGCTTCGTTTATGTAACACTAAATCTGTTTATTAAAACATAATCTTAAAATTTCAAGTTATATAATACCATGATCGAACAAATACAATGGCATTTTCTTTAAGGTTTTGAATGTTGATAAGTAAGATGTAAACAACTAATTGTAAAACATTCTTCTTTATTCAAAATCTGTTATTAGAATTATGTTAACCACAAGAAATAAGTTGGATAAAGCTTAGTAACCAAATAATTTTATCTGTCTCTAAATCTCAGATTTTCTATATTTATTTATTTATTAATTTTTGTTAAGTATTGATCCAAGCCTAACATCCAAAAATGTATGAAAACTGGTTATGTTCAGCCCACAGAGGTGTTCTCAAGAATCATGCAAGTCGCATGTTTCGAAATATTCCACAACTCGAATTCCATGGAGGGATTCTATATGTCTATTTAAAATAAAAGAAATGGGACCTAGGAAAAAGGAAAGACTTAAAAGAAAAACAGTAAATATTATAGTTTGTCTAAAGTAAAGTGACTATGGTAATGAGGTATAACTTTTTCAAGTAGAGGTGTGGGGTAATTGTTTAGTACAGATTGGGGCTCAAATGAGCGAGAGAAATCTTTTTCTTCGATCTACTGTGTTAGCCCTAGAGTGAAGAGAAGCTAACCTCCCCTAAATGCGCTATTCTTGTTTCCATAGCAGCAGACAGACTCAGACTTTGTGGTGGGAGGAGCTCTTACCATTGACAAGCTATACCCAGTTGCTTGCAAATGTTGTGGTTTTAAAGTAACTTTATTTCGAAGATTTTATTAGTTTTATAACATCTCATAATGCTAATTTATACTTATTAATTTTTCAAGACATAGTATATTTAATATTGAGTTAAATGAATAATAGTTTAATAAATTAAAATGATACAGGTTTATTAAATGAATGATTTGAGCTTTTGCACTTTAAAAGATTTAAATTTGCCTTTTACCTTTAATCAAAGCTTATATTTATTATTTATTTCTATAACACACATTTACGCATCTAGGTGTATTTCAAACATTAGATTTTTCTCCTTGTTGTTGAGTAAAATTTGTCAATGAGTGTAGAGAGAGTGACATCTTTTATACATTCCGGATTTAGGGAATCATATATATCAATGCATAAATGAATTTTTCTAACCCCCAAAATTTTACGAAAAACAAGTGTTGACTTATACATTGATATAAAAATCGGACATTCGTTGATCATGAAAACTTGATGTCTTATAAATGAGATAGATATAAATAGATCTGAATATATTCATTACATTGTAATTTTTCTATTTCGGATTTTGCTTTTTCAGTTTTTGACTGTAATTTTTAATCTAAGTTTTGAAATCAGGGGTCTGTCTAGGTTTTTCTGAGAGGTACCTATTTTGGGAAAATTTAGACATAATTTGTGAAAAATTAAAATTTATATTAAAAAATCAACACAAAAAATATGGATTTATCGTTTCGTAAGGGATACACAAATAAAATTTTAAGAAAAAGTTTTTTGTGAAACTACCGTTTTTCCTAAAATTGAATTTGAAACTACCGCTAAACGGTAGTAAATTCGGCCTGAATAGACCCCTAGAAATTCACTCCTCAAAAATCAATAGAGTGAAATAACTCTCTTAAAAGTTTTTCACTGTCCAATATTAAATTTGTGAAGATCCTTTAAACTAAACTATTTTCTTGTAGTTGTTTGAAACATTTTATAATGAAGCTGAAGAAGTGAGTGATCCGCAAGTGGTGAATGTGAAAGCAGTGTACAAATATTTTTTGGACTGCGTGCGTGGAACCGTTCCTGCTGAGCTCTCCCCTGTTGATAGTGCTGCTGTCTTAATGCTCTGTGGACAATTGGTAGAAATGCAGAGATACCTGGATTTTGAGGATGAGCAGAAATTTATCACAAGTATTCATTTAAAATTATCTTTTTTCATCTAAAGTAGGGTGCTTCATGCCATTCTCTTTCAAATAATAATTGGATAATAAAGTGATAAGGGCCTTTATGACAATAATTCCTAATGATAACTAGCTCTACTTAATTCGTGGTTGATTTTAATGTGAGATTGATTAATTAATAATGAATGAATGATGGCAATTAAGAATGGTCTGTTTATTTCTTTTATTGTAATATATAATTTCTAATGACTAATTTGGTCTAATTGACTAATTCAGTCAAAGAATATAAAATCAAAAACAAAAAACACGTTTGACAGCTCAGTATTTGAAAATACCAGACTGCAGCTGTTGCTTTAATTAAGCAGAAAAAATGTCCTACTAGACATTTAGTTTGAAATAATTATCATCCCTAATATAAACTAAATTCTAAAAAGTAACTAAATTCAAACAATTTCTTGTTTAATATTATTTTTATAATTATTACTAGCAATTGTATAATTATTTTTTCAAAATTTATAAATAATGCAATCTTAATTTAATGGTTCCAAGGATTAGATGTAAATATGCTTATTTGTTTAGCGGGTGTTTCAAGTTATGAAATTAGACACGTAAATAAATTTTTAATTACTGGAAATGTATAGATTATAAAATTAATTAAATTTGTTGTATCTGGATTGGAATAAACAAAATATAATTAAGAAATCTAAAAGTTAATAAATTGTGTTGTGTTAAATTTTTATCTTCATTTACCAGTTACAACAAGTAAATAAGAATTATAAGCTAAATTAAATTAACTAGCACAATTACTATTTTTAATATAATAATTTGTAATTAACTGAAAGGAAAAAGTAGTTTAAAATAAAGGATTCATATCCACCACTTATATGCTAGATTAAATACATTTATTTCAAAGAAATTAAGCATAATTCAAGTTAGATTACATTTAAGGAAAAGTATTACTGCCTCTACAACTTGCTTCATGCCATTCTCTTTAAAATTATAATTGGATAATAAAGTGATTAATGACAATAATTCCTAATGATAACTAGCTGTTCTTAATTCGTGGTTGATTTTAATGTGATATTGATGAATTAATAATGAATGAATGATGGCAATTAAGAATGGTCTGTTTATGTCTTTTATTGTAATATATAATTTCTTTTATTGTTCTTTAGAAATAATAAAACATTTAATTGACTAATTCAGTCAAAGAATATAAAATCAAAAACAAGAACACGTTTGACAGTTCAGTATTTGAAATTACGCGACTACAGCTATATTACATAATATTGTTGCTTTGATTAAGCTGAAAAAATGTGGTACTAGACATTTAGTTTAAAATGATTATCATTCCTTTTATAATGTTTTTTTTTTCTTTCAGTGTAGTATTTCTGTATCATCCAATTTTATATGTTAAAAAAAAATCCATCAAGTAAATTAATACTACTTTAATATTTCATTTCAAATTTTAACAAAAATTGAAGAAATTTACTTTTGCTGAAACTATTCCCCTCCTGCTTAATTGGCTAAATTGTATTATCTAGCAGATGTACGATTTTATAATTTATTGCAGTGCCTCACAAAGACCCCTAATCTATAGTATTTACCAGGTGTAGTGTGCAAGATAAAATAAAAACATCTAAATAACTTTAAATCTAGATATCAAATTTTTAATTTTTCTCAAAATTTATCAAAAATGCAATCTTAATGGTTCCAGGGATTAGATGTAAATATGGTAATTTGTGTAGCAGGTGTTTTAATTTATGAAATCAGACACGTAAATAAATTTTTAATAATTGGAATTGTATATATTATAAAATTAACTAAATTCAAACAGTTTCTTGTTTAATATTATTTTTATAATTATTACTAGCAATTTTATAATTATTTTTTCAAAATTTATCAAAAATGCAATCTTAATGGTTCCAAGGATTAGATATAAATATGCTAATTTGTGTAGCGGGTGTTTTAAGTTATGAAATCAGACACATAAATAAATTTTTAATAATTGGAAATATACAGATTATAAGATTAACTAAATTCAAACATTTTCTTGTTTAGTATTATTTTTATAATTATAACTAATAATTTTTATAATTATTACTATTATTTTTATAAATATTATTATTATCTTTATAATTATTACTATTATTTTAATAATTATTACTGTTATTTTTGTTAAATATGATTAATTTGTTTTTGGAATTTGTAGCCTTTATTTGTAACCTCATGCTTATTTGAATATCTTGTCTAAATTCTGCCCATACAAGGAGGTATTTTTATTTAAAAGAATTTTATTATGATCTAAGTACTCTTTGCTTTGAATTTTTTCTCAATTCTTGAAAACTCTAAAATAAAATATTTCAAAATTTATTCCCTAACTTCCGTCTAAATCTTCCACTGGATTAATAAAAATTGGTTTTAGAATTTAAGCTCGCAACTTTTTTCCCTGTCATTAACATTAAAAAAAATTCTCTTTCCTCAGAGGCATTTCCTCTTTTTTCTCTTAATTGTTTTCAACATTTGAACTATATCATTTAGTATCCAGGAAATATCATACTTCATTTGTCGTTTTATTTTTATTAAATTTCTCCAATGGTGTTAACTTCTTTTTTGGTACCCTGTTTATCTCTAGACACATTTTGATTTCATAACATTGTTTTACACATCATATTTGAGAAGTAACTATGAATTTTGAGTGCTTTTATTTAACAATAGTTGTGGACTAACGCTTATATCTATGCTTGTGTATAATGAAATCTACTTGCTATGGCTTCACATGGTGATATTTTGCTTATTAAAAATTTAATACTCAGCATATTTTCTGTAAAAAAAAAGTTTCATTGCTAAAGAAATGAAGAATATTATATTTTTGATAAAATATTGCTGCATGTAGAAAAAAATGCAATCTTGAATTGTTTTAAAATTTTAGTTTAAACAAACAAAAAAAGTCAAGGAGTTTTATTTCTCAAATTGAGTAGAAATTCTGAAAGCTACTTTGTGTGCTATGCTACTCAATCTGATCTTTTGATTTCTGCATGGCTGATTCCCAGTGGCTGATACTAATATATTGTATAAATGGGATACGTGCAAGTTATGTAGTGTGCGTTTCTCAATCCTGATTGGTTGTTGAAACGTGGCATTTGTTTACGTTAGCAACTGTTCTTTCCGTTCTATTTCAAGTAAGCAAAGTACCGATTCTCTTAAGTAACTGAGCTTATATTCTTTCACAAAGATTTCAATTCTACTACTATATTTTACACAAAGACAGGCACGAAGCCATGTAGAATATAAACAAACTAATTATGCAGTTGCCAGATACACAGAACAAAAATATATAACGTTTCCAATAAAATACATAAACAGATAATAAATCTAAGTTAAGTAAAAGACGTAGACTAGAAAGAATTATATTTCAACAAATTCGATGTGCTATGTAGCTCTGTATTTAATTAATTTAATGTTAAAGAAACTTGCTCAACTTTAATACTCCATAGTGCTGATAAAAATTATCTAGTGCTGATATCATAGGTCACATGTGTGGGTATTGCTTGTCTTCTTCTTTTTGGAGTGCAAGTACTCAATTAACTGTAAATTCTTATATTGTTTCTCAAAATCTATTTTATTGCTTAAAATATACTAGTTTTGTATAATTATAATATAGTAATTTTAAAATAATATTTGTCGTTACATTTACTTAAGATTTATTTGTATTGTTTTGCAATATTTTTGTTAAATATAATAAAAAAATTTTCCTGAGAAAAACTATATAATTTTGAAAATTCTTAATTTTTTTTTCTTTTTAAGCTTTCAGATCAGCTAGAACCTTTGCACCAATTAAAGTAAAAGATGAATTCAGAGACAAATCTATAAAAAGTAAATATTTTGCTGTTTCATTTTTGTTATATTATTAAGTTGATCATTTGATTCAGAAAAAAAAAATCATGGGATCTATTATTTTACGTGTCCATATAGTAATACTGTTTATATAGTAATTCCTTAATATAGTAATTCCTCTAACCATGTGTGTCAGAATTGCAACGGCACGGCAACATTGTTGCGGAACGTTACAGAGTTCTTGCAGAATTTTTTTTTTAAATTTTTTTTTTGAAGAGTGAAACAAAAATTCTTTTCTACAGAAGTTTACATGTAATATTTGAATCATACATTTGGATAATCACTTTTTAACTCTCTCAATTAACGACGATAGTATTGTACACCGATGTAATGTTTCAATTGTATTTTCGGCAGTTTATTGCTATTGATTTCCACATGGATTTTAAATCTACAGATATATTTCAAACAATATGGAAAATTCGAATTGTGCATTTGAGTATTTACTTTTTAAGGCTATAATTCTATTGAACTTTTGGCAATTATTTCTATTGATTTCTCCACAGTTTTTATGCGATATTATTTATTACAACAATGTGATCTCGAAATGAAACACCCATTTAAGGAGCGTGATTCGTGTGATTTTGTCGCCTATCTTTTTTTTTTTGGCAATTTCTACTATGGATTTCATGATTTTCATTTATATTTTTATTGTGATAATTATTTACAAAATGTGAAGAGGAAAATAATTTGTGTCCCCCCTCCCACAAAATGCGAGAATATAACCCATTATATTAGAATAAAAAATTATTACATGTTTTATTTTTATAGTTTTTTTTTTTTTTTTTTGAAAACGCAGCACTTTTCGTTATTTTAAATTTGTAACATACATGTTTGTTATTATTAAAAGTATCTTGCAGAATGATACTAAGGATAGTATTTTGTTACTTGATGGCTCTAAAAATTTCTACTACAGGGTCCTCTTAACATCTTTTAGAAACTTAGGATCCATAACTTTTATAATTCTGGATCTTTTTGTTTCGTTACCTAAGGCAGGTTCCTACCTAAAATATGAATTCTCTACCTGTTTATCTGTGTTGTTCCATGGTGTGCCCCATAGTGTAGTTTTAGGAATAAACACTTATATATAGCAAGCTCAATTTATGATATTTAAAAATTTAGAATACAAAGAGGCGTCTTAATGCAACACTAGCAGATGAGGAATCCAAACTGAAACTTAGAAGAAAAGTCCAGATTCAATTGCACATATGTGATATGATAGTTTGATCACATAGCCTCAAACAGCTAAATACACGACATGATCCATTTATTGATGCGGTAGAACAGCAGTCCTTATAAAGGGTGTAAGTTTCGGAGGAAGGATTTAATGAATTCCAAAAGTACGGGATTTTTTTTAAAAATCATTATTTATAAAATTTTTATCCCATCAATAACCGATAATTTATTTATTTTTCAATTCCAATAATGAAGATAGGTAATTTTTTCTTAAATTTTTTTTTCCATAACAATATATGGAATAGATAAAGTATTTATAAAAAGTTCACTAAGTATTTTCCGTCGAGCTTTTTAATTCAAAATAAAACGACCAAAATCAAGAGTGAAGAATTTCGTTTCTATGTATAACAATTCTAAATGTTTAATGCGGATCTTTTTTGGAAACCATATTTTGGATTATTATTTTATCATTTTCAGCAACTGTATACACCAACAATCAATTTATAATATTAAGTATTTCCTTCATCTAACTAAATATTTTCATAACAATTAATAGTCTTTATTTTTTGATTAATGCATACCTGCCTAGTTTCCTGTTTTTTAATGAAGTCTCCTGTATTTTACGACTATTTCCTGTTTACCCATATTGTTGAATAAAAAACATTTGGTGATAAAATATCCACTGTTGTCAAAAATACTTCTCTTATTCTTATACAGATTTTGCTATTGCAAGTACCCCAGTATGTTGAGTGTTAATAGTCTCAGGGGATAGAGTGTTCGCCTTCCAATGAGGTTAACCGGATTCGAATCCCAGTGATGACTGATCATTACGAATTCCATATGCGGCTTGCACCAACAACAGTGTTGACGTAAAATATTATCAGAGGTAGGCAGATTACGTGCTAAGAGTTGCCTTGCCGCCAGGCTAACCGTGGGAGATTTTCTTAACTTTCCTCTCCATGCAACTCAAATGCGGGTTAGTTCCATCAAAAAGTCCACCACGAAGGAATTTCTCTGAATAATAGATCCAGGAGTTCCAATGTATTCTGCTTTAGGTTCAAAATTACAAAGCTACTGAGTTGAGCCTTAGTAGTCCTAAATCAAAAATTGGGTCGGCAGTTGTAAAATTTAAGTAGTTTAAGTAATTATAAATAATGATTTTAAAAGATCTTTAGATTAATATTTATATGCATATTTTTTACTTCACTAAATGTAAGTCCTTATATTGTTTCCAATTTTGAATTTCTCTTTCTGACTTGCATGATTATGCATGATGTATCGAAACTTTACTCGTAACCTAAAAAATGCCGCTTGTAAAATCTCCGTTATTTTATTTCTTTAATGTTGGCAGGTATGTTTACATATTCACAACTTCTAATTAACTTCTTTTGTTCTGCCAAAAGAGGCTTGAGCATTTAGGCTTCCATAGTTAAAAAAAACATTAGAACAACCAAATATACAGAATGCTTGGGACCATTGCTATCTCGGAAGTCTGAATTTCATTTTAATATTGAATGTAAAATTAACCCCCGTATTCACCATTGACTCTGACCTAACACAAAACTCCCAGTTCCGAAACCCCGGTTTGGAAACATTGATCACGAGTCGAAAAGTGTATTCTTTTTTGACCGTCAGTTTCGTAACTGCGGGTTTCTTATCTCGCTGTTAACTTGCATCCTGGGGATAGATCTATAGCCTTATTAACAGTGTTTGTTTTCAATTTTCTTTGCTATTTTTGAAACAATTTTTCTATTGAAAGAAGAAGGAAAAAAAAGATTGCATTGAGTAATTAAATTTGAATCACCCTTTTACTGGACAAATAAAAAAGATGTTAAGTTTTGTTTTCCTAACTGACTTGTATTGATGAGCAAAAAGATCCGAGTTTTATTATTATGAATTTAGATATTTTATTATTATGGATATCATACAGCCAAACGCAAACATAGAAATATTACTAAAATTCAATTAAAAATACTTTTATTTGGCACAATTATTTAATGCTTTTATTTTACACAATGATCAAGGGGATTATGTTACCATCTTTCTCATCTTTATTCGCATTTTTCCTTCATAACATATTATCGATAACTTTAAATGAAATTGTATAAAATAAACTTCTCAGTTAAGATAAGCATTAATCAACACATTCAGAAGTTCTAAATGGCTATTACTGGGTTGCCATCTGCTGATGATAGAGAGAATCTGTACAAATATTCCAAAACTTTTAAAAAAATCATACATTTAAACAATTGTAAATAGAAATATATCAGTTTTATATATCCATATGTCATAAAGCAATATATTAAAAAAGACAACTAAAGACGGGCATTTTAACTTCATATAGCAATTAATCTCTTCCAAATGTTCAGCAGATTATTTTATGGTTATAAAATTCTAAATTTTCTGATTTGCAAAGTTATTTGTAGTTTAAATGTTATCTCAGTTCAAAATTTGTATTGATTACATGATATTTATTTCAGCATAATTTTTAATATATATTTAAAATAATGGATATGTTTTTAATTTTATGAAAAGTTTTATTTTATGGATAAAAACTTTTTTTTAAATGCTATTCATTATCTTAAATATTGCACATTATTTTGCCTGTTCATCCCTAAACTATTTTTTTATTTTTGGGCAAGATCTATCATCTTGAAAAATATTATCGAAATCTATAATCATTTTATGAATTCTATTCTTCTTTTTTAAATTTTATATTTCTTTCAAGTATCGATTGTTTTATTTTCCTTTAAAAAAAATAAATAAAAGCTAGTTGAATTATTTAGAATCTTATTACTTACACTATTCATTTGAATTATTGTGGCCACAATCTGTATTATCCACGATTTCTTTTTTCGAGCCAAAAATTAAAGTGCTGCAACGAAAATTCAATTTTCATTTTATTAATAATCATTTATTTGATATAAATTAATTATAGTTACATCTAGTAAAAGAATTGACCTCATTGAACATAAAGAAAGCAACCGAGTATCAAAAGTGTTATTTTATTTTCATTTTATTAATAAGCACTTATTTGATATAATTTAATTATAGTTACAACGAGTAAAAAAATTTACCTCATTGAACATAAAAGTAAGCAACTGAACATCATAAGTGTTATTTTTAAAAACATAAATAAATAATATATAGCTTACTTCGCATCCAAGATTACTCAAAACGGGAATATCTTCAGGTTAAAGTTAGTTAACTCTGGGTTGCAGTAACTCGCAAATACATACACGGTGACATGAAATTTTGGAATCTATCCTGGTGTTGCCCTCATGAAACCTGTTTTGAACTGTGACTGAGGGTTAGAGTGAATACGGGCGTAAGTGTTTTAGTATTCCAATTGAAAATTTGTATTTTCCCTTCACAATTTTTACATAATATTTACATAGTTAAGCAGAGCAATATATTTTTCTTATAATGCCATCATCTTTACCATCATCTGGTTGACGATATTTCCCCCTGGTAAAGAATCATCTGATTTTCTTTTTCATTTATGTGAAGCTGATTTTATTTTCAAATATGAAAAATATACTAATAAAAAATAAACAACGATAAAAATATTACGATTCTACTCCCAATCAATGGACTGATTTTTAGGAGAATTGTTCTGTTTCGTAGAGTTGCACTTTTTCTGGGGATACATCATTCCCTTTGACTTTCAGGAACTAAACTGTGCAACTGTACAGTTTCATCCATGATTGGACGGACAGCTGTAGGTTTTTTAACTGGCATGTTATAATTTTGCTCTCGTGGATGTCGTAAATTTGGCACATGAAAATTAGCATGCATGATATATTTTTTTCACACTTTTTTACGGTTTTTGCCATTTTTGACGTAAAGCTTTTAAACGGAATCCCTGGTAAAATTAAATTTATATGTAGATATAAGTAAAAACTGTGATTCTTATAAAAATAAACTTTTAATGATTTTTGAGCTATAGGTTTTGTCGATTTTACTTAGATCTTATTTAATTCAGAGTTTATAAAGAATAATTCCTCATTTGTTTACATATGTATTTCAGATGGATAAATAGTTATATACAGATATTGTATTATTTTACTGTGCATATTTGCTTAATCCCTTATAACATCTGAACTATGAGTCCTATCACCTTGATTTTGGTGTACTTTGTTCAATCATGAAAAATATACATTGAAACACTACGTCTATATAAGAGTGTTTCTCCCAGTTTTGTTCATTTCTTCCCCAGATTCAGGAGGGTGACCTCATTGAATGGTGCAAACCACAACTTTCCTCTAATTATGTTGATAAATTTTTATAGGATCAGAAGAGCTTCAGAACTCAGTGCATGTTAGTCAATCTAAAGGTATCTTTCTTTGTCTCCTTATGTTGAATTCTTCTTATTTAACTGTTTGAATGATTATGTTTTCATGTTAGTTTCTATATTATTTATTTTGTTTTTATTATTTTAACTTTTTAAATATCTGATGACTTAGATTATTGTACAAAAGGAAATTGGAAGCAAAGATAGTTATATAAAATTTTGTCTAATGATTGGGAAAACAATTCAGCAATTAAAAAAAAGTAATAGTGAGAAAATGCCATCCTGTATACACCATTTCTTTTTTATCGTATTAGGAAATAAAAAATTTATGATAAACATGATGAGTTAAACATAATTTTTATTTGATGAGTAAAGTATAGTATTCTAAATTAGATCATTCATAACCCGAGATATCAAAGAGCAACATCTTTTGTTCAGTTTTTCCTTACCAACTGAGAAAATACAGGACATTTTTTATTGCTTATTGTCGTCTTTTGAAACTGGTGACCACTCAAATTGCAATCTGCGGGATATTTAAGGGTGACATTTCAGCTATACTAAACTATTTAATTTACTATAGCATTATTTGTATTAAGTATGTTACGCTGTTCCTTATTTCTTTTTCCAGCTATTAAAACTAGGACAGTTAGACTAAAATAGCTCACTCAAGAGTGATTATGTGTTTCCTCTTAATATATTGTGTATAATATGTACAGGGAATTTTTTTTTTACCAGATTTGAGTTGCAACTCTGAATATTCACAAAAAATTTATAGAATATTCGCTTAAAAGCTTTCTCATGAATTTATGCATTCATTCATGTTTATTTTGTTTAGCTTACTTTCTATTTTAATATAATTCTCTAGGTTATTTTCAACTGGTGGGATATTATTAAAAGAAATGTGAGCAATAAATAAATAATTTTTTTATAGGAGAAAATGATGCAGGTTGTAGCAGTAAGATTAAAGAGGAAGATACTATAAATGTAGTAGAAGACATGTTTATGAATCTTACGAAGCATAGGAAGCTTGTGCAAAGCTTTAATCCTCTAAATGTGCCTGTCTGGACTCTTCTCAAAGAACAAGGCTACGTTCAAAATAAGTGTGATCTTACACCAAGAGTGCCTTTCTAAGAATCATTTTGTTTTCATCTCATGATTTTTTTTTTGTTTTCATTGTTACATAACTTAAGTGCATATTTTCACATAATGTCATAAAACTTTTTTTTTTTTAATTCTTGTAGCTCTTAATGTTGTGTATATTATGTTTTTAATATATTTCTTCGATTATCGTTAAAGTAAATAATAAAAAAATTCACATCAACTATGGATCATTTTAAATATTTTGAGTTTTCATGAGTTGGAAGAAGTTAGGATGTTTTAAGCCCATTTTCAATACTCACTAGATGGATGAACCAATACAGTTTTAACTTTCATGCCTGAAATAATCTCAGGCACAGCACTGTGTTCTAAAATGTCACATCCGAGTATTTACTCATAGTAATATTTTTTTTTTAGTGCATTATATTGTTATAACTGAATATGTATCGTGAGAAGTTTATTTGATGTATGTTATCTCTTCATCTTCGGCTTCATCTCTTTGGTCATAACTGAATCTATTTCAGGAAAAGTTATATAGATGTATGTTATTTAAAACAATAGATGGCAGCATTCTACTGAAGGTTTTAAAGGATAGAGCTTTATGTTTAAAGAGCCTGGTATTTTTTTGTTGCAAAATGGCGTCCAGTTCTTTGAAACTTGAGATGATTTATTTTTTTAAAAAATAAATTTTTTGAAAATAATGCTCCACTAGAAGTGAACTTTACCACTGCCATGCTGAGTGGCGTATACTTCTCAGAAAAAACTTTCACACCAACAATAGATCTTTGAAACGTTGTATAGATGATTTATTTTTTTTTAGAAAGTAAATTAATTTTTAGAAAAAAAAAATGCTACACTAGAAGCGAACTTGAGCACTGCCTCGCTGAGTGGTATCTGCCTCAAGCGAATATGCAGTGGCAACAAAACCTTAAAATTTGTATGCATGTCATTCAAAATATCAATTTTTAGTTGCTAAATATATTTTATTTTGTACTAAACATTTGATTTTTGAAAATAAAAAATGTTGACAATTTACGTATCCAAATACTCAAAATAAAACGCAAAGTTGTCAACAAACTGGACAACCTCCCTTGCCTTCTAAGAAAGCTAGTCAAGAATTCGTTAAATTAAATCATTTATTGCCATTCATAGCGATTTTATTTTTAAAATATCTTCCATGCCATTAGCTTGCAGGTACAGTGAATAACTTCTGTTCCAATAATCAGATTATCACATAAAGAAAAAACCCCCAATCTTAATGATTCTAAATGTTGACCTCAAATGTTAATTAATTAATGCTAGCTATCAAACACAAAAGATTTGGCTTTTTGATTTTTAAAAATATAGAAGAGCTTATTACTAGCCAGAATCTGGAATACTCAGTCTGAACCTCTTTATGTTAATTTCATTTTTCTCTCTTTGCTATTTTTAAACAAATTAATTTATTAAATTAATTTTAAAAAACGTTTCCCACAATTATAAATTATTTTTTTTTACAAATAACTCCATGTAAAAAATAATTTTTAAAAATTTTATTGACTCTCTAAATCGAAAAACAATTTGAATTGCTTGCAAATTTTCACCCCATTTTAAATGGTAAACTTAGAATGAAATCGGCTGAATAGTTCTTCAGAAATAGAATTTTAATACTTTACAATTCAATATTTTTTCAAATATCTTACAATTTATTTATTTTCATCTTTTTTTGAAGAAAATAGTAAAAAGTCATTAAAATGATTTTTTTTAGGGATCAAACTTTGGATTTTTAGTTGCGTGTCGAAAAATTTTCACTTTAAAATGTCCCTAGTTTCAATTAAATATGCAAAAAATTGAAAATACGTTCTTTCATCAGTTCTCCTGCCAAAATTATGTGGACCCTATTTTGAAATCCAAATTTGTTGGAGAAAAAAGCGTATTTTTTTTAAAGAAAACATGTTTTTGTGTCTTTTTCTGTAACTTCATAAAAGGTCACCCTTTTCGCAATCATCAGAGTTTTTAATTTATTCATCATCAGGAAATAAAATTTACGTTCCGTTTGATAATAGCTTAAATTTTCTCCCAGAAATATTAGTTAAAAAGAAAGAAAAAATATTCAACTTTAGAAAAATAAATCTGAAATTGTTTATTCGTCTTGAACTACAGATTTTATTGTGTAAGTAACGAATACAGTAAATGACACGACATTGGTTGTAATATTTATAAAAAATTGTAAAAATTTGTTTATTGGTCTGTAGTTAGAAAAAATTCAAATTTTTTTCATCTAAATTTTGGCAGCAGTTAAATTTTATGAAAGTTAAGTTTCTAAATTCCTAAAGTTTTCTGAAAATCGTGTAATATTTAAAATTTCTGCTATAAAATGTTACCAGCGAAAAAAATAAAAAAGTGGCATTTAGGGTTAACAAAAATGGAATACCTCTCAAAACAATGAGAGGTGTTTTATTTTTGAACCACATTATCAGCATTGTTGGGCCATTTTTGATCGTGTTCATAATTAGATTAGGCTGCCCAGATTAAACTGAAAATGTTTTTTTTTTTTTTTTTTGAGAATTAAAACCCTGCGTTTTGAAGGAGGATATTTACAGCCATATCAAAGATATTTTATTAAAATTGGCTTTTCAAAAATGACATCTAAGTGCTGTTCTATATTTAAAGAATCAATAAAAACTTTTAATTCAATTTTCATCAAGATCAGTTGTTGCAGACTCATTCTATATATATATTAAAAAAAACAATACTTCTACAATGTTTTACAAATAATATGTTTCAAATAAGACTAAGACATCAAGACAATTCCAATTAAACTAAGGCATCAAGATAATGTTTTTCTCATAATTTTTCAGTCACATAATTGCCCATAAAATTTCTCTGTTATTTAAAGAATTTCTTTTTAAATACATATGCTTGCCTTCTAAGGTCATATTTTAAATGTGGGCATCTTGAATCATTTTGATGTATTTTTTTACAAAATATACCGTTTTTTCCACCATTTTCTGTTAACAATACCAAAATGGTGCCTTTTTCTCTACTAAGTGCTGCAGATGGATTAAAATATATGATAAACACATTTCATATGAATAATAATACACTTTTTTTTCCAGTATTAGTGTACAAATCTACGAGTTTTGCATTCTGAATAAGATAGTCTCTAAAAAATGGTTCTATGTTTGTTCCAATTGCTTGAATGATGTTCTTCTAGGGGAGGATCTGGGAATGAAAGAGATTGTACGACTTCTAAGTCTAGTGGAGAAACGTCTAACCGTCTCATTCTTAGTACAAAGAAGGGTGGCAGCGCACATTATGACGAGGAGAAATACGATCAATACACCTAGAACAATCAGAACACTCGAGCCTCGACCAGTCCTCCCTACAAATAATTAGAATGCATATATTAGATTAAAATGTTAATATAAATATCGAATCATATTTATTTTTTTAATATAATTTATTATTTAGCAATGTTACGCTTACGAAGCGATAGGAAGTTTTATTAATGTGATTTATGTTTAAATTTTCGCGTCATTTTACCATTCATGAGAGTTTCCTGTAATTTATAAATTCTAACTGGTTGTGAGCTTAAAATCAATATAAGAAATATCACAAAATAAATAAAGTGTAAGATTTGCCAGGTTTATCCCTTAAATGGCTATGTTTGTGTAAAATATCACCGTTAGTTATTTTTTTGGATTGCATCTTTGCTGGACACATCATGCTTGTCTTCCAAATTCTTATGTTGTTCGTTTTGTTGAAATTTAAAAAATAATTATAGTGTAACACTACAAGTATATAAATATTTAAAGGCATCCTTTTTCAAGTTTAGGCGTAAAAATCAATCGCAAGTAGTAATCTGAAAGCATGCCTTAGGACGAATTTGAACGATTGAGTCCCCTAATTGCATGAAAATCGAATCATAAAATCAAAAGTTATTGAGGTGTACTTTTTTATGTGCACCGTTCAAATAAAATAATGATTTAATGACACCTTTATGGATTAAAAACGTGTTTTTTGCCCTTCTTTCTATCCGGAAGATCCCTGGCATTTCTTTTTCTGTTCATCCGTTCAATAACGCCATACATTACCGATTGAAATAAAATACGCTCTCAGTTTATTTAGGTCTTAAAAAGTATTTTCAAATCAGATATAGGAGTTGAACTAAATATATTTATTATTATCGCCATTACTAACATTAAAAATATTTATTTATTTATTTTTTTTTAATGGCGGGCACTTGGAATTATTGTCCATTGGCCACAGAAAGTGCCAGAACTGCTAACTCTCTTTTCGTTACCCAGTGGGCACCTGTGGCGAAGCCACGGTGATGGAGCAGCGTCGCCCACGTCACACTACCACAACCCGTTTATAGGGTGGGTCACATTCTCACAAAGGAGAAAGGACATAGAACACAGATAGAGAGAAAGAAACATTCTGATGCAAGGACAGTTCCCTGCCCCCTACACAGCACATTAAAAATATTAGTAAAGAACAAAAACGATTTTCGAAATCTGGTGATTGAAAATGGCATTAAACAGCCTATTTGAGAACAATAATTTTGTTACTCTCCCTGTATTTGTTGAATTTTGATAATGTTTTTTGCTATTCAAGGAAGAAAAATATTGTGATTTCAGAGCATTCTTTCTTCGATCAAAGAGAGTCCTTTTTGCAATGATGCGCGATTATAAAGTGATTTCAGATTACTTATTGCGAATAATTAATGTAATCAAGCATGCGTCTTTGACGCGGTACATTCTAATGAATGACATTATTAGTACTATTTTTTTTTTTTTATTCATTTCCTCACTCTTTTTCTTTATCTGCACTTACTTAAACTCTTTGTGAATTGAATAGCCATCTCAAAATGATGCTCACTCCTTCACACTTTCCTCCGTTACCATGGTTTCGTCAAATTTTTCTCTCTTACGGCAGAAAACAATTTAAAGATGGAACCGTGTAAAGGTAACCAGAAGTAGCACCGATGATTAAAATTCGTAATGAAACTTCAGTTTCTACTTCCCATTCATTTTTACGTCTAAACTTAAAGGGCATTCCATTTTTTGTTATTGTACTTGCACTGTTTACAAAATGATCGACACCATTCAATTTGTAAATCCATTGAACTGAAAATACAAAAAACTTCAAGCAACACTTACCATAAATCGGTATATAGCTAACGAAGTTCATAAATTACAGAAAAATCGTATGAAGGGTTTATAAGTGCAAATTTAAACTGTATTAAAACTTCCTAAAAGCCGGTTCACACATCGCCTCGTAAACACATGCGAAGAGATACACTCAGTTCTTCATCCCTACTGTGTCTTGGAGGAAAGATTGGCCGAAAACATGGTAACGGAGAGGGGGAAAGTGTGGAGGGGTGAAATCACACAATCTTAGTCTATTGACGAAGAGGAATGAATGAAACAAAGCCGCAGACAACGTCAAAAGAAGTTTTTTTATTACCACAATTTGAGTGTCCATATGGGTCTTCGTCACTGAGGTCACCGCAATTGTTGTGTCCATCACACGTTAGTCCAGACCAAATGCAGATATTTTTATCACATAAAAACAGATCAGTCGTGTTATGAGAGCAAGGACCGCTTTTTCCGTAATCTGAAAAGTGTTTGCAGATTGATATTCAAATTATGACATGCCATTACTAGTCCAGTATATATATATATATATGCACACACACATGAAACATAAAGTTGCCCACGAAAAATGATGGTGAAAGTCAAGCGCTAGAAAAAACACGGTAGCAATGAGTAAAGAAAACAATAAAACCGCTGTGGCCGAGAGAGGCAAATCAGGGCAAAATTCATTTCTTCGTGCTACGAAGAAGTGGCGAGGAACTCGTGCCGTCTACAAAGTAATCAGATTCATATGAATGAAATAATATCCCAGGTTATCAAGATGAACTGAAGTGAGAGGGTGGGAATAATCGGTCCACTCTCGGCCACCGCGGATTTTTTCATTAGTTTTTCTTCTTTATTTTCAAATTTTCGATGGCAACTTTATGTTTTATGTTTAAAATCACTTTTTTTTTTTCTTATTCACGTCAAGTCTTGAGAATGAGCCTCTATTTTGGAGCCCTCGAAACATGTAAACTTTTATTACTATATTAATTTAAACATATATATTATGTTTGAATCAAATGAAGTTTTTAATTAAGTATTTTTTGCTTCAATTTCTGTGGATTATGTTTTTAACTTGGTCTCATTCCATTCAACGAAAAAAATAGATAAAGAAAAAGACTTTCATTGTTTAGGCAGCAATGTCATATGTGTACTCTTTTTTTTGTGCACTGTTCAAATAAAATAATGATTTAATGACACCTTAATTGATTGAAAACATCTATTTTGACACATAAATTTTTCAGAATGTCTTCTTCACGTCCGGAATATCCCGGATTCGAGCATTTATTTTTCTGTTCATCAGCCATTGAGGAGTCACCCACAAAAGAACAATATCGCCATAGATTACGAAAAAAAAGAAAAAAAAAGCGTGCATTGAAATAAAATACGCTCTCATTTTAATTTACCCTTTCTCCCGCGAAGTCGTGCAATTTTTTTACTATTTGCTAAAAAACTGCCCTGTCGAATATAAATATATGCTAGGTTAAAAGGATTATGTATTAAACATAACATGCTAGGTTTATGTATTAAACATAATCCATAAATGTTGAGCTTTTGTCTAACGGGCAATCATTTAAAACCTTTCCCACAAAGAAAGTAATAATATTGATCTAATTGTCTCAGAAAATGTGATGATGTGTCTTTAGTAGCTTGGGAAATTGATCAGTCCCACGTTACTAAGACCTATTAATATTTAAATATATTGTCCAGAAAGATATAAAACCCTCGTTCCAAGGTCAATTCACTCTCCTCTGTCTATCCACCTGCACGTAGGTCTCATTTTTGGGCCTCCGGCTCTTACTTTAATAAAATTCTAAACGTTACTGTATCTTTTTCAATAAGCATCGGCCACACTACGAATCTACAATGTTAATGTTTTCAAAGCGTAACACACACATCTTATTATATATAAAGGTCGGGACATCGCTTTTTTTCCTATGCGCATCACGGTAGCGACTTCTAAAGTGTGTTTTCGGTAAGAAAATATTATTGTTCTCAATACGCACAAGTGTTTTCGTCAGTTCACAAACATTGTTTTGTTTTTCTTATAACGTGTTAAAATATTTTTCCAGGTTTGTATGCTGTTATTATTTGTTTAATACATCGCAATAAATTTTTCAAATTTGTGGCACTGTAGTGTTATTATTGTACAAACTTAATGAGTAGTGAAAATTAAAATTTATTTGTTTAAACAAATTTGCAGATAATGTTTACGGGCAAGATGGGACAACCAAAGTAGAATAAAAGTGTAATATAAAAATTAAACTCTCCGGATTTGGCAAAAAGCATAAAAAATAAGGTAATATTAACAAAAAAAATATGAAATAGCAAATATTACTTAACAAATAATTTTAAAAAAATTTATAAAAATAATTTGTAATTAATTAATTGACAGACAATATTCAGATTGCTTAGAATGGGCTCATGAAGCGTGCAGTGCTTATTCCCAGGGCTAAAGAGAATAGAAGGGCTGGTTCACTCCTTTGAAGAAACTCTCGCCGCGCCAATCCTCCAATTTTCTCTAGTGATGTCACTTTGGCGCAAAGCTCGAACTTTCATTTCAAGAACAGAGCGTTCGGCTTTACTAGCTCAAACTAATATTGGAGCATTTCTTTTTGTGACATATTCTAAGACATTTGTCATTTTCTATAATGACTTTCCTCAGTTTTTGCAGTGAATTTACAAAAATTTAAAACTATTAACGAAATGCCAGTTTGCGTGATTGCAACTTGCAAAAATTTTGATAGGAAAACAAAAGGAAAAAATATAATTTTCCCCGTGTTCCCTAAAGTAAATGAACAACTATGTATAGAATGGATTCCGAAATGACACAGTTAATATAAAACAGCAATACGTTTTTTCTCTCGTTAAGAACTTTTATAAAAATTCGTTACCTAAATAGAAACCACCTCGTTACTTCAAAAAGAAAGGGAGGTGAAAAATATTAAAAAATGGATAAAGTCAAAGAAAATTAAAACGTGAGTTATAAGTATAAATATATAGTGTATAGTTCAAATTCTCCTAATTTCATAACATATTATTTAATGTAGGTATTCTAAATATTTATGATTTTTTTAAAAATTATATTCTCTTAAATTTAAAGATCTATAAATTATATCATCTTAAATTTAAATATCTATAAAAAATGTAAAATTTCTAATTTCATTTTGAACCTAAATTATTATTTTGTTTCAGTAATTAGCGTTTAAGGTTGATGTTTCCTAATGATTAAGTATGAAAAAATTGCTACTAACGGCATATTTTAAAATCAGGGACTCTAAATTTAACTCAACTTATTGTTATAAAAGAATATGCAGATAAAAAAGTACCGATATATGCTTTCATTTTTCTTAATAATTAAAGTTAAAACTGAACATTTTAAAATAAAGTATTTAAGTGTCATTTTCGCCAACTAGTAAAATATTTTTATAAGTTTAAAATGGTATTTTTTTAATATAATGGTCAAGAAGGTTTTTTTGAACTATGTTTATGAACGGAAATAATTACGTAAAGTTTGAAAGCTAATATACAGAAAAAGACTAATTTATTTTTAGAGAGAGAAAGATGAAAAATTATCATAATATCTTTGCTTGCATTCTCCGAGATCTGTGGACACAGTGACGTCATGAGGAGGGAAATCGTAGCTTCAGCTCTAAGAGCGGAGTGAACTAGCCCTTCTATTTCTCTTTAGCCCTGGCTTATTCCGGTTTTGGCCACTTCTTATGCAGTAACTGTGATGTTTAGGAACGTTTTTTTTGTCTATTATTCTTTTATTCTGACATTAATTTCAGTGATTTTTGAAATATAATTATGTGTCCCATCTTGCCCGGGTAGCTCGGGCAAGATGGGCCAATGTTCTATTTTTGTTTATGTTAGGTTATTATTATTGAACTTTATTATTATTGAACTTTATTATTTATTTATTTTCTGTATGAGATATGTAAGAGCAATGTTCCCTCTATATGTTTACAATATAAAAGATATAAAATTGCTCTAGTTTACTATTTTTTGAACCAAGTTTCCTTAAGCGGTCCATCTTGCCCACTCTTCCCCTATATATATATATATATACTAGAGGGCTCCGCCCCCTGCTCGCTACCGCTCGCCAACCCCCGATAATTGCTACGCAATGACATTTTTGTTTGCTTCGCGAACAAAATTAAAGTCGTTTTCCCTGAGATTACCTGTCAGTTTTTCTGCACCAACATCACATAGAGAGAATAGGATAGGATTGTAAAATGCCAGAGGTGCTTATTATCAGCATTATAAACTTATATTCCGCCGTCGCGTATTGATAGCACTATGATTATTTTCCAGGTGATTTTATGCTGCTAAATTATGTTCAGCTCCATGTCGCTGTTGATTTCGCCTAAGGTATTCACGTCGATCCATTTTTTATAAAAGATATAAGTTTTTTAAAATAAACTCTGTTCAATATATTTTGTTAATTTGGAATGTAAATAGTTTCTTTAAAGAGTGTTGAATTGTGCTTCCAATAACTCTACCCGATTTATCAAAGCTATTAAAATATATTGGAATTCTAAAATAAATAACTGCGTTCTAACAAAAGAAACATTCTATTATAAAACTTTAGAACAACTATCTTTTTAAATTGCCACTCAAAATTATTAATAAACACTGGATAATATTGCGTTAATGACAAATTTTGTTGTTGAGTTAATAAATCTTCCTTTTTATAAACGTAATAGTAGAGTTTTCTTAATTATTTGATTCGAAGTTCTCTGAGTTTTATTTGAGGTCAGTTTGTATTTTGTATTTTTTGACAGCATTATTAAAAATTATTACCTTTTCACACAAATGCGTTCTCAATTTTGATTGACTGTTTCGTGCGTTACTAACCAGAAGTCTTCTGTGATTGGAAATGTGTTATCATTCCACTCTCTTCTTATATATAAAGATATATATATATATATATATATATATATATATACACCGACGAGCCATTACATTATGACCACCCTGCTAATAACATGTAGGACCACCTTTAGCCCTCAAAACTGCTAGCACCCGCCGTGGCATTGATTCCACAAGGTGCTGATAGGTAGTCTGAGGTATCTGGAACCAAGCGCTCACCAACTGGTCCTGCGATTCCCTCACATTGCGAGGGGGTAGCATGGTAGCACGAATTTGGTTTTCCAAGTAGGACCACAAATACTCTATTGGATTAAGGTCAGGTGAATTTGAGGGCCAAGACATGACTTGAAAGTCACCGGAATGTTCCTCGAACCAATCCATGATGTTTCGACATGGTGCATTATCCTGTTGGTAAACACCATCCCCAGCAGGAAAAACTAGGTGAACTATTTTCAAGTAGCTTACAGACGTCAGGGATTGTTCTATGAGGATTATGGGTCCTAATGTGCCCCATGAAAACATTGTTTCTGGGCGAGAAAGCATGAAAACCTGGGCGAGCCCATTGTTATAGATGGAGGGTGGTCATATATCTTTTTGATTTATTTTTACCACACCATAGCCATTTTTTTTTTTCTGACTGAGAGTGAAAGAAAAGTAATAAAATCACCTTTCTGAAAAGTAGTGAATGTGATAGTAAAACCTGAATATCCAGAGAGTGTTTTGTTATTCATCCCTTCTGTATGGTAAATCAGATTCATTTTATTGTTAGAAGACGGATAGTGTCTCTCCTCCTCTTCGCTGTAGATTGGTTCGCAGACACGCTCCTTCTCTATCTGGTAACAGAATATCCTTTACATGATTTCAAACACACACATTAAGAGTTAAAAAGAAAAGCATTGAAATGTACTACAATGATTATTAGTTGGAGAAAAAAAATAATTACTTTGGTGGGCTCTCTTTGGTTTATTCAATAACAGTTATGAAACTTGCTTTCACGTTTCATATACTCATTGAAAAAATAACAGTGGTAAAAAAAAAAAAAAAAAACATTTTAAATCCGCTTCTTAGCGACACAAGAAATCATAACACGCCAAGTGTGTTATATTCAATAAAACTTTCCGAATTCTTTATAAAATAAATTTCCAAGCTTATGGATAAGAGGCTTTAAACAAGGGGTAAAAAAAAAAAAAAAAAAAAAAACAAGCAGAATACTTTAATTATCCCGACGTATTAATATACTAATTTGTTGTGTATATATATATATATATATATATAGTTTTTTCTAAGCTAAGAACTCCTCCCGCCGCAAAGTCTGAATCTATCTGGTACTATGGAAACAAGAATGCCGCATTTAAGGAAGGGTAGCTTCACTCTAGGACTAACACAATAGACCGAGGAAAGAGATTCCCGAAAATGCTCCAAAACAATGACCCCGCACCCCTACTTGAAATAGTCATACTTCGAATAGTCATACCAAAGTCACCGCCGCAGGTCCAGACGAATGTCTGGAGTAGTTCTTCTTTTAGACAAACTAGCGGGATAGAGCGTTCGCCTTCCAATGAGGCGAACCGGGTTCGAATCCCAGTCGATACAAATTCCGCATCTGGCTTGCACCGACCACAGTGCTGATGTGAAATATCCTCAATGGTAGACGGATCATGGGTTAGAGTCCCCTTGCCTTCAGGCTAACCGTGGGAGGTTCTCGTGGTCTTCCTGTCCATGTAACGCAAATACGGGTTAGCTCCATCAAACAGTCCTCCACGAAAGTAAATATCTCCTAATACTCGATCCAGGAGTTCCCTTGTCTTCTGGATTGGGTTCAAAATGACAAGGCTACGGAGTTGAACATTAGAAGTCGTCAGCCCATTAAATTGGGTTGGCTGTTTCTGTTTAAATTAAACTATAAAGCGCAGAGACTTACCTGAATGTAATCTATACACTTTCCGAGTAGTTCTGTCCGAAATCCAATTTGTCGAATGCTGACCATGATGAAGTGATTGATGGGAGCTTCTAAAAGTATTTTACACTGCATATTTATGGAATAGGATATTTTGTCTGTTGCCTTTAAAATTCCAGCCGAGAGTTCACCTGAACTTTCAAGAGATACTTTCAATGAGCCTTTGCCACACATACCCTCCGCATCATCTGAAAGAAAACAACATATTTTCTCTCATGCTTTTACTTTAAAAGAGATACGGTTTTGAATTGACTTAAAAAATTTCTATTTTTGATACACTTAAATGCGCATCACTTTCGATAGACGTGGGAGGAAGTTTTATTAGAAAGGGGAGGCTCAACGCGTCATTTGTATTAGGTGTAAAAAAAATAGAATTTGAAAAACGTTGCTTTTAAAATTTTTATACGGTGATTTTAATTTTGTGTCTGTAAGCAGGAAAATGGTCTCGTTCCTCACACTATTATTGGTTATTTTGTTCTAATGTATTTCGAATGTTATGGTTCTTTATGGATCTGTGCGGAGTCACTCCAGCGAATGCTCTCCCTCTCCATATATATATTCAGTTGTTAATAAAATACTTTTTATTCAAGTTCAAATATATATTTTTTTTAATGTTAATTCAAGTATTAATTCATTTATGAAATTAATTTTAGTTTTACATGGGAGAAAAAATTTTAATTGTTTAATAATAAGTAAATAAAATATAATTTTTCCTTGTTGACACCCTAAGTAGGAATTGACTTAAATGTTTTTTTTTTATATTACTTGTTTTATTGAAATTTCTTTAAAAAAATTGTATTTTAATAAGTTGTAATAAGCATTCAAAACATTCCGCATGTATGAGTTTCATATTTATCCATGGATGTAGTCATAAAAATTTTAAAATTTATGCAAGTAAAAAAAAATATATACTAGAAACGGGGAATTCACTCTGATAATTATACTGACTTCCAGAAAACTTTGCTGGTTACCATTTCATATTCTTGGAGTGCTTAAATATACATAAAAATTAGAGAAACTTTGCCTTAAAAGTATAAAAATAAACACTTATAACCCCAGGCCAAATTATTCGACGCACTTCTGTAAAATCTTAATTATCAGGTGATACAGCTTTATTTTTTTTACGAGACTGAAACCGATTTACATTTGTTTAGGTTAGTGTATCAATTGGTTAACATTGTAATGTAATACGATAAAAATAAATACAAATAGGAAGTATATAAACTGAATAAAAACCCATTACATGTATGTTTAAATGCAAAAGTATCGCATATTAATTCGTGCCATTATTAAAACACTAAGTGCCTTTAATAATTTGTCTAATTATTATTATAATAAATATTCTATATTTATACAATATATCGTCTCATTTAACCAATTGGATTTCAGTCGTGTAAAAAACAATAAAGCTGATTATTAAGATTTTTACATAGAACCTTGTAGTGCGTCTAATAATTTGGCTAGAGACTTCAAGAATAAGATCATGACTTACATGTTTGGTATCGTGCGGTTACACAAGAGACGAGAAGACACGCGAGAAAAGGGACGCTCTCCTTCATTCTCGTCGTCCTTTATGTTTTTCTCATCACTTGGTAGGAGTTATAAAATGATCAGCTATTATCTTATCACATCTGATAAGAACTAATTGTTTTGTGATGTCGATTTATTTTTTGTTAGATGCGTCATGTCAACATATATTCACGTTTTGTTTTTAATCTCATCTAAAGGTCTATGCATAATGTAGATTTCCGTTTGCCTCCACCAGTGACGTAGTTTTAATGTACGTTTGAGGGGTTTTATCTGTTATTTCCCTCAACTACATTCTAAACGTTTAAAAATACAAAAAATTCCCCCCAGCTACATCCTTCTTACCGTACAATAGTTCATTAATCAAGTAATTTTTAATTTCGGAGTTCCCCAAAACTACGCCACTGGCATCCACATCTTTTCGATGTCATTTTTGTGTTTTTAACGACAAGAAATGTATGACTTCTCAGAGCCACTTTGAATGGAATTCATTAATATGTTGGTAGCAGGCTGTGTCTAGAGCTACTGTACCGATTTTAATGACAGCTGATATGTACAGTCAGCAAAAAAAAAAAGATATCACCCTGAATAATTTTCGTTCTAATGATCGGATTTTCACGAACTAAGTGTCAATCTTAATGGTTCCTTGGGGTGACCTCAAATATGCTAATTAGTTAGTGCTAACTATTAATTAAGTTACGAAATGAGACACAAAAACGTACTTTCTCTGAATAAACATATATTTTTTTTTTACATATTTGGATTCCTTATCTTCAAAATACAGGGGGTAGCCGCAATCTGGGAAATGTGGTCCCCATAGTTTGGTCAGGAGAGCGATTCAAAGTTTGGGCCCCTTAATGTTAATTTCACTTTTTGCGTTTTCAGTCATATTTTAAAAACTAATGAAGCAATTCAAAAAAACATTGCACCAACTCATAAAACGCATTTACCCAAAGATAATTTCATGAAAAAAATAATTTTTAATAATTATTAATTTTTTTTTATTATTTAATTAAAGAGAGGATGGAAAAATTTTGAATTATAAGGTATGGATTTTTTTATACCATATTAATCTACATGCTTTTCAATTGAAAAATCTAAAGTTTCAACTGTTATTATTTATTAGAAGATGAGAAAAATTAAAATTAATTATTTAAAAAAAAAATAATTTGGCGACAATGAAAAAATGATTAAATGGGGCGATTAATATTAAAATGTGATAAACTTACAAAGAACTTGATGTAGCGCGCGTGGCGTAAAATTTCATTCATATTTTTTTCGCTAATAATCGTTTGCTAATCTTTTTATTTTTTTAAAACTATAAAATACAATATTTCTTTTTTAATCCTCTAAAAAATCTATTCGAAATTAAGTAAAGAAATTTGAATAAAACATTTTATTGAATAAAAAACATTTTATTCAACGAAGGTCGAGTTTTATAAAAGCATGCTTTTGATAGAATATGATTATACACCAGATTGTGCTTATTTAATGTGATTATTTGTTAGTTTTTTTTCTTCTCAATAACTGATACAATTACAATAATATACATACGTATGAATAGATTTGGAATAAAATATTTCTCAGTTTCTTGTATATATTTTTTATGAATATTAATAAAAATACGTAGTAAACATATTTAAGCATATCTCACATCATCGCAAATTTCTCAACATCTTATATATCGTGTTAATCTTAAAAGTAATTTTTTAATCACCTGTCCGGAAGTGTTTTGCAGAACTATTATACCAACTATTTAATTAAATTTTAGCATTTTTAAAAATTTTATTCTTTACCCTACTACATTTATTATTTCTTCATTAATACTAATCAATTTTTTTAGTACTTTAATTTAGATTTTCTTTAAAGTAAAGTTCCTTTTTACATTATAGTCAAGTTTTTTTTAAAAGAATTATTGTCTGCTAGCTAAGAATAAAGCCTTGTTAAGAAATTAAAAACACTCCGCTGTTTAAAATTATTTAATGCAAAACAGCTCATTATTTACTTAGCATACTATTTTTTTCGAAAAAAGAATATAAATCATTGATTGTCTTTTTTGTTTTGTTTCTTGTGACTTCAGCATAGATTATCAAAAATAGTGTCCATGTTTTATAAGTCACTACAAAGAGTATAAAGATACCGAACATAAAAAGGTGTCAAATACGTAGCCAAAACTTCGTCAAGCGTCTTAAAATATCTCAGTATCTTAAATGATTATTTCTTCATGATTCCATGTAGATTTTTTTCCGGATAATATACTAAACTATTTTGTTTAATTTTTTACTTTAGCACGATTTCCAAGACTTTATTGTAGTATAATTTGTTATCAGGAACAATGCCTTATTTTGTTTAGCAGGAAACACTTAAAATTGAAATTTGTTAAAAGTTTCCGAAGCCGTGCGAATTTTAGAATCATCTGATTTAAAAAAAATGCAATAAAAAATACGTAAATTTCCGAACTTATTTTGATTAAAAAAAAAAATTAATAAATAAAAAACGTGGCAAGAAGGCTAACATACTTTTTACAGAACTGTGAAAACCAGTTTTTCCTATATTTCGTCAAAAGAGGATAAGAATGATATTGCTCCAAGGGACCTACTCAATAATTTCGCTTTTTCCAGAATGAAATCTGTTTCATCGAAACATATTTCCTTGAAAATAAAAACGGGGAAAAAATTAACTTTTATTATTTATCTAAGCTTATTCCATTCATTTAATGGTAGCGGTATCAAGGTTAAGGATATGTGATGGAAGCCCCGTTTACTATTATACTATAAATGCGTTAAATCATGTTGCTTGAATAATTTATTTTAAGCTTATTATTTAATAATTTTAAGCAAATAAGGGTGTAAAAATAAACTCGATCAAAATACTCCGAAAGTATACCCTAATATAT
This sequence comes from Parasteatoda lunata, assembly GCA_949128135.1. Classification (NCBI taxonomy): domain Eukaryota; kingdom Metazoa; phylum Arthropoda; class Arachnida; order Araneae; family Theridiidae; genus Parasteatoda; species Parasteatoda lunata. Next base: position 115,209,661 of record OX421972.1, on the reverse strand, counting down.
TTGTAGAATAAACTTTGGAATCTTTATATACAAAATACCTTTTCAAACAACTTCGAGTAGGACGGAAACGCTAACTTGTTTAAAATAGTTGTCCTTGTAACTATTTAATTTCGATTTCTGGTGCTAGGGGACATTCCATTTTCATATTCGACTTTCGAAATTTCAATTGTAAACGGAATTTTTTTATGTTCTTAAATTATAATGTTAAGGCTTGCAGCAAAAAAAATTGTACTGCATTGATTTTTTTACGAAATAGCGAATTATTTTTTTTTTAATCTAAGAACCTGTGCCTATAACTTAAGTAAAACTTATTTTAATATCAAGTGAAATAATTTCATATATTGTGTGACTAAATAGATAATCCCAAGAAATTGAATTGAAAAGATAAAAACTTCATTGATTTAAAAATTAATAGATGATAATAAAAATAGACATGTTTTGAGCACAATAATAAAAGTCACAAGTTATTCAAGCTTGACAAGTTTTGAGAATAGGTGAATATATTTGAACGCTCGAAACCTGTCGACTTTTACTTCCCTCTTCATATTTTTTTAAGCCAGTTGAGTTTTTATCATCAATTATACTGTTTTACATTTGGGTCTTGATCATTATTTTGATAAGGATTTTACACTCGTTAAAGTAAAAATATGCATTTTCATATTTCAACAGGAATTATGTGGTCTTTAAAAACATAAGAGCATCAATATTGTAAAAGTTATATTTAACTTGGTTTAAAATTAAAATTTTGAGACCAGATAATTTGAGTTAATGAAATTAAATATTTTATCTTTTAAGTTTTCGTGCCCCCCTTTCAGTATCTTAAGGACCTTACTAGCTCTGTTTAAAAAGAGAGTATCATATCAGATATATGTATAAGAAAACAAAAATAATCATAGTATCAGTATTTGGTGGTAAATGTAGCTTATCGTAATTGAAGAATATGCTGTGCGATATTTTATGGTGAATTTGCGAACGTACGTTTCTAAATGTATCGAAGCATAAAGATGCTATTTGCTAATCATCTTTATCCAAAGAAAACCTTGTTATCTAAATATCTAGCAGAATGAAGCGATTTTTGAAACAATGAATCATACTATATGCAACATATTATTTCAATATCATATTCTTAAACATAACCTATTTCAATGCTTTTAAAATACCACTTAACATTCACCAATTCCTTGAGTTATAAGAAAAAGAAATATCGTAAATTATAGAAAAACTTGTGAATGCGCATTAGAATTACTATACAATATACATTTTATTTTTCAAGCACTTTTTTTTTCTTCAAACATTCTTGCCTAGAAGACTTGATTAAAGCTGTAAAAGTGATTATCCCTAAAATTGTGTATTTAGCCATAATAAGTTATGTTAATTTGATTTTAGTATGAAATCCTCGAATATAGCAGAAACAACATAATCTAAATAATATCAGATAAAATGTTCATGTATTTAAATTCAAAAACTTTGAAAATCATAAATAATTTATAATCGATTCAAATTTTCTTTTCAAGGGAGATTAAAATAAAAAACTTTGCTTTTTGGACAAAAATCAGCTTAAAAATTGTCAATTGCCTAGAAACTTCGAGATATTTTCTATTAACTATTAATTAAACCTCTCTGAGTAATCACAGAACATTATTTCAATTTTTTTTCCAGTCAGAGCTTGGTTGCCTAGCAACCTAGTAAAATTAAGCATTCTTCTTTTGAATTAGTCAATGGGTTATCTTAAAATATTCATTTGCGCTGGCGACTTTTTTTTGGCGGTTTTCTGGACTATCGCCAAATATATAAACCTTTGTTGCGACCCCATTTACCACCCATTTTTTTCAAAATTTTGTCTACCCCCCCTAATTTAAGTATCTGGATTCCAAATATGTAAAAAAAAATATATGTTTATTCAGAGAAAGTACGTTTTTGTGTCTGATTTCGTAACTTAATTAATAGTTAGCACTAACTAATTAGCATATTTGAGGTCACCCCCAGGAACCATTAAGATTGACACTTAGTTCGTGAAAATCCGATCATTAGAACGAAAATTATTCAGGGTGATATCTTTTTTTTTTTTTGCTGACTGTACATACATTGTCTGTATACAATACAAAACAAATAACCACTGAACAATTGTAATACACACGCATGATCGTGCGTAACACTCGTTGGATTCAGAAGGTATGAAGCAGCGGTTTCAGAATATAAAAAAAGGATTAATAGGGGGTATGGTCCCCTCTTACAGATATACAAGCCTTGCAGCGTGGTTTCATACTTGAAAAAAAGGCATTTTATTATTTCCTGTGGCAATTGGCCCGAATTGTCCTGTCCCAATTTCATACCTTCCGACTCCAATGAGTATTACGCACGATCATGCGTGTGCATTACAATTGTTGAATGGTTATTTGTTTTGAATTGTTCCAGTGTATGTACATATCAAATTTCAATAAAATCAGTCCTGTAGTTCTAGATAATCTACCAAGTAAGCAAATTCTCTTAATTTCTTACACCAGTGTATTAAGGCCTGTAAATGCATGGATTGACGAAATGTTAACACAGGTGAGCATTGGAAGTGACTACAAATATTAATAGGAGGTGTTGGAGGTTCAATTTGTTTTGTGGAGCCAAAAATATAAGACATAGAAACTTATTGTTGTAGTTCATTTACGTCGCACTAGAGCTGCACAATGGGCTATATAGAAACTTAAAACGACGGAGGTGTGTAGAAACAGGTAAAAAGTTCGATTAACTGTTGTAAGAAGAAATAACCAGGAGGGCAATTCTTTTGACGGCAGAAATTTTGGATGATATTTGCGAGAACTTGTGCTTGGAGGAACTATATTTTTTAATAATTTGCGTTATAAAAATTGCCATGCATTGGATATCTTAAATTTTGACTCTTCTTTATGTTAAAACAAATGGTTTTATTTTATTACAAATGGTTTTGTTCTATTGTATCTTACTGGTGATTTACTTTAGTTCAAAATCATTTCTGAAAGTCAAGCTGGGCATATCTGAAAATAAAACTTGTATAAAAATACCTGAAAAGAGGAAGAAAAAAAAAATGACACGAATCATCAACCATTTGTTAATGAAATCACAGCAAAAGTGATGAAATTAATGAAAGAAAAAGTATATTAAAACTATTTTCTGATGATACTAATTACAGCTATAAATAAATTTAAAATCCAAAAATTTATTAATATACCTTGAGTATTAAGAACAACATAAAGTTAGAAAAAGAACACTTTTTTGAGATAACAATTCTAAAATTAGCAAGGTTTTAGAATGTTTTTTTTTTTTTTTTTTACAATTTTCTATTTTTAGTATTTGCAGTTAAGCAAAATAAAGCTTCCGGAGCATCATTTTCCTGCTATAACAATACTTTATGAATCGTGCTAAAGTTGAGAAATAATCTTAAAAGCTTATTTTAATAATTTTTTCATCATTATCTTTTTAAAAAGGCAACTTTCTTAAAGTTAGCGGGTAAGAATAAGTTTGAACGTCAAAAAAAAAAAAATTTTTTTTTGTAGCTTTGTAGTTTTTTGTACATTTAAAAAACAAAGCAACCTGCTGTATTTTCCCCCCTTCTTTTTTTTGCGTTTCGCATATATGCATTTACTTTTCATTACTCAAATAGGATAAAATAAATAAGACGACCAATAATTTACATTCGTTTTTTGAAAAAATAGTTATGCTTCTTAATAGTCAGTTGTTTTGGATCGAGTAAACAGGATGTTTTCAATTCCTTAATTGCTAAGGAAGATTATTTAATTTTCAACTAGCTGCCAATAATTCTAAGCTTTCTTTTATTAAAAATTTGACAGTAATTTTTAAAAACATTTCATGGTTTTCCTCACTATGTAACACAAATGTGGTTTAGTTCCACCAAAAAGTTTACATGTTTGTTTATTATTCTTTAATTTTTATAACAATAGATTATGATTTTCTACACAACAATTTTATCAAAACAAAAAATAGTTTTAATGACAAAATGATTAAGTAACATAACTGATTGACTGACCACTTGTAATTTTATCGATACTTTTGTTTATAAATACTTAATATGTAAAAAAAATAATAATTATTTTTTGCACAAAAATTTTAGGACAATTGTCAAAAACTAAGTCGAAAAGGATTTTTTGACGTGAAGGTTAAAACCAGAAAAAGCTTTCAATCGCCGAAAACAATGTTAATAGCAAGAGTTATTTTCAGTTTATGAATACAGTAATGATATACTTTCTTTACATTCAATAAATATTTTCAAAAAAATAATTAACAGACTTTCGTTGATTAATATTTTCACAAATGCTAATTAACATTGTTAAATTTCCACCAAAAGAGAATGTTTATTATTAGGGTCCCATAGCTGAAAAAAATATACATGATAATATATTACCTTAATTCGAGAAATAGGTAAAAACGAAATGATCATTTATTTTTATTTCAAAAAAGCAATGTCTATTTTTGATTATATTTTGTACTAACTTGTACAAAATAATTTTTTAAAAAGAACTTGTGTACAAAAAATATGCTTATTTTAATTTGATTTCATTTATAAATCATATTAATAGTTTGATTTTGATTTTTTTTAAAAAATGTTAAGTGAAAAATGGAATAATAAATTTTTTTTTTTAATAAAGTGACTTAATAAGTTACGTAGGAAATATTAAAACATTTTATTCAATTTAAAGAGATTTTAAGATAGTCAAAAGCATGAAAATGAAATTCTTATCATAAAATGGTGTATCACACAGTATCTTCCCCTTCATAGAGACAGAGGCTGCAGTTAGTCCTGCAAAATGCAAAGAGAATAAGAATATTCAAAATTTCAAATAACTCACCGAAGTAAAAATTTATTTAGGGCATTGTTAAACTACAAATTGAAAATGTCACATGTAGCTATCTGTAAAAAATAGTAGCTAAAAATAGCAGTAGAAATAGTATCCTCAGAAACAAATAATAGCAGACTAATAATAAATAACTAATAATAATCTGATAATAAAATCAGAACATAGGTTGAAAAAAGTAGAGACTGAATGTTTGGCAAACATTAACATATTTTTTTTCAATTTAGGATCATAAATGAAAACAAATTGGGGAATATTATTTAACCGGGGGGGAGGGGGGGGGGGGGGAACAAAAACACTAACGAAATCTGGCAGTACAAGAAGAGGAATATAATAAACAACAAGGCAAGTTTGATTGCGTGAGGAAACAAAGAAAAGTTGAAAACATCATAAAGTTTCTTAAGATTACTTCTTAAAGATCGAAGTTGGAAGCATCATCCAATTAAATCTGTTTTGATGATTCCTCTCTTAAATATAAATTTTTCACTCCTTATGCGAGCACTTTTTGCTCTCATTTCTTTTTAAGGATTTTAAAAATTGCATATTAAGAGCAGACTTTTCGGAACACTCTGCATAAGACAGGACTCTTTATAAGCCTTTTTTTTTTTATTTTTTTTTATCATTAATCTCGTTATTATATTTTAATAAGATGCTATTGATAATAAGATCCTTGAATTTAATTTGTGATGATTCCAACGACGACAGTTATTTATCAATATCTTTTAGCAATTTCCACATCATTTTTCAAGTTTAAAATTTCGCATTTGAGTAGTTACTGTTTTTGCGATTCTTAGTGCCGTTTTCCCGATTGTACCGTTTTTTCAACCGTTTCAAATTTCGATTCAATTCTTTATAGACGGTGGGTCGATGCTTAGAAATGCTTTTTCCATCGTTTGTGACCCTCGTGCAAACCTCGATGTCTTTCTACAAGATATTTTTTATAGTAACAAATATACCGTCAGATGGGGTGACTTTGTGCAAACTGTCATTTTTTCAATTTTTTCGTCGTGCCATTCAGGGGTATTTTTTTAAAGCTCGGTATCAACTGATTTGAGTTGTCAACATAACGAACTAATGGTTTACCGAGAACTGGCAATGTAAACATCATCGTTTTTGGAAAATTGTGAGCTCAAGTTACTAACAGTTTCAAATTTTTAACGTCGCAAAATCAGAAGCTGGAAAGTCTGCTCGATTGAAGAAGTTCTAGTCATCCTGACCAGGAAGGTAGGTTATGCACTAAAAGTCTTACCAATTGAGATAACAAATCATGCATAATTTTTTGTTTTTAATTATTATAATGTTAGTTATTTAATCATTAATAAAAAAATGCACTCTGGGGTGACTTTGTGCAACTTTTTTTTTATGGGGAATATTTTCCTATTTAAAAAAAACCATCAAGTAAAATGGAGAAATGTCGACATTTTACCAAACAGTTCTTTATAAAAACACAGAAAAAAACTTATTTCAAAATTTTGAGACTAAATTTATATTTAGAGATACTTTGAAATGTGACTCAATAGGGAGATTTGGAAAAGTTGACTTCCGAACTACGTAAGATTTTAAATAATTGCGCACTTCTGCAATCGCCCGTGAAAAAATATTATATTATATAAAACTATATTTATACTTTATTATATGAAACTTCAAGGAAGTCTAATGTTAAAGATGTTTTATAAATCATCTAACTACTCAGTGAATGAAAAAAAAAATATTGTAAATTACTAGATTTTTGAAATCAAAATGAGTTTTTAAATCATAAATGTGAGGATATTAGATGAGTATATGATGATATTGACTATTTGATTAAGGACTATTTGTTTATTGATTGACTATTTGGTTTAATGAATAAATATATAATCTGATAAAAATAATTTTAACGATTCACCAATTATCTAAGATAATTTTAATATAATTAGTGAATATAATTAACATAATGTGATTATACTTCATATATAAAATTTTATTATATATAAAAAATATTTATTATATATATAAAAAAAAAAAATCATTAATATTTTTTATTAAGTTTAGTCATTATTGAAAAATAATCAAAAACTTGCTATATTATTGGTATGGGGTAATGACACCAAAACTACAGGTTATCCGTAAGAAATATTAAACAATAAGATAAATAAAAAAATTTATATTATTATTTAAAATTTGTTCTAATCTGAGATAATCTTTCTTATCTATAAATAAAAAATTGACGAACATCTAAAAGAAAAAGTTTTAAAAAATCTTTTTTAATTCTTAAAACAAATGCTAAAAAAAAAAGAGATTTTCCAAAAAAGGTATCCATAAAACGTTAAAAGAAATATAGACTTATCAGATATGCTTTTAAAAGTGCCGCGCTATCATAAAACCGACTCAAAACAAAAGATTATATACAAAAACAGAAAAAATAAACCTTAATTCTAGAAAGAAAAGTTTAATGCTGAACATTCACCAATCACTGTATTTTCAAGAATAAAGAATAAAATCTACTAGAAACCTTCCTAATTGCCGCATCATAATAAAAACATTGATGAAAACAATTTTTAAAAAAAAAATTTAACGTTAAAAATCTCAATTTAACTCTTTAACATCTCCGCATTTTTAGAAAAAAGCGACAATTACAGAAGAAAATTTATTAGAAACGCTGATAAAAAGAAAGGTAAATAAATAAAAAAAATAAAATCTAAAGAGAAACAGAAAAAAAAAATGCTCTAGTTCGTAAGACAAAAATTTAGCGTTGAAAATTACAAATTTCTATGTTACTGGTTATTTATATTACCATATAGGAAAAAAGTGACTAAAAAACAATCAAGTCCATGAAAAACTATAATAAAAACAGGCAGGGTTGTCACTCAAATCTGGAAAAATTTTTTCTGTGTTTTTCCCTGTACATATACTCAAGATATTAAGAGGAAAAACACAATTAATGCGCTCTTGTGTAAGCTATATTGGGATAACTATTCTAGTTTTAATTGCTGAAAAAACTTAACAGTAATTAAAAAACTTTTAAAATGAGAAAAAAAAAAGGAACAGCCGAACATGCTTAAATAATAAGTAAATGAAATAGTTAAGTATAATGGGAATATCATCCTTAAATATCCCATAGATTACACATTGAGTAGTCATAATTTTCTAAAAGACGAAAATAAGAAACAAAATTCCCTGTTATTTTAGGTGATTTTTAAATTCCCTGTATTTTTGAGGTTTTCTCCTTGCGGAAAAAAAGAAAACCTTCAATTTTTATAACAAGAAATGTAAAAAAGAACGACACGATTGTCTTGGCAACAAAATTGACCAGGAAATAATTCAAAAAAAAAAAAAAAAATAAAAAAAAAAATAATAATAATAATCAACAGTTTAAAACTTGTGATTCAGTATAAAATAGTCTAGATTCAATTCTTCAAATTTCACTTTTTCATTTGTTTTCCAGGACATCAACTTCCAACCTATGTGCAAGTTTTAGAACTTATCGAATGCATGCAAAACTTATTTATAATATTCTTCAGCTAAAACTGCGAATTCAGATTATTCTTTATTAAATCTATTCGAATTCCAAAAATAAACTTTATAGAAAAATACTTTTGAAAAAAACACTGCCGAACATTCAGCAAAAGTGCTGAATATTCGTCGAATCCTTAATCCACTGATGATGTGTGAAAATTAAGAACATCAAGAATTCATGAAACATTTCATTTTATTGTTTACCAATCACAAGTAATCATACAATAGAAGCAGTTTGATTACATTTTTATTGAAGCACAAAAGCTTAGTTTTTAACACTACTAATGCCAAGCAAAAAAGAAAGAAGAGATGAAAATGGTTTTATTAGTAGTTGGCTTACATCAACCTTTAGACAGGAAAAAAGCTTTGTTTGGCAACAGAAGTGTTAAAAACCATTGCACTTTTTGTTGCATAAATGTTTATAATCAATTGTTGACATCACTTAAATATCACACTGAGTTAAAATATATAAAGAATTGAAGTGAAAGTAAATTGGGATATGATAAATAGAGTTCCCACAACACAATTAGCACTTAATTTACAATCTGGTTGGTATAAATGAACAATCTTAAAAAACTAAAACAAATGCTGAGAGGAAAAGAAGTGACACAATATATTTTTTTAAGTAAAAAATATTTTACACACAGTTAACAATATCTTCGTATTCAAGTTTATTGCAGTTAAAAACAATCCGACATAATTCACACGAATTTTTTTTCGAATGATACACTAATAAGGCCTACAAATTAACAAAAACCATTCATTTTAATTAGCTTTGACAGGAAAAAAAAAGAAATATACCTAGTAAATTATTTTAATCAAGAACTACTACAAAAATCCTACTATGAGAAAATTTTACTTTTTCTTGCTACAAAATTTACACGAAATAGCAGTTCTTGCAAGCACATTTTTGCTTATCATTAGGGTTCACGCCAGTAAGGTGACGATTGTCGCCAAATGTTCCACGAATGTCGCTAAAATCATATGCACGGGCGACAATATCGTTGCCTCGAAATATGCTTGGAAGTTAGTAACGAAAAATAGATAATTTTTCTTGCATCGAAATCTGTGCATTAAAAAAAAAATAATTGTTGTACTAATCGTATTCTACGTGTTGGTTAGGGTTTTCAAATGAATAATTGCTATTTTAAACTTTTATTATGTAACTCATTAATAGATGTGAGGATAACAATTATAATGTATATTATAGTTTCAATTCTGTGAATTCAGTTACTAAACCTGACATAAATTTCAGAACATAGTACTCCTGTTGTTCCTTCTATTAAAGGAACAATAAAAATGAAATCACTATTACAAAAATTATCAAATAATTCTATTTTATTTCTATAGTGCACAAGCAAAATAATTATTAGGTAAATAATAGTCTCAATAAATTAAGCAATAAACAGAAATTATTAAATAATTAAAAAGAAAAAACACACTATCTTTTAAAAACAATAGTAAAATAAGAATAAAATCCATAATTAACTCTAAAAGAAAGAATTAAGTTGCAACAACAAAGTAGAACAATAATATTTAATCATTCAATAACTTTAAAAAAAAAAAAGAAAAAAAAAAAGGGGTTTCTAAAAATATTATATAAGAAAATATTTTCATTCAAGATAAATATTGTATGCTATACTGTTAGATGCACAATTATCTGCATTCAAAATAAAATTTTGGTAGAAATTTTATAAATTCTTGATTGAAAAAGCTTAATATGGAAATTTCATTGCAGACTACAAAACTCAATTCACTTTTGCAATAATGAGATTTGATTTAAAATTACGTTAGCCAATAGTAATAATAATAAATGTTTTAGTGATATTTTAACTCTAAAGCTTTTCAAGTTTGACAATTTGTAAATAAATACTAAATGCTTTATTACACATTTTAATCCTTGAAAAAAAAAGTTAATGAACCTATTTTAACAGCAAATTAACTATCGTAACATTAATAAAACAATGTCTCCTAAATAGTCCAAACGCTTTACAATGAGAATCAATCAACCTTAAATGGGATAGCAACAATACTTTTCTGTAATCACAGAGATAATTTCTATAGCTATGTAGAAAAATTATCATGGTATAAAATTAAACACTAAGTTGATATACCACATGTTGAATTTTTTTCAAACAGAAAAATAAGCCTCGATTTCTTTAATTGTATAAAGATTTCGTTTCAATATCAGAAAATTAATTTTAAAAAAATCTTAGGTGGCTGAAACTGTTAAATGCAATTATTTATTTATTTATTTTTTTTTAAAGAGGAAGACAAAAACAATACTCCATTTTTTCCAGACTTTTTTAATAAATAGTAGAATTGATTAAAAAGAGCACTTTTAAAATCCAACTTTAACTTTAAATAATAATAATAAAAAAAGAAAACTTATTGGTCCATAGCCACAAAGCATTGTACCAGAATTGAACACATTTAGTATGCCACCCATTAATTAAGTTGCGTTAGGAAGAAGAAAAAAAAGAAAAAAGATTTCAGTGTTTGGTTTTTTATATATAACATCTAGGACACAAGATACTAAGTCTTAGGTTTGTTGAGATTGCGACTCAAGTTTTTATGTACAAAAGAGAAGTTACTTCTAAAATGAAAAAAATCCTTCTATGTATGGTAGGGGACAACATAAGTGGCTGGAAAGTATCCCCGCCTCGATCCGATCTCCCCTTCCCACCAATTCTGATCCGATCGATCCATTACGGTTATGATGTCTCCACGTCGAAATTCTAATTCACCAGCTTCTTGTGGGTGGAAATCATACATGGCTTGTACCAGAAACTGAAAACAAAATGAACAGAACTGAAAAAACTGCAATATTTTCCAGTTATGATTGACATTAATCATACTTGAAATGTTATGTATTATATATACTCATAATTTCGAATATTAAAAGGCATCAAAGATAGTTAAAATATTTTTTTTAATTAATTTAAAAAAAAAGAGTTCTAAATAAAAATAAATTGAACATTTTATAACCAAAAAAAAAAAAAAATGTTTTGAAGTGATTCCTATAAATGAGGTTCGCTTTATTATGTATTAGTAATACTTTATTTAAATATTCAAGTAGGTAAGTAATTATCTGTACAAAAATTCTATTTCAATAGGGATTATTGTTAAGGGAAATTCTCAATTTTAGGGAATTTTCTAAATTGTACAAAAACTAGGAGAATTTTAATTAAACCAGTAGAAACTGGAAAAATCCAGTAGAGTTGGCAGCTATGAAATTCAATAATTTCTTGGAACAGAAACAAATTTAGAGGAAAACAATAGCTAGGTAGAAAGTAGGCTTTTTAAGAAATGACAAAAAAAGCAAACTACTTGCCAACTTTTTTTTTCACTTGTTATAATTACAGTTATTATAATTTTCCTACATTTTCAAATATTTTTTCTCAGACTATTTTATCATTTTTAAACAAATAATCTTGATAGCATGCTAAATATTTTAGCTAAAAATTTTTCATACATATTTGAAATTTTAATTTTATACAAATATATTTCAAAGAAGAAAAATATTTTAATCTCAATGATGTCACATAATATTCATTTTCTAAAAAAATTCTGTAATTTACTTTGATTAATGATATATCGGCAAAGTAAAAATAAAATGAAAAACGTTATAATAAATAAATAACATTTAGTTAAAGATTTATAATAGTCTTTTTCTGGTTGTGCTTCACTCATTAAATGTCTTCAAACTTTAACAAGCTTTTTTGGGACTCAAAGTGTTTCATGGTTAAAGCCAAAGAAGTCCGCACGTAGAAAACACATGTTCGATAGGAGCCAAGCAGCCAGCTAACTGAACCATAAAATTGGAAAATTCCTTTGCATTCCCACTTGAGCGAACATCCATAATACTCCACCAAACTTTCCTTAACCCACTGACGGTTCTGCACGTAAGAAGTCATATTTTAACCCACAGTCTTCTCTGCATAGCAAAACCGGTTTTTCCATGTTATTAGATAGTAAAATAGTGTATTGGGGAGAAAAATTTTGCCCATTTGCTAAGCTGCCAGTGGGTTAAATTATGAGCGTGGTAATTAAAAACATATTAAACCTACAAGCAAAGCAATAATAATACACATCTTATTAAATTTTTAAGTAAATGGCATAAATATTTGAAGTGATTATTAGGCCCTTAATTAGTAAATGAAATGAAAAGGGATTTTTTAAAATTGATGGAGGAATGTCTTTTCTTGCCCCCCTGCTACCAACCAGGGCTGTATACCCACTAAATTTTTTCATATAGACGCTCATTGTCTGATTGGTTTAAGTTCTGGTTCTGTGTTACTTTTTCAAATTAAAAGTTTTGTATGATTTATAAGTAATAATTAAAAAGCCATCTCATTTTTGCGTGTTGGTCAAACATAAATCGTAAAAAGAAGAGCTACTGGGTTGAAAAGAGGATGTTTACCTGATAGGACTATCTTTTATGTAGTTATCACAAAAGTTTTATTCTAAAATATCTATACAACAGAGTTTAAAATAAAATAAAATTAATCGATTGGAATTCAGAAACATTTTTGGCTATATCTCATCTAATAAAAACGAAATGACGCGCATAATTATATCTTATCTTCCTTTTATCTTTCAATAATAGCACTATATGCTGTTTTTAGCAATAGAATTATAATTGCATACTAGTAATAAAATTGTATATTAATAATTTAATATATTATATACCAAAAAGATAAAAACCTATTAAACCTTCCCAGGTAGGGTTTTCTGAAAAAAAAAAAAAAAAAAAAAAAAAAAAAAAAAAATTTTTTTTTATTCTTTTAGCCCTGATTTACACACAGTCTGTAAAACAACAAAAGGAATAACTTTTGATCTAATGAAATAATTTCCCCAATTAATTATTTTAAAATACAAAATCAAACGTATTTTCTTTAAAAACGCATGCATGCCGGTAGGGTTTTCTTAAAATTTTTTTTTTTTTTTTTAATTCTTTTAGCCCTGATTTACACACAGTCTGTAAAACAATAAAAGGAATAACTTTTGATCTAATGAAATAATTTCTCCAATTAATTATTTTCAAATACAAAATCAAACGTATTTTCTTTAAAAACGCATGCATGCCGGTAGGGTTTTCTCAAAAAAAATTTTTTTTTTAATTCTTTTAGCCCTGATTTACACACAGTCTGTAAAACAATAAAAGGAATAACTTTTGATCTAATGAAATAATTTCCCCAATTAATTATTTTAAAATACAAAATCAAACGTATTTTCTTTAAAAACGCATGCATTTTCTTTTAAGAAGTGTGTCTTTATATAGTGTATAAAATATTTATTAATACATGTTATTATTAAGTGTACAATGATTACACAAATAGAAATTTTACCAATGCCCAACTCAACGGAAAATTTTTTGAGTAAAATCATTAATGACGCATTTCAAAAAATTAATGTCTATATAAATTTAAATCGTTGATATTTTCTAAACATAAAATTTTAAATAAATTATATGTAGCCTAATTTAAATAAATAATTATGTATAAGTTCACTTTTATCTCATTTATTTCTTTACCAGAAAAATATTTACAAATGAGAGAGATGCTAAGTATAAATTCTAGTTCTAATATTTTTAAATAAAACATACAAGAGTTTTTACACATAAATGCAATTGGTGATGTCTTAAAACTTCCGGATCACGGTTAGCGAAAAATTTGGATTTTTTTTCGGAGCATAATCATCTCTGCCAATGTTCAAGGTTTTGGACACTTTAAGACAGTTTTGGACATCCAAAACCCCAAACTTGGTTTCTAATACAAAAGAAAAGGTTTTGAGTGGTTAAAATGACTTGTTTTACCTCTTCAGGATGCATGTCCTTTAACTTAATATCTTGAGAGCGGCTGACAGAAGCTGATCTGTGGTATTCTACTAGCTCATTAAGAGAATTAAACTTCACAACCCAGAGAAAGAATTTACCCTGCGTGTCTCTCAACACTTTGAAATGCTGGACAGCATCTCCACATCTGAAAGAAGAAACAACTAAATATTCATCCCTCATAGAAAAGTTTATTTTTATGATTATTTTAGTGCACTTGGCAAAAAATAACCAACCAATTAGGACAGCATATGGCAAGGGTTTGAAAAAAAATCATCTTTCTTAATTAAATCTTTTGTGTAAATTAAATTTTTTCGAAATGTAAAACATGCAATTTAAATATAAAGTATCAATATAAAAAGAATACATTATGTACTTAATGTCAAAATGTGATGAAATATTAGAATAAAATATTAAAGATTACCTAAAATTTTTATATAAATGATGCGTGTAAAATAAACATTAACTATTCATTTGATTCATATTTTTTCCTGAATATCACACATAAAGTCAGAATTTTTTTTTATAACTAAAATGAGTAAAATTTAACAATGGAACGGATACTTTCCACAATTTTTTTTTATTATTAATAATACAGGGTTGTCACTCAAATCTGAAAAAAAAAAAAAAATTTCCTGTGTTTTCCTTGTACATATTATACATAATACATTAAGAGGAAAAACACAATCACTGTGCTCTTGTGTGTGAGCAGTAACTATATGAAGTATAATTGCTGAAAAAACTTGAGAAAAAAAGGAATAGCTGCACATACTTAAAACAAATAATGCTATAGCAAATGAAACAGTTTAATATAGCTGAAATATCATCCTTAAATATTCTATAGATTGAACATTGAGAGGTAACAATTGTTTAAAAGACGAAAATAAGAAACAAAATTCCCTATATCTTTCCAGTTTCTAAAGAGACCCAAAATTCCCTGTTATTTTAAGTGATTTCTTTTAATTCCCTCTATTTTCCAGTTTTTTCCTGTGGAGTCTGAATTTGGAATGTTAAGTTAGTTCACATTATCAGCAAAAAGTTCTAGAGATTTTTCAGTTTGCTTTCAGAGGGATCAAGAATCTCTTTCAAAAGGTAACAAAGCTGCACAAGAATCCTTCCCTCTACATGCAACTCAAGAGTCATAAGCAGACATGCAATTAATTTCATTAAATATGTAAAAAGATTGGTGCTTTCTTACGCTACAGAAATACAAAATAAGATGAAGTAAAACATTTCAGTAACCTGAATTTTGCAAACAAAATTAAGATGAACAAATAGGCTAAATACATGACAAATTAATGAACATAATTAAAAAAAAAAGATACTGCTAAGTTATAATATATTATTTATTTATGTGTAACATGCATACAGGGTTTGTGAAAATACACCAACAAATATATGCCACATGTAAGTAATATTTCAAAATGAATGAGAATTTTTTAGACAAAAAACGTAGAAATAAATTTTTTAGTTATCTGTATGTTAAAAGATTAGATTTTATATTGAGATCTCTATTATAGACAGTGACTGTTTCCATCAACTGCATAAAAAAAAAGAGACTTTTTGATATTTTAAATTTTTAGTTTCATGAAATTGAGATTAAATTTATAATTACCAAAATTTTATTTCTTACTATATATAAAAATCTAATGATGGTGTCGCACCAGCCAATGAAATCTAAGGTATCACGTGACAGTATGAAAGAAGTAGCTAATCCAAGCGAGGATGCAGTTTTAAGCCAATCAGAAAAGAGAACGCATTCGCGTCAAAGCTTTTTGTTGATTTACTTTGAGTGGGTTTTTGCTGATTACATCTCATCTTATCTTATCATTCTTATGCCTATCCAGTGATTGATATCTTTTAATGTTAACATTTTTGTTGTTTGCTATTATAAAGCTTACTGAGGCTTGCTTACCTTAAAATGGTTAAATTTTAAATCACATTTATTTATTCAACTCATTTCAATCATTTGGAATTTCAGTATAATATCTGAAAGGACAGATCGCGATCGAGAATATCGCAGACAGCGGAGATTGGATCCCAAGTTTCGTCAAAATGAACAAGAGCGTCGAAGAATAAATCGACAAAATAATCGAGAGCTTACTAATGCCCGCCAAAGAGAAAATCGAAGTAGGGCAGCTAATCGTCTTCGAGAAATAGATGAAAATCAGTATTTGGGAGAATCGTACAGTGATGACTGTCCACCTCTTTTGATTGGATCTATGTCTGTAGAATGCTCTCATTGCAGGGCACTATCCTTTGTAGCAGAGCATGGAAGAATAAAACACAATGGCAAGATAAAGCTGAACCCAACTCATCCGTATCCAGAAACTTTGAAACAGCTTTTATTGGGAAATGACAATGACTCAATGAATTTCAGGCAAAATATACGTTTTCACAATTCGTCTTTTGCTATGGCAGCATTTTGTGCAACCCAAGAAATTCAATTTAAAGGTATAAGCTGTGTTGCTCTTCGTGGGGAAGTTAACGCAATGGCCACAACCAGCATCATGCCAGCGAACAATGAAAAACCACGTTTTGCGCAAATCTACATCCATGAAAATGAAACTGCTTTGGCCTGCCGAACATCTGAGCGCTGCAAACCAAGTGTTTTAAAAATCATTCAAGATGTTATGCAGCTAAACCCATACGCTCAAGTGTATAAATCGCTGTTTGAAGCTTATAAGAGGCATCCTACGGAGAGTGTTTGCCTTGAATTTCACAAGTTGACCACTACTGATGGCAGACGTTATAATCTTCCAACATCTGGTGCTGCTGCTGAAGTGTCGGCTGTTGTTGTGACAGGTGCTGAAGGTTTAATACCTGATCATGTACAATTTATCGCATACCCAAAACACCAGTTTGTGTGTCAAAAGATGTATAAACTGTCTCATCATGTGGAACCAATGGTTTTCCCATTGCTTTGCAGGCATACACCAAATTGTGAATGGAACAATGAAATGTTTGTCGATGTGGGAAACAGTAAAGCGATTTTCGCTTAACAAAAATATGCGTGCTACAGCACAAAGCTTCGGTGATTGGCTTCTTACTGTTGGAAACGGTTCAGTATCTCATCTGACAGTTCGTGAATTCCTATGTGAAAACATAATTAGTGAAGTTTTCGGTGAAATACTAACTGAAGATGTATTACGCACCTCAGTTCTTCTTGCTCCACTAAATGATCAAGTTCATAAACTTAACAGTGCCGTCCTACAAAAACTGCCCGGTAATATTATTGAATGCCGTTCATATGATAAAGCTACTTCATGTGATGGTGATGAAAGTGTAATGCTGCGCTTTCAGCCAGATTATTTGGCGAAAGTCAATATCACAGGATTGCCGCTTCATAATCTTCAACTTAAAGTTGGAGCTGTAGGGATGCTAATCAGAAATTCGTGTATTGCCGATGGATTGTGCAATGGCACACGTTTGATTGTACGGAAAATAACTAAAAATGTTCTCTTTTGTACAGTTATGACTGGAAGTAAAGCTGGTAGTTCAGCTTGCATCCCTCGCATTACTTTAAATACTGGTGATAATAAAGAGTTGCCCTTTGTTTTGCATCGCACGCAATTTCCAGTCAGACTCGCATTCGCTATGACAATCAATAAAGCTCAAGGCCAGACTTTTGACAAAGTTGGCCTTTACATAGACCAGAATTCTCCACTATTTGGCCATGGCCAACTATATGTTGCTTTATCAAGGTGCCGGAGCATGTCTGGGATAAAAATTCAGATTGTTGGTGCAAATAGTGACATTGAAAGTTCCTCAATTAAGAACATTGTTTACATAGAAGTTTTGTAAATATCTTATTTTTGTGCATATTTTTTTCTTTGATAACCATTATGGTAAATTGTTATTATGTTTTTTATTTTTGTTTCTATAATTTGAATGTAAATTAATTGGGGGGAGATGCCCTCTAAAGAGAGCATCCAGTATATGATTCCCTTTGAATTTAATCATGTTGCTTTAAGAACATTGTTTATGCAGAAGTTTTGTAAATATCTTATTTTTTTGCATAGTTTTTTTCTTTGAAAACCATTATGGTAAATTGTGATTGTTTTTTATTTTTGTTTTTATAATTTGAATGTCAATTAATTGGGGGGGGGGGATGAAGCACTCTAAAGGGAGCGTCGGGCATCCAGTATATGATTCCCTCTGAATTGAATCAAATCTGCTCTGCCACACGTGCTTCGGTAACGGAACTTCAGTTCCGGCTAATGCCCTTATAATAACTTCTAATATATATGTATTCGAATCTCATTATTATGATAGAATTCCTTGCAATTTACTAAAAATTTTGTATTTTACTGATTATTAAGTTGATTAGTACATTGTTAAATAAAATCCCTTATGCTCTGCCGCGCATTTATATCCTTATATAAATGTATTAAAATTTGTTTGCGAAGCAAACAAAAAAGAATTGCGTAGCAATTCTCGGGGGTTGGCGAGCGATAGCGAGCAGGGGGCGGAGCCCCCTAGTTATTTAATACCAAAGTATTAATAGTAGTTAGTAATACTATAATGAGTAGAGTATCAAAAATTTATTTTACTTAATATTTATGAATATTATTTTGCTTGCTAATATTTTATTTGATAAACATTTTATTAAATGCAAAAGAATTATATCATGACCATATAATTATTTAATTATGAAATGAGAATGCATATTGTATACACTGGTTGCTCATCAAAATCTTAAATTATGCACTTAAAATGTTTAGAAAAACGAATGTTTAAATTTTTTTTTTAAATTTAAAAAGCAAGATGTATAATAAAGATAAAAGTACATTGTAAGGCATATAAGAAATTCATACATTGAAAAATATAAATAAACATATCACGTGCAACAAAGTGCATTTCGTTTCATTAATGTTTACAAAAGCTTCTAGAAATTTAATTCATTTACTTTAAAACAAGTTATGTGTTTATTTATAATTTAAACTAATCACATGACTTTTTATGCTTTACATTTTACAAAGAATCGTTTCAGTAACTTCATCATTATGCAATTCGTTATAGATTTAAAAGGCATAAAATGACTAAAATAGTTATTTACATATCAAATTTATTTTATTAATACTTTTGGTAATAACAAAGCAGTATTTTTTCTCATCATGTAATATATCCTATGTTTATATTTAATAAACATAAGTATGCTTGAAAAAAAAACTACTTATTAAATTGCTCTCTCTCTTTTTTCACGAAAAAACCCATGTCAGAAAAGGTCTTAAAAAACCCAGGTTTTCGCGAAATCTGAGTAAAGTCAATCATTTTACATCAAAATTGTAATTACAGTCGTTTAATCTGTTACACTGCAGTCTAAACAGGGCCCCACCAGGGACAGAAATGTTTTCAGCCCCTTATTACGAGTCATACTGTTTGAAATCGAATTAAAACACCTAACAAACATAAAGGAATGCAATTTTAAGATATGTAATAATTTTAGACAGGGTGCGTAGCCAAATCTTTCAACAAAAAATAAGCACCTTTAAAGTACTTTTTAAGCACTATATACATTAACAAAATGCAAAATAATTTTCAAAGACAATAACATGATCATGATAAAATAATTAGTTTTGACAAAGAGTTCTTTTTTTTAATTATATTAGCTATCATAAAATGATGAAGAGATTTTTGGTTCAATATCAGATTATGGAAAATGAAGCCAGAAATTGAGAATATCTTGCAGCAAGAATCTTAACGAACCCAACTCAGTAGGGGCACATCACAAGTATTTCATGTAAAATGATTGGCTCTTTCATACACTGACCTCAATGGATACTTTGAATAGAACAATGCACGCATAATACAAGGCGAAAATAGACATGGTAAATAAAAAATATCTCCTTTTCAAAAAGGGAAGCACTTTTTTTAAAAACACCCAATGAAAATAAGCACCTTTAAGGGCTTTTAAAAAACGAAAATAAGCACCTTTAAGGGCATTTAAAAAACAAAAATACGCACCTTTAAGCACTTTTTAAAAACGCTATGCACCATGTTAAAAAATTTAAACACATTTTGATTACCACAAAAAACTTAATCCACATAAAAACTTCATTTTAACATAGAAAAATAGATTTCGGTTGCCTTTTTAAGTTTTTCTGGTGATAAACTATTCAAATTATTGTTGTTTGCATGATAATCAATCACTATTTTTAGAAAGAAAAACAAAATACACTCTTTATACAATAGAATACTTATTTTAAGAAATATATAAGGCAATTTTGTTTATTCTTAGGATTTTTTTTAAAAATGCAATTTATAAAAAGTAAAATTCCCAACTCCCCCTCCCCCGGATGACCGGGCACTATCCGGGTGTGCCCACGTGTAGAGACCGTATAGATGTTTTATTAATTAGAATGGTTCATAGTAAAATAGTGCAAGAATTAAAAAGGTCATATTTATTAACAATCAAATTTAATAATGTAGAATACATAGCTGCCAATATGGATAGGAAAAAATCCAGTAGATTTTATGAAATATAAATTTCATGATAATTGTTGCATAATATACTAAATATTTTAAACATAGGGAATTTTAGGGATTTTTTATATGTATTATATTTACTTATAATTTTGAATATTAAAAAGTCTTTAATTCATTAAAGACAGTTAAAAGAATTTTTAAATTAGTTTAAAAATCCAGTAGAGTTGGCAGCTATGAGAACAATAATGACAGTGTGATATATTTGTTAGGCTTCCCAATAAATCTTCCTATCCAATCCACATAATCAGAATTAAGTGTGAATGATGACAGCACCCTCTGTGGGTAGGGCAGATATTCGTAACAGTAGATGTGAGAATATTCTTTACCAGTAAAAGTTAAGACATTGGCTATAAGTTGTCAAGACCCATTTTCATAGCCTTTTGAATTAAAACGTATTGATGAAGAAGATGGCTTTTCATAAGAAACAAAACATTTTAGCAACAGTTTAAAAAATAGATTGATTTAAATTTATGGTTTGCATGTTAGGGTTGATAAATAAAAATCTTAAAATATAATATTAATTTGATTTTTAAATGAGAGAAAATATGCTATGCATATAATTGCATGACAGAACTACATTTATTTTTTTTTTACTAAGATAACACTTCAATCAGTAAAAAATAAAGACTATGCTATATTAATGTTACTGTGAATGACCGAAATTGGCTGTGGTCGACTTCAACCGATGAATGTTCGAAATATATACTAGGTCTTGCTAAGATCCACTGCCCGGTGGTATACTTTTGCCCGGTATGCCCTACATGAATGTTTTTTTAAGGTTCCGCGCCACTGCTTGGTATGACCTACAAATTTTTTTTAAAGGTCACGTGTGACGGCCCAGAATGCATTTAACCGGTAGTCAGAACACTTATTTTTTTCCTAATCCATTCTCAGCAGATATTAAAGTATCACATAAATATAATACCAATGAATAAATTAACATCAAATTGGATATAACAAATATTTGGGATATTCACCACTAAGTGATTGTTGACATTCACCGGTGAAAGTAGACATTCTCTTGATTTTGGTCATTCACAGTAACACTACAAACAACGCAAAATAATACTTACTTTACTGAGAGAGAAAAATCACCAGGAGAGCTCTCACTCACTCGAATCAAAAAGGCTCCTTCATGTTTGTTCAAGAGTAATTTTTCAGCATCAGCTCTGGTTATTCTACCATAATACCAGCTGTAACAAGGCATATCACTTATTATAACATTGATTTTAAAGAAATGCAATTAGTAACAAAAACAACAGGGGCAGCAAAAAAAAAAAAAAAAAAAACATATATCCAATTAAAGATTTTGTATATGAATCTTAGTGTTCTCAGTATGTATGAGCTTATAAATAGTATGAGATATTTTTGAACCTTTTTTTAAAGAAAACCTTTTCATGGTTCCTTAAAAATAGAATTTAAATAATTTGAACAGGATTCATACTTAAAAAAAGAAATTTTTTCCCGACCTTTCCGGGTAAATATGTAAAGTTCTGGGATTAAAAAATTTATAATTAATAAAACTGCAAATTAGAACTATAAATAAAATTACAACTCTTTAGAAAGCATTAACAAATTATTCTTATTAAAAAAAAAAAATAAATAAATAAAAAAAAAAAAACAGAACAGGTGAACGTAGACTATGCCAACTGTGATTGGAAACAATAAATTTTGATCATTTTTTTTTGGTGGCAATTATTGTTATAAATTTTCACTTGGTTTTTTAAAATCCCAATGTCTTTCACTGCTTTATTTTTACTATTGATATTTTCATGTTTTCATTAATCTATGCATTGTTTGAATCGTTTGCTCAACAGTGATAGCTTCAAATTCACTTAAAATCCCAATATTTTTTAATACAATTTTATTACACAGGAAATTTAAATCGCACATTTGAAGAATTTCTTTTAATGTGACGATTTTATCATTTGTCTTTTCATTAGTTTTTGCTAGTGCTTCTGATTTCCATGTGGTTTTTAAACTTCTGGTATTTCTCAGTTGATATAATTTTGACAAGTGAAATTCGCATCGCGCATTTAAATCATCACTTTTTGACGCACTCAATTTATGCAAATATTATCATTAATCCAAGTGGTGTATTTTAGGCAGTGATTGATATTGATTTTACAGCAGGTTTTTAAATATTCCAATATATCTTAGACAATAAGGGAAACTAGAATTGCATATTTAGATATTTATTTTTTGACATAATAATTCACTTGTTTTTTTTCTATTGATTTTTTTTGGCAGTAATTTCCATTTATTTCCACATATTTTTTAATACCAGATATTTTTAATACGATATAATTTATTATGACAACCGAATCTCGAAACAAAACACTTATCTGAGTATCTCTTCTTTAAAGAGTCCTATTTGCATCATTTTGTACTCAATCTTTATTTTGGAAGTTACAGCCATCGATTTTATGCTTTTTAATTCATGTA
Source organism: Parasteatoda lunata (assembly GCA_949128135.1). Classification (NCBI taxonomy): domain Eukaryota; kingdom Metazoa; phylum Arthropoda; class Arachnida; order Araneae; family Theridiidae; genus Parasteatoda; species Parasteatoda lunata. Next base: position 115,186,555 of record OX421972.1, on the reverse strand, counting down.
CGAATTTTGATTTGTGCTATGATTTACTAAAGTCGAAAGAGGAAATATTTAGTGCCTATTTCCATCTACAAAATGCGAGAATATTGCCTAAAATTTTCATTTTCTACTGTCTTTTGTCAACAAAACTTTTCTGCTACTGTAAATTAGTAATAGTTTAATTAAGAGTATCTTGAAGAAAAATATTAGTGGTAGGGAGGTTTGTCACAGAAATCCTGAAAAAATTCTGCCAGAGGGTACGAATATAAAGGTCTATGCATAGTTAGATAATATAGACGCACATGTGCGCGGATACATTGGTGGTGATTCTCCAATTTTGCAATTATAGAATACACGATTACAGTGACAGTAATAAATATTTTAATGTACTTTCGTTTGGAGCGAAATTACTAATATTACTTAATATGAATGTAGTTCTATTTATAACTATTAATATAATTGTGCATATATATTGTCAAGAATAAATACAAACATTAAATAGTTAACAGATTTTGTATATTTAATAAAATTATTCTATAATCAAAAATATTATGAGCTTGCAGATACTTTTGGATTGTGTACACAGATATTTAAAATGTTTTTATCTTACTATGAGAGTCTATGGAAATAATGTTAAATCCAGTTCGAACAGGGTTCGTAAGGTTTAGGACAGAATGGATTAATCCACGGTTTAAACCGCCCTGTCCAAAACCCTTTTACTCAAATTATGTCACAATTTTATCTGAACAATATTTAAAAGGTAAAATAAGCATAGAACTAATAACATATTGATAATTAAATCTACTAGAGAATATTTCTTTTTAATAGTATAATGTTTTATTAATATTGTTTGACTCTTCAATTTAAACATTAAACAAAAGAAGATTAATGAATCAGTAATCAAGTTCGATTGGTCCTCTCATTCAATAGTAATAACTGAAGTTTGACCTTGGCATACAAGTTAAGCTATTAAGGACTAAGTGCTTGGCTAGTCATAAACAGGTTTAATTATCTATAATACTATTCAAGAATACTTCTATTTCATTCATGTTCAATTCTTTTAGCATAGTGGTGATACATCACCAGTGTTAGTAACTGAAACTGATGTTATGCCCTTCAAAACTGTTAATACATTTTTCTGTTATTTTGTATTTCCAATTTAAACCAATATATTTATATTTAAAAACAATTTTTTTTAATAGATGTCTTTTTTATCATCCTGTGATGAAGAAATTATAACATTTAAAAAAATATATATATATATTGTGAAAAATAAAAGGTTAATTTTTAAACAAATTGAGTATTTTTTAAAAAAAAAATTATTAATATTTTTTAATATTGCTTTATTTATCCTTATGCAAAAACATTATTTATCAGTATTAAAAGCATATTTATATTTAAAGGATTAGGTATTCACTTTTACTGTTCAATAAATTGTGGAATTAAAAATTATAAACCTTTTCCTATTATATTACATTATTTTCCTTTAATAAGTTAAAATAAATTGTATAAAAACTATCAAATATTTATTGATACATGTAATTATTAAGGGCACAATGGTTACACCTATAGAATTTTTACCTTTTACCAAAGTTCAAGGTTTTGGACACTTTAAGACAGTAAAACCCACACGTCCTGTCCAAAACCAGTTTAGGACGTCCAAAACCCCAACCGTGAGTTTGAATGATTATTTTCAAACAAAATAACAGTAAACACAATAATTATTTTACTTACTCATGCTTCTTCATTTCAATATAATTGCTCGGAATGAGACCTTCTTTAGCCTCTAATTCTGCTCTGTACCAATTCATATCATCTTCCATATTTAAAACCTAGAAATGCGCAAAAATATATTAAATTCAATACAGTAACATTACACAATAGTATTCATATAAATGTAAGTTTTAATTTTTATAAAGCAAGATTTAAGAGAGTTAACACATCATCACAAACATACAAAACTTTTATTAGAGATTATCAAAAAACTATCTTGTAATCTCATAAAATGTTTTGTTGATAAATATTCTCAGGCATGATATTTCTACATAAAAAAAAAAGTTTATAAAATTTAACTTAAATTCCCTTTAGCATTAAACAATTTTTTTTTAAAAATAAGATAAATTGTTCCACAGGAAGATTTCTAAATATTATACATGTCTATTATATTAAAAAAGAAGCATAACAATCTCAAGTATCGTGAATATACTATTTAATTAATCACTCCAAATAACAAATTCTCTGTTTCAATAAATTTTATATTTACATATTTACACAGCTTTTTTAGTTCCTATTCTATATAAAAATTTTGAAATTAGAATTTTTTTTTCCTAACCAGCAACTGTCACATCAAATATTAGAGAATTTTGATTGGAAGTGCAATTGAGTTGAACAACTAAAAATTCAAACATAGATTTTTTGATGAATATGAGCAAACTATAATAGAAATATTAGGTTCGGATATTTTGGACAAAATCTTTAAAACATCAACAGATACATTTCTATAAATGTCTTATAAATATATCATACATTATGATATTCAATTTAAAATAAATGTAATATTTATATCTCATATTCACATTAAATTGTATCAAGAAACCTTGCATGTTTCAAGATATTTTTTTCTTAAAAATTTATTTATTGATTAATCTTCTTAATAATTATTAATAAATAATAAATGAATAAATAATAATTAATTATTATTTATTAATTTAAAAATCTATTTAATTTCCTTTTATATTGATCAGGTGCCCCAGAGTGCATTGAATGCAATAACAAAGTTTTCAGTTCATCAAAGTCAGCGGTCAATAATTAGGTGGATGACCCATTTTGACCCACCCGAGAAGGGAGTGAGCGAAATCGGTCCTCGTAAAAATGCTTTACTGTAAAGTCCTCACATTCAAAGGGATGTTTCCTAGACTATCGCCAATAGTCCACCGAGAGCTGGTCGACACAAAATCCTGATCCTGATTGGTTCGACCACAGTGCTGACGTAAAATATCCTCAGTGGTAGACGGATGGATTAGAGTCTCCCTGCCATCAGGCTAAGTGAGGGAGGTTTTCCTCTCCATGTAATGCGGGTTAGTTGAATCAAAAAGTCCTCTACAAAGGCAAATTTCTCCCTATACTTGATCCAGGAGTTCACTTGTCTACTGGATTGGGTTCAAAATTACAAGGCAACGGAGTTGAAATAGTAGCAGTAAACCCAAAATTGGATCAGCTGTTCAACGACAGTTATATATATATATAAAATAAGCACATTGCGCAATGTAAATAAAATACAATTATTACTACAACTAATAATTTGTTAGTTTAAATCAAAAATAATGCTCGTCTATACATAAAATTAAGACTTTAAATTTCTATATTACTTTGTTGAAAATAAAAGACAATTAAAATTTTTTTATTAAAAAAATACAGTACAGCCTTAAAAACAGTTGTAAAATTAAGATGCATAAAAAATTATACATATAATTTTTATACATAATAAATTCTATCATAATCTGGACTTTCTACGTTTCTTGGAAATATTTTTTTTAGAAGTAGCTAAGTTTTATGTGAAAGGTCACTTTTATCTAGCCCCCATGTGGTGAAAATGTTGGCAAAACTAAGAAAAATTCAGAGAGCTTTAACTGCCTACCACTTTATAAAATATTTAGCTAAAACCACAGTAGTTCGCAGCCCTGTATATTAATACATAATAATTCTGTACAGAATGCAAAAGACATTTTGTAATATGTACAAAATTACAAACTGTATAGAAAATATTATGCATAGAGGATTAAATTATGTATAGAAAATTAGACAAACTGTTTCTGCACAATTGTAAATTTATACACTGTTAATATTATACATGATCTAAATATTTACTGCAAAGTTTATTAGAAAATTAACACTATTTACCATCATTCTGTAATAAATGTCAAACACTGATTTAAATACATTTTTCTCTTCATATAAAAAAGTAGAAATGTTGTTTGATTAACTATTATTATCTCTTTTGCTTGATGTATTGTTTAATGAGTAACATAAGATAAAAGCAATTTTAACAAATGAGCTATTTTACGTACCTTAAGGACTTGTCCTTTTCTAAAACTGAGTTCATCATCGGCAGTAGCATTAAAATCGTGTTTGGCTATTGCTTCCATTTTTTAATTGTATAAATTAGAAGAAATAATATTTAAACAAATTATCACAAATATAAAAATGTCAATATCAGGCGTCAATTATGAGAAAGGGAAACAGGCAATTGTTTATAGAAAAATAAAGGATCAAAAAGACAGTTGCATGTTGAAGAAATGATGCATATTCTTCAAACAGATAGAATCCACCTGTCTGATAAAAAGTTTCTCTCCTTAGAAGAGTTACAGATGATAACAGACGAGAGTCAAAAATAGATCAATTCGAGTTAGGTCGCCGCCCTTTACTAAATCCCAATACGGAATTTGATTTCAAAAATAGTTTACAATCTAATACAAAGTACACTGACGCCCACACCATATAAATAAGTGTTCAAATTTTACTTATTTTAATCGATCCTCATATAATTGAAGCAATAAACAATATAAAACAGCGGATTGACACACCTTTGATGCAATAACAAAAATATATAAACAGTTTTATATAAAATAAAAAAACTGTCTCTACTACTGTGATATTATCTTACATTACAAAATTATAAAAAAATTTAAATAGATTGAGGTCATCAAATACTAGTTAAATATCGATTTGTCAGTTTTTAATTAAGACAATATATTGAACTATATTTCAACAGAGGAAGCATATTTGGATCGCTCTTACTGCACTGCGACAACAAAACTCTACGCAAGGTAAATAAGTGCTGAAAAAGAAATAAGTCGGGAAATCCCAGAAAGGAAAGATAGTTGAAATGAGTAATAATGGTTAAAATTTTGTTTTGTCGAGACCGTCGAATATAAAAAATTGAATGGAGAAGTCATTTTGAAAGATATGAGACTGATAATGCAAGTGGGATAGGTGTCCACACTTTTGATTTTGTTTTAAATGTCAAGTCTCTCTTGACTCAGAACCAAAATTTTATATGGTTGGCGAAGCAAAGATAATTTTCTATCAACTAAGTAATGTTCCGCGGACATTTTGCGAATGAGAATACGCGCAGAGCCTGACTAAGACAGGGGCATACGGGGCAGCCGCCCCGGGCCCCCACATCGAAGAGTTTATATTACATTTCCTTCTTTAATGAACTTTTTTTAAAACAAAATATCAGTACAAAGTAAAATCCGTCAGTTTTATGTTAGCTTCTTCATTAATCTATCGTATGAACACAAACTATATTTCTTAAATTCATAGCTTTCTAGGGCGGAATTCAGCTTAAATTTCAGAACTATGATGGACAAATTTGGCTCATCAAAAGCCTGTATTTTTACATTTCGCAAAATGCGATATTCTTACAAAAATACAGGCTTCTGATAGGCTTAATTGAGCCATCGTAATTGTGAAATTTTTGCCGAATTCTGCCCTAATGTCAGCAAGGATATGAATTTTTCACAGTTAGATGAGAAAGTTAACAATCAGAAAAATGCATTTGGCATGATGGACATAGAATTGTAAGAAAATCAATAACAAGGACAGAATGATATTTCGCCTGACCATTAGAGGGGGGGGGGTGGACTTTATAGCTATATTTTAGGTTCTAGTCATTTTCCTTGTTATTTTTAATGAGGTGAAAAATTTAAATACTTCCATAAAGTTAGGTTCTTCATTACTGCAGAAGTGAAGCAGAGGGGGCCCCCAAAGAGGTTTTTGCCCCGGGCCCCAATTAGGCTAAGTCGGGCCCTGAATACGCGTAACATACAGAGCTTATTCTTGACATGCTTTTCTTTTAGTTAGACAATGTTTATTATATAGAAATAGATTTTCATTAGTAAAGCTAATCCAACACCCGTGATAAATGCCAAATTTCTGATTGAAGAGAGGGTTGTTGTTGTTGTAGTTCATTTACGTCGCACTAGAGCTGCACAATGCGGGCTATTGGCGACGGTCTGGGAAACATCCCATAGGATGATCCTAAGACATGCCATCACAATTTTGATCCTCTGAAGATGGGATGGCACTCCCTCTTCGGTAGCCCGACGTCCATTGAAGAGAAGAAATTGGAAATCTGAGTGGTGCAATTGACCGATAAAGCTAAAGTGAGGATGGCTCTTCATCATTTCAATTTCTGATCTGTGGTCCAGGTTTGAAAACCGTCATGGAGCTCTATACTCGCAACCTTGGCGAACAAAGAGCACGGGGCGAGCTCATATGATCAGAAGGTCGGGTCCCCAATCGTGGTTGCCGGGAGAAAAGTGTTGAACCAAGCAGACTCCTCAATTCTGCTTTTAACATGTAAAGTCTATGGCGGGCTTGTCAAATTTTGAATCCATTTTTCTTGTTTAAGAATCGGAGTGATCAATTCAAAAAAAAATACTAATAATTTTTTCAATCTTTCCTATCCACGAAAATGTAGGTCAATTTTTTTTATCTTTATTACTTTTTGTAATATTGCCTTTGAAACTCAAGTCACTTTCTACCTTTGAGTAAGGGAGGAAGGCAACTTCCACCCCCAAGCTCATTCTCCAAGAGACGATTGCTGTCTAATCTTCTCCGTAGGTGGTCTTGGTCTTGCTCCCTTCCTCCCAAATACTTTTACTCTGTTCAACTCTTTTTGAAAATCTTTTTCTCTCTCTGTCCTTTTGAAGAACTGATATGGGGAGCTTTTATAAGCTTGTAATTTATTATGGAAATTATATTTGCTGATAATTCGTTCATTCTACATACATTTTATTTATTTAGTAGTAATACTTTTTCTTGTTTTTATTCATTTTGAGAGTGGAATTTAGTTTTTAAATACATTATTCCCCCTTTTTTTTAAAACTTTTTTCCTTGTTTTTTAAAGATGTTCCAGAATTAAAAAATTTACCTTCTGAATAAAGTGAGATTAATTAAAATCGAGACAATGACGTAAAGATATTCCAATATACTATAAAGCATCACAAAACTGCAGTTTTCCTTTTTAAAAATATGTATATATATATATATATATCGTACACTCATTTGTAGCTTTAAAAAAACATTTACATTATAAAAATTTAAAAGGTTGCAATTTTTCCATTCCATAAATAGTTTTAATTACTCCAATAGCTGGGATAGTTTGTTTTTCCACGGTAAGGAAAAAAAATAGCTAGTACACAAGAACACACATCATCCAAACGTGAACAAGCACTTAGCCCTGTGTTTAGGGCTTTAATGTACATACGCAAGAACACTAAGTATTATGAAAATTTTATTTAAATCAGTAAATGAAGAAAAATATGAAAATATACGCATGTATTGTAAAATTCTTAAAAAAAAGGAAGTAAAAGAACATTAGTGGACATAATTAATATTCACGAAGAAAAATAAAAATGGTATCAAAATATAATGAACCGCTGCTTAGGAACGCAACACTGAAAATATTGAAACCAGTCTGATTGCCAGATGAAATAGAAAGAATGAGGAATGTGAATATTATAAACACCACGAAATTTCATCACGATATATTAAAAAAAAAAAATAAGTTGTAATACTTAGAGTTAAGCTTCTCTTTGTTACTTCAGACAGTCAAACTGGTTTTGATGTTTTCAGACCTGATTCCTTAGTTGATTCACTAGATTTTGAAACTATTAGTCTTTTTTTATTGCTTTAACATTAATCTGTAATTCCTAATTAATACACTTTTTGAAACTTTTTTTAGCAATATTCTAAAAATATATATTAAAACTAGTAATTATGCAATATCTTATGTATTTAATAACGATAAATTTTTCGAATTCCTATTAAAAGTGTGTAATGTCATTTTTATTCACAATTTTTCGCTCTTTTATATTGATAGAACAAAGTATGTAATCAATGTGTTATTTTAATTTCTCTTCCCTGACCCTCTTTTGTCATTCATGGAGAAGAATTTTCTGAGTAGAAATTTCTGCACTGCAAACTTTAATTAGTGTAGTTATAGTTAATTAAAATCCGCATTAGCATTACATGGAGAGGAAAAACACGAAAACCTCCCAGGGTTAGTGATAAAATTTTGTAAATTAAACTTGTCTCAATCAGTTATTATGTTGTAAGTTTTAATGAAAATCAATAAATGCCTTTTCTTTCAAAAATTTCGGTATCGTACTTTTTTATAAATTAATTTCGATTTTTTTGATAAATCTTTATATTAATTACAGTGAGCAGCTTCACAAATCTATATATTAAAATGTAAAATAACATAGAATTGTTTTAGTTTGTTGTTTTTAATGATCCATCGAAATGATCTATTAGAAAAATGGTACAATCTTTAAAAAAATTGAAAAAAATTAATTAAAATTAAAAAAAAAAAAAGGTTGTGAAAAATATACGAATTTAAATTATAATTAAAAGAAACAAATTAAAAAAGTAATAAAAAAATAAAATCTTGAACTCAAGGTTTTACTTTAACATAAAAAGTTCTACAAGTTGGCAAAGCAATTTTTAAAAAAAATTAACAAACTTTATTTGATTTATAGACAAAATATAAATTTATTTTTAATGTAGTTACTTTATATGAATTACTTTCATATGACTACATAGTAAAATTTTATAAATTTAAATACTCTGGTTATTATTAGTTCTCTAAATAATCAAATCAAAATAATAAATAATTCAAGATATAATTAGAAAAAGTGTATGTTAAATAAAAAAGATAACACCATTTTGAAAATAAATAAAGCCGTTTTAGATTAAAAAAAAATTATTTTTTAAGTTTTTCTTAGAAGGAAAAAAATCATAATGTAGAGTGAGTCTCTTCTAATATCTTTTGAAAGCTAGTTGACCCCCGCAGGTTGCAATTCCCCCTTTTCTGTGACAGTGGTTAGTCGATTAGTTTCGGATTACTTAACACCCCAGGAAGTACGCGCACCCCCACCAAAAATGTAGGCGAGACAGTGGAACGGGTTTTGGAGGTGCTATATTTTTCGTCCATATTCGGGGCTAGTTCTTACTGAAGGTTAGAAGGGAAATGGAAAGGCCTTCTTACAGTATCCGTTGGCCAAGACATCACGTTTCTACTCCTAGGAAAAACCTGAAACCTCGCGCTTCCGAACGGATTTTGCTAACGGTCTTCATTTTTCCTCCCATCTATCCGTCTTTCCCCTAACAATTTGCTGGTGAAAGCGTTTCGAACGTTCGAATAGGATGGGATTAAATTAGATTTCCGATTTCAAAGATAATTTTTAACCAGATATTTTCTGATTTTTAATAACCTAGATATTTTAAGAATATATTTCAGACATAATTTTTTCTCTCACAAATTTATTATTTCATAATATAAATGGATTAAATAATTAGTTTCGGTTTCTAGCAGAACTTATAATAAAATCTATAATAATCTTGGACAACTTTAAATAAAACTTGTTAAATAATAATAAATAGTTTGAATAGTTTGAGTGGACTGGGTATTATATTACCGGATTATAGTGTACCCTGAAAGAGGAAATAATTATGGACCCCATAGGGGGTACAAAATGTGGCACTGTAGTTCACTAGGTATGTATATCTAAAATAGTGCATTTTTCAATATTAAAAAAATGCCTCATATCAGACCTTAATAGTAACCCATAATATTTTTATTGGATCAGGAATTATATTAACGGGTAATAGTGTACCTTACCAGAGGAAATAATTATAGATCTCATAGGTGGTACACAATGTGACCCCGCAATTTATTTTGTATGTATATCTAAAATAGCATTGCGAGAAGCTTCATTTTGAGGAAATTCGCCTTCTAAAAAGCGGTAATATGGGGAAATTCGAAGTCATTTATCAATATTAACAACAGGCCTGATATCAGACCTTAATATTAACCAATAATATTCTAATTGGACCAGGTATTATATTACCGGAAAACAGTGTACCCTACCAAAGGAAACAATTATGAACCCCATAAGGGGTACACAATGTGAGCCCGCAATTTATTATGTATGTATAACAGCTATAGAGAAGGCGAATTTCTTAGAAATAAAGCTTCTCGCAACACTTTTTGAGGTATACATACATAGAAAATTTATTTCTCTTGAAAAAAGACTTAGAATTTCTCCGTATAAGAGCTATTCAGAAGGCGAATTTCTGCGAAATAAGACTTCTCGCATCTCTATTTCAGATAGACATACATTGCGGGGTCACACCGTGTACCCCCAATGGGGTCTATAATTGATTAAAATTTCTCCGTATTAACGCTTTTCGGAAGGCGAATTTCCTCAAAATAAAGCTTCTCGCAACACCTTTTTAGGTCTACATACATCTAAAATTTATTTCTCTTGAAAAAAGACTTAGAATTTCTCCGTATAAAAGCTATTCAGTAGGCGAATTTCTGCGAAATAAGACTTTTTGCATCACTATTTTAGATATACATACATAGTAAAATGCGGGGTCACACTGTGTACCCCCTATGGGCTGTATAATTATTTCCTGTGGTAGGGTACACTAGTACCAGGTAATATAACACCTGGACTAATTAAAATATTAAAGATCAATATTAAGGTCTGATAGGAGGCTTTGTTAACATTGAGAAAAGACTTATAATTTCTGCGTATAAAAGCTCTTCAGAAGGCGAATTTCTTCGAAATAAAGATTATCGCAACACTTTTTGAGATATACAAAAATAGTTAAATGCGGCGTCACGCTGTGTACCCCCTATGGGCTCTATAATTATTTCCTTTGGTAGGGTACACTAGTACAAGGTAATATAACACATGGTCCAATTAAAACATTAAAGGTTATATTAAGGTCTGATAGGAGGCATTTTTCTTAACATTGCAAAATGCACTGTTTTAGATATACATAGTAAAATGCGTGGTCACACTGTGTAACCCCTATGGGCTGCGAGCTACTTCATGGCTTCAAAAGCAATCTCGCGGTCAGTTTAACGATGTACTTTGGGGGCCCATTGCGACCCTCCTAATTAAGCTATAAATATTTCCTTAGGCACATGGGTTGGGGGCATGGTAAAATGCATGTATATCTCAAAAAGTGTTGCGAGAAGCTTTATTTGTAAGAAATTCGCCTTCCGAAAAGCGTTAATACGGAAAAATTCTAAGTCTTTTCTCAATAATAACAAAGCCTCCTATCAGACCTTAATATTGACCTTTAAATTTGTAATTGGACCAGGTATGATATTACGGGGTACTAGTGTACCCTACCAAAGGAAAAAATTATAGACCTCATAGGGCGTACACAGCGTGACCCCGAATTTTACTGTTTTTGTATATCTAAAATAGTGTTGCGAGAAGCTTTATTTCGAAGAAATTCGCCTTCCGAAGAGCTTTTATACGCAGAAATTCAAAGTCTTTTCTCAATGTTAACAAAGCCTCCTATCAGACCTTAATATTGACCCTTAATATTTTAAGTGGACCAGGTGTTATATTACCTGGTACTAGTGTACCCTACCAAAGGAAATAATTATAGAGCCCATAGGGGGTACACGGTGTAACGCCGCATTTTACTATGTATGTATATCTAAAACAGTGCATTTTTCAATGTTAATAAAAATGCCTCCTATCAGACCTTAATATTAACCTTTAATGTTTTAATTGGACCAAGTGTTATATTACCTTGTACTAGTGTACCTTACCAAAGGAAATAATTATAGACCCCATAGGGGGCACGCGGCGTGACCCCGAATTTTACTATGTATGTATGTATATCTCAAAAAGTGTTGCGAGAAGCTTTATTTCGAAGAAATTCGCCTTCCGAAGAGCTTTTATACGCAGAAATGCTATGTCTTTTTTCAAGAGGAGAAATAAATTTTCTATGTATGTATATCTCAAAAAGTGTTGCGAGAAGCTTTATTTTGAGGAAATTCGCCTTCCGAAAAGCGTTAATAATGAGAAATTTTAAGTCTTTTCTCATTGTTAACAAAAGGCTTCATAGTAGACCTTAATATTAACCTTTAATGTTGTAAATTGACCAGGTGTTATATTACCTTGTAATAGTGTACCCTACCAAAGGAAATAATTATAGACCCCATAGGGGGTACACAGCGTGACCCCGAATTTTACTCTTTCTGCATATCTAAAACAGTTCATTTTTCAATGTTAAGAAAAATTCCTCCTATCAGACCTTAATATTAACCTTTAATGTTGTAATTGGACCAGGTGTTATATTACCTTGTACTAGTGTACCCTACTAAAGGAAATAATTATAGACCCTATAGGGGGTACACAGTGTGACCCCGAATTTCACTGTTTTTGTATATCTAAAATAGTGTTGCGAAAAGCTTTATTTCGCAGAAATTCGCCTTCTGAATAGCTTTTATACGGAGAAATTCTAAGTCTTTTTTCAAGAGAAATGAATTTTCTATGTATGTATATCTCAAAAAGTGTTGCGAGAAGTGTTATTTTTCATATATAGTTCCTTCTAAAATATAGAAAAAGACATTAAATGAATAATATAATGTAAAATTAACAATAGAAAAAAAAATAAACAAATTTTAAAAATTGTCCACACTGGGATTCGAACCCGCACCGTCTCGCTCAGCTGCTATCACGCTTTCCGCTCCACCACGATTACACAGTCAGCGAGTTACTTCATGGCTTCAAAAGCAATCTCGCGGTCAGTTTAACGATGTACTTTGGGGGCCCATTGCGACCCTCCTAATTAAGCTATAAATATTTTCTTAGGCACAGGGGTTGGGGGCATGGTACCCTATTTTGGTACCAAGTTTGAGATTTATAGCTTAATATTAAAGCGAGTTACGTGGTCTTGAAAATTTATCCGAACATACCTATTTCATGTTATTTTTTATTCCATTATGCGTTCTTTAACGAAGAAAGAGGATTGTTTTTATACAGAGAACATACTAGGCAGGCCAAACTATCGAAAGTATTGTAAATAATATGAATAAATTAATTTTAATTGATTTTTTCTGTTTTTAAGCTCTGATTTCATTTTCCCGAACTTAAAAAAATTATTTTTCATATATAATTCCTTCTATAATATAGAAAAACACATTAAATAAATAAGATAATGTAAAATTAACAAGAGAAAAAAAAACAAATTTCAAAAAATGGACAGCACTGGGATTCGAACCCTCGCCATCTCGCTCAGCTGCTATCACGCTATCCGCTACTCCACGCATACACGGTGATGGTGGTATTCCATGCCTTCCAAAGCACTCTCCCGGTCAGTTGATCGATGTATTTTGGGGGCCCATTGCGATCCTCCTATTCAACCTATAAATATTTCCTTCGGCACAGACGTGGGGGGCATGGTACCCTATTTTGGTACCGAGTTTGAGATTTATAGCTTAATATTAAAGCGAGTTATGTGGTCTTGAAATCTTACCCGTACATGCCTATTTTATGTTATTTTTTATTCCATTACGCGTTCTTTAACGAAGAAAGAGGATTGTTTTTATACAGAGAACATATTAGACAGGCCAAACTATCGAAAGTATTGTAAATAATATGAATAAATTAATTTTAATTGATTTTTCCTGTTTTTAAGCTCTGCTCTCACTTTCCCGAACTTAAAAAAATTATTTTTCATATATAATTCCTTCTATAATATAGAAAAACACATTAAATAAATAAGATAATGTAAAATTAACAAGAGAAAAAAAAACAAATTTCAAAAAATGGACAGCACTGGGATTCGAACCCTCGCCATCTCGCTCAGCTGCTCTCACGCTATCCGCTACTCCACGCATACACGGTGATGGTGGTATTCCATGCCTTCTAAAGCACTCTCCCGGTCAGTTGATCGATGTATTTTGGGGGCCCATTGCGATCCTCCTATTTAACCTATAAATATTTCCTTTGGCACAGAGGTGGGGGGCATGGTACCCTATTTTGGTACCGAGTTTGAGATTTATAGCTTAATATTAAAGCGAGTTATGTGGTCTTGAAAATTTATCCGAACATACCTATTTTATGTTATTTTTTATTCCATTATGCGTTCTTTAAGGAAGAAAGAGTATTGTTTTTATACAGAGAACATACTAGGGAGGCCAAACTATCGAAAGTAGTGTAAATAATATGAATAAATTAATTTTAATTGAATTTTCCTGTTTTTAAGCTCTGCTCTCACTTTCCCGAACTTAAAAAAATTATTTTTCATATATAGTTCCTTCTAAAATATAGAAAAAGACATTAAATGAATAATATAATGTAAAATTAACAATAGAAAAAAAAATAAACAAATTTTAAAAATTGTCCACACTGGGATTCGAACTCGCACCGTCTCGCTCAGCTGCTATCACGCTATCCGCTCCACCACGATTACACGGTCAGCGAGCTACTTGATGGCTTCAAAAGCCATCTCGCGGTCAGTTTAACGATGTACTTTGGGGGCCCATTGCGACCCTCCTAATTAAGCTATAATTATTTCCTTAGGCACAGGAGTTATGGGCATGGTACCCTATTTTGGTACCGAGTTTGAGATTTATAGCTTAATATTAAAGCGAGTTACGTGGTCTTGAAATTTGATCCGTACATGCCTATTTTATGTTATTTTTAATTCCATTACGCGTTCTTTAACGAAGAAAGAGGATTGTTTTTATACAGAGAACATATTAGGCAGGCCAAACTATCGAAAGTATTGTAAATAATATGAATAAATTAATTTATTCATATTATTATTATATTACGGAGTACCAGTGTACCCTACCAAAGGAAATAATTTTAGAGCCCATAGGGGGTACACAGTGTGACCCCGCATTTTACTATGTATGTATATTTAAAACAATGCATTTTTCAATGTTAAGAAAAATGCCTCCTATCAGACCTTAATATTAACCTTTAATGTTGTAAATGGACCAGGTATTATATTATGGGGTACTAGTGTACCCTACCAAAGGAAATAATTATAGACCCCATAGGGGGTACACACCGTGACCCCGAATTTTACTGTTTTTGTATATCTAAAACAATGCATTTTTCAATGTTAAGAAAAATGCCTCCTATCAGACCTTTATATTAACCTTTAATGTTGTAAATGGATCAGGTGTTATATTACCTTGTACTAGTGTACCCTACTAAAGGATATAATTATAGACCCCATAGGGGGTACACAGCGTGACCCCGAATTTTACTGTTTTTGTATATCTCCAAAAGTGTTGCGAAAAGTCTTATTTCGCAGAAATTCGCCTTCTGAGTAGCTTTATACGGAGAAATTCTACGTCTTTACTCAATGTTAACAAACCCTCCTATCAGATCTTAATATTGACCCTTAATATTTTAAGTGGACCAGGTGTTATATTACCTTGTACTAGTGTACCCTACCAAAGGAAATAATTATAGACACCATAGGGGGTACACAGCGTGACCCCGCACTTTACTCTGTATGTATACCTAAAACAGTGCATTTTTCAATGTTAAGAAAAATGCCTCCTATCAGACCTTAATATTAACCTTTAATGTTGTAATTGGACCAGGTGTTATATTACCTTGTACTCGTGTACCCTACCAAAGGAAAAAATTATAGACCCCTTAGGGGGTACACAGCGTGACCCCGAACTTTACTGTTTTTGTTGAGATTTATAGCTTAATATTAAAGCGAGTTATGTGGTCTTGAAAACTTACCCGTACATGCCTATTTTATGTTATTTTTTATTCCATTACACGTTCTTTAACGAAGAAAGAGGATTGTTTTTATACAGAGAACATATTAGGCAGGCCAAACTATCGAAAATATTGTAAATAATATGAATAAATTAATTTTAATTGATTTTTCCTATTTTTAAGCTCTGTTCTCACTTTCCCGAATTTAAAAAAATTATTTTTCATATATAGTTCCTTCTAAAATATAGAAAAAGACATTAAATGAATAATATAATGTAAAATTAACAATAGAAAAAAAAATAAACAAATTTTAAAAATTGTCCACTCTGGGATTCGAACCCGCACCGTCTCGCTCAGCTGCTATCACGCTATCCGCTCCACCACGATTACACGGTCAGCGAGTTACTTCATGGCTTCAAAAGCAATCTCGCGGTCAGTTTAACGATGTACTTTGGGGGCCCATTGCGACCCTCCTAATTAAGCTATAAATATTTCCTTAGGCACAGGGGTTGGGGGCATGGTACCCTATTTTGGTACCAAGTTTGAGATTTATAGCTTAATATTAAAGCGAGTTACGTGGTCTTGAATATTTATCCGAACATACCTATTTCATGTTATTTTTTATTCCATTATGCGTTCTTTAACGAAGAAAGAGGATTGTTTTTATACAGAGAACATACTAGGCAGGCCAAACTATCGAAAGTATTGTAAATAATATGAATAAATTAATTTTAATTGATTTTTTCTGTTTTTAAGCTCTGATCTCATTTTCCCGAACTTAAAAAAATTATTTTTCATATATAATTCCTTCTATAATATAGAAAAACACATTAAATAAATAAGATAATGTAAAATTAACAAGAGAAAAAAAAACAAATTTCAAAAAATGGACAGCACTGGGATTCGAACCCTCGCCATCTCGCTCAGCTGCTATCACGCTATCCGCTACTCCACGCATACTCGGTGATGGTGGTATTCCATGCCTTCCAAAGCACTCTCCCGGTCAGTTGATCGATGTATTTTGGGGGCCCATTGCGATCCTCCTAATTAACCTATAAATATTTCCTTTGGCACAGAGGTGGGGGGCATGGTACCCTATTTTGGTACCGAGTTTGAGATTTATAACTTAATATTAAAGCGAGTTACGTGGTCTTGAAAATTGATCCGTACATACCTATTTTATGTTATTTTTTATTCCATTATGCATTCTTTAAGGAAGAAAGAGTATTGTTTTTATACAGAGAACATACTAGGGAGGCCAAACTATCGAAAGTAGTGTAAATAATATGAATAAATTAATTTTAATTGAATTTTCCTGTTTTTAAGCTCTGTTCTCACTTTCCCGAACTTAAAAAAATTATTTTTCCTATATAGTTACTTATATAATATAGAAAAACACATTAAATAAATAATATAATGTAAAATTAACAAAAGAAAAAAAATTTAAAAATGGTTCACACCGGGATTCGAACCCGCGTCGTCCCGCTCAGCTGCTATCACGCTATCCGCTCCACCACGTATACATGGTAAGCGTCGTATTCCATGCCTTCAAAAGCACTTTCCCGGTTAGTTTAACGATGTACTTTGGGGGCCCATTGCGACCCTCCTAATTAAGCTATAAATATTTCCTTAGGCACAGGGGTTGGGGGTATGGTACCCTATTTTGGTACCAAGTTTGAGATTTATAGCTTAATATTAAAGCGAGTTATGTGGTCTTGAAATCTTACCCGTACATGCCTATTTTATGTTATTTTTTATTCCATTACGTGTTCTTTAACGAAGAAAGAGGATTGTTTTTATACAGAGAACATATTAGACAGGCCAAACTATCGAAAGTATTGCAAATAATATGAATAAATTAATTTTAATTGATTTTTCCTGTTTTTAAGCTCTGTTCTCACTTTCCCGAACTTAAAAAAATTATTTTTCATATATAGTTCCTTCTAAAATATAGAAAAAGACATTAAATGAATAATATAATGTAAAATTAACAATAGAAAAAAAAATAAAAAAATTTTAAAAATTGTCCACACTGGGATTCGATCCCGCACCGTCTCGCTCAGCTGCTATCACGCTATCCGCTCCACCACGATTACACGGTCAGCGAGCTACTTGATGGCTTCAAAAGCAATCTCGCGGTCAGTTTAACGATGTACTTTGGGGGCCCATTGCGACCCTCCTAATTAAGCTATAATTATTTCCTTAGGCACAGGAGTTGGGGGCATGGTACCCTATTTTGGTACCGAGTTTGAGATTTATAGCTTAATATTAAAGCGAGTTACGTGGTCTTGAAATTTGATCCGTACATGCCTATTTTATGTTATTTTTAATTCCATTACGCGTTCTTTAACGAAGAAAGAGGATTGTTTTTATAAAGAGAACATATTAGGCAGGCCAAACTATCGAAAGTATTGTAAATAATATGAATAAATTAATTTTAATTGATTTTTCCTGTTTTTAAGCTCTGCTCTCACTTTCCCGAACTTAAAAAAATTATTTTTCATATATAGTTCCTTCTAAAATATAGAAAAAGACATTAAATGAATAATATAATGTAAAATTAACAATAGAAAAAAAAATAAACAAATTTTAAAAATTTTCTATGTATGTATGTATGTATGTATGTATGTATGTATACCTCAAAAAGTGTTGGGAGAAGCTTTATTTTGAGGAATTTCGCCTTCCGAAAAGCGTTAATACGAAAAAATTCTAAGTCTTTTCTCATTGTTAACAAAAGGCTTCATATTATACTATAATATTAACCTTTAGTGTTGTAATTGGACCATTTACTATATTACCGGGTACTAGTTTACCCTACAAAAGGAAATATTAATGGACCCCGCATTTTACTGTTTTTGTATATCTCAAAAAGTGTTGCGAGAAGCTTTTTTGACCTTTATTGACCTTTTTTGACGTTAATATTAACCTTTAATGTTGTTATTGGACTAGGTATTATACTACGGGGTACTAGTGTACCCTACCAAAGGAAATAATTATAGACCTCATAGGGGGTACACAGTGTAACCCCTCATTTTATGTATGTATGTATGTATGTATGTATGTATATCTAAAACAGGACATTTTTCAATGTTAAGAAAAATTCCTTCTATCAGACCTTCATATTAACCTTTAATGTTTTAATTGGACGAGGTGTTATATTACCTTGTAATAGTGTACCCTACCAAAGGAATCAATTATAGACCCCATAGGGGGTACAAGGTGTGACCCCGCAATGTATGTCTATCTGAAATAGTGATGCGAAAATTCTTATTTCGCAGAAATTCGCCTTCCGAAAAGCGTTAATACGGAGAAATTCTTTTTTCAAGAGAAATAAATTTTCTATGTCTGTATATCTCAAAAAGTGTTGCGAGAAGCTTTATTTGTAAGAAATTCGCCTTCCGAAAAGCGTTAATACGGAAAAATTCTAAGTCTTTTCTCAATAATAACAAAGCCTCCTATCAGACCTTAATATTGACCTTTAAATTTGTAATTGGACCAGGTATTATATTACGGGGTACTAGTGTACCCTACCAAAGGAAAAAATTATAGACCTCATAGGGCGTACACAGCGTGACCCCGAATTTTACTGTTTTTGTATATCTAAAATAGTGTTGCGAGAAGCTTTATTTCGAAGAAATTCGCCTTCCGAAGAGCTTTTATACACGGAAATTCAAAGTCTTTTCTCAATGTTAACAAAGCCTCCTATCAGACCTTAATATTGACCCTTAATATTTTAAGTGGACCAGGTGTTATATTACCTGGTACTAGTGTATCCTACCAAAGGAAATAATAGAGCCCATAGGGGGTACACGGTGTAACGCCGCATTTTTCTATGTATGTATATCTAAAACAGTGCATTTTTCAATGTTAATAAAAATGCCTCCTATCAGACCTTAATATTAACCTTTAATGTTTTAATTGGACCAGGTGTTATATTACCTTGTATTAGTGTACCTTACCAAAGGAAATAATTATAGACCCCATAGGGGGTACGCAGCGTGACCCCGAATTTTACTATGCATGTATGTATATCTCAAAAAGTGTTGCGAGAAGCTTTATTTCGAAGAAATTCGCCTTCCGAAGAGCTTTTATACGCAGAAATGCTAAGTCTTTTTTCAAGAGGAGAAATAAATTTTCTATGTATGTATATCTCAAAAAGTGTTGCGAGAAGCTTTATTTTGAGGAAATTCGCCTTCCGAAAAGCGTTAATAATGAGAAATTTTAAGTCTTTTCTCATTGTTAACAAAAGGCTTCATAGCAGATTTTAATATTAACCTTTAATGTTGTAAATTGACCAGGTGTTATATTACCTTGTAATAGTGTACCCTACCAAAGGAAATAATTATAGACCCCATAGGGGGTACACAGCGTGACCCCGAATTTTACTCTTTCTGTATATCTAAAACAGTTCATTTTTCAATGTTAAGAAAAATTCCTCCTATCAGACCTTAATATTAACCTTTAATGTTGTAATTGGACCAGGTGTTATATTACCTTGTACTAGTGTACCCTACTAAAGGAAATAATTATAGACCCTATAGGGGGTACACAGTGTGACCCCGAATTTTACTGTTTTTGTATATCTAAAATAGTGTTGCGAGAAGCTTTATTTCGCAGAAATTCGCCTTCTGAATAGCTTTTATACGGAGAAATTCTAAGTCTTTTTTCAAGAGAAATGAATTTTCTATGTATGTATATCTCAAAAAGTGTTGCGAGAAGCTTTATTTTGAAGAAATTCGCCTTCTGAAAATCTTTTATACGCATAATCTTTCAACGGAAAGGCTCCGACGCTGGTCCCCGTACCGGACCGGAGTGTATTGCCGGCAGAGGCGCTCCGGATACCGCAGCAGCCGGGTTGCTTTTACGTGAGAAATAAATTTTCTATGTATGTATGTATACCTCAAAAAGTGTTGGGAGAAGCTTTATTTTGAGGAAATTCGCCTTCCGAAAAGCGTTAATACGAAAAAATTCTAAGTCTTTTCTCATTGTTAACAAAAGGCTTCATATTATACTATAATATTAACCTTTAATGTTGTAATTGGACTAGGTGTTATATTACCTTTTACTAGTGTACCCTACCAAAGGAAATAATTATAGAGACCATAGGGGGTACACAGCGTGACCCCGAATTTTACTCTTTTTGTATAGCTAAAATAGTGTTGCGAGAAGCTCTATTTCCAAGAAATTCGCCTTCTGAAGAGCTTTTATAGGCAGATATTCTAAGTCTGTTTTCAAGAGGAGAAATAAATTTTTTATGTATGTATATCTCCAAAAGTGTTGCGAGAAGCTTTATTTTGAGGAAATTCGCCTTCCGAGAAGCGTTAATACGGATCAATATAAAGTCTTTTCTCATTGTTAACAAATGGCTTCATATAAGACCTTAATATTAACCTTTAATGTTGTAATTGGACCAGGTATTATATTACGGAGTACTAGTGTACCCTACCAAAGGAAATAATTTTAGAGCCCATAGGGGGTACACAGTGTGACCCCGCATTTTACTATGTATGTATATTTAAAACAATGCATTTTTCAATGTTAAGAAAAATGCCTCCTATCAGACCTTAACATTAACCTTTAATGTTGTAAATGGACCAGGTATTATATTATGGGGTACTAGTGTACCCTACCAAAGGAAATAATTATAGACACCATGGGGGGTACACAGCGTGACTTCGAATTTTACTGTTTTTGTATATATAAAACAATGCATTTTTCAATGTTAAGAAAAATGCCGCCTATCAGACCTTAATATTAACCTTTAATGTTGTAATTGGACCAGGTATTATATTACGGGGTACTAGTGTACCCTACCAAAGGACATAATTATAGACCCCATAGGGGGTACACAGCGCGACCCCGAATTTTACTGTTTTTGTATATCTCCAAAAGTGTTGCGAGAAGCTTTATTTCGAAGAAATTCGCCTTCTGAAGAGCTTTTATACGCAGAAATTCTACGTCTTTTCTCAATGTTAACAAACCCTCCTATCAGACCTTAATATTGACCCTTAATATTTTAAGTGGACCAGGTGTTATATTACCTTGTACTAGTGTACCCTACCAAAGGAAATAATTATAGACACCATAGGGGGTACACAGCGTGACCCCGCACTTTACTCTGTATGTATACCTAAAACAGTGCATTTTTCAATGTTAAGAAAAATGCCTCCTAACAGACCTTAATATTAACCTTTAATGTTGTAATTGGACCAGGTGTTATATTACCTTGTACTCGTGTACCCTACCAAAGGAAAAAATTATAGACCCCATAGGGGGTACACAGCGTGACCCCGAACTTTACTGTTTTTGTTGAGATTTATTGCTTAATATTAAAGCGAGTTATGTGGTCTTGAAAACTTACCCGTACATGCCTATTTTATGTTATTTTTTATTCCATTACACGTTCTTTAACGAAGAAAGAGGATTGTTTTTATACAGAGAACATATTAGGCAGGCCAAACTATCGAAAATATTGTAAATAATATGAATAAATTAATTTTAATTGATTTTTCCTATTTTTAAGCTCTGTTCTCACTTTCCCGAACTTAAAAAAATTATTTTTCATATATAGTTCCTTCTAAAATATAGAAAAAGACATTAAATGAATAATATAATGTAAAATTAACAATAGAAAAAAAAATAAACAAATTTTAAAAATTGTCCACACTGGGATTCGAACCCGCACCGTCTCGCTCAGCTGCTATCACGCTATCCGCTCCACCACGATTACACGGTCAGCGAGTTACTTCATGGCTTCAAAAGCAATCTCGCGGTCAGTTTAACGATGTACTTTGGGGGCCCATTGCGACCCTCCTAATTAAGCTATAAATATTTCCTTAGGCACAGGGGTTGGGGGCATGGTACCCTATTTTGGTACCAAGTTTGAGATTTATAGCTTAATATTAAAGCGAGTTACGTGGTCTTGAAAATGTATCCGAACATACCTATTTCATGTTATTTTTTATTCCATTATGCGTTCTTTAACGAAGAAAGAGGATTGTTTTTATACAGAGAACATACTAGGCAGGCCAAACTATCGAAAGTATTGTAAATAATATGAATAAATTAATTTTAATTGATTTTTTCTGTTTTTAAGCTCTGATCTCATTTTCCCGAACTTAAAAAAATTATTTTTCATATATAATTCCTTCTATAATATAGAAAAACACATTAAATAAATAAAATAATGTAAAATTAACAAGGGAAAAAAAAACAAATTTCAAAAAATGGACAGCACTGGGATTCGAACCCTCGCCATCTCGCTCAGCTGCTATCACGCTATCCGCTACTCCACGCATACACGGTGATGGTGGTATTCCATGCCTTCCAAAGCACTCTCCCAGCACCCGTCAGTTGATCGATGTATTTTGGGGGCCCATTGCGATCCTCCTAATTAACCTATAAATATTTCCTTTGGCACAGAAGTGGGGGGCATGGTACCCTATTTTGGTACCGAGTTTGAGATTTATAACTTAATATTAAAGCGAGTTACGTGGTCTTGAAAATTGATCCGTACATACCTATTTTATGTTATTTTTTATTCCATTATGCGTTCTTTAAGGAAGAAAGAGTATTGTTTTTATACAGAGAACATACTAGGGAGGCCAAACTATCGAAAGTATTGTAAATAATATGAATAAATTAATTTTAATTGAATTTTCCTGTTTTTAAGCTCTGTTCTCACTTTCCCGAACTTAAAAAAATTATTTTTCCTATATAGTTACTTATATAATATAGAAAAACACATTAAATAAATAATATAATGTAAAATTAACAAAAGAAAAAAAATTTAAAAATGTTCCACACCGGGATTCGAACCCGCGTCATCCCGCTCAGCTGCTATCACGCTATCCGCTCCACCACGTATACATGGTAAGCGTCGTATTCCATGCCTTCAAAAGCACTTTCCCGGTTAGTTTAACGATGTACTTTGGGGGCCCATTGCGACCCTCCTAATAAAGCTATAAATATTTCCTTAGGCACAGGGGTTGGGGGCATGGTACCCTATTTTGGTACCAAGTTTGAGATTTATAGCTTAATATTAAAGCGAGTTATGTGGTCTTGAAAACTTATCCGTACATACCTATTTTATGTTATTTTTTATTCCATTATACGTTCTTTAACGAAGAAAGAGGAATGTTTTTATACAGAGAACATACTAGGCAGGCCAAACTATCGAAAGTATTGTAAATAATATGAATAAATTAATTTTAATTGATTTTTCCTGTTTTTAAGCTCTGTTCTCACTTTCCCGAACTTAAAAAAATTATTTTTCATATATAGTTCCTTCTAAAATATAGAAAAAGACATTAAATGAATAATATAATGTAAAATTAACAATAGAAAAAAAATAAACAAATTTTAAAAATTGTCCACACTGGGATTCGAACCCGCACCGTCTTGCTCAGCTGCTATCACGCTATCCGCTCCACCACGATTACACGGTCAGCGAGCTACTTGATGGCTTCAAAAGCAATCTCGCGGTCAGTTTAACGATGTACTTTGGGGACCCATTGTGACCCTCCTAATTAAGCTATATATATTTCCTTAGGCACAGGCGTTGGGGGCATGGTACCCTATTTTGATACCGAGTTTGAGATTTATAGCTTAATATTAAAGCGAGTAACGTGGTCTTGAAATTTGATCCGTACATGCCTATTTTATGTTATTTTTAATTCCATTACGCGTTCTTTAACGAAGAAAGATGATTGTTTTTATACAGAGAACATATTAGGCAGGCCAAACTATCGAAAGTATTGTAAATAATATGAATAAATTAATTTTAATTGATTTTTCCTGTTTTTAAGCTCTGCTCTCACCTTCCCGAACTTAAAAAAATTATTTTTAATATATAGTTCCTTCTAAAATATAGAAAAAGACATTAAATGAATAATATAATGTAAAATTAACAATAGAAAATAAAAATAAACAAATTTTAAAAATTTTCTATGTATGTATGTATGTATGTATGTATGTATGTATGTATACCTCAAAAAGTGTTGGGAGAAGCTTTATTTTGAGGAATTTCGCCTTCCGAAAAGCGTTAATACGAAAAAATTCTAAGTCTTTTCTCATTGTTAACAAAAGGCTTCATATTATACTATAATATTAACCTTTAATGTTGTAATTGGACCAGGTACTATATTACCGGGTACTAGTTTACCCTACAAAAGGAAATATTAATGGACCCCGTATTTTACTGTTTTTGTATATCTCAAAAAGTGTTGCGAGAAGCTTTTTTGACCTTTTTTGACCTTAATATTAACCTTTAATGTTGTTATTGGACTAGGTATTATATTACGGGGTACTAGTGTACCCTACCAAAGGAAATAATTATAGACCTCATAGGGGGTACACAGCGTGACCCCGCACTTTACTATGTATGTATATCTAAAACAGTGCATTTTTCAATGTTAAGAAAAGTGCCTCCTATCAGACCTTAATATTAACCTTTAATGTTTTAATTGGACGAGGTGTTATATTACCTTGTAATAGTGTACCCTACCAAAGGAATCAAATATAGACCCCATAGGGAGTACACAGCGTGACCCCGAATTTTACTGTTTTTGTATATCTCCAAAAGTGTTGCGAGAAGCTTTATTTCGAAAAAATTCGCCTTCCGAAGAGCTTTTATATGCAGAAATTCAAAGTCTTTTCTTAATGTTAACAAAGCCTCCTATCAGACCTTAATATTGACCCTTAATATTTTAAGTGGACCAGGTGTTATATTACCTGGTACTAGTGTACCTTTTCTCATTGTTAACAAAAGGCTTCATATTATACTATAATATTAACCTTTAATGTTGTAATTGGACCAGGTACTATATTACCGGGTACTAGTTTACCCTACAAAAGGAAATATTAATGGACCCCGCATTTTACTGTTTTTGTATATCTCAAAAAGTGTTGCGAGAAGCTTTTTTGACCTTTTTTGACCTTTTTTGACCTTAATATTAACCTTTAATGTTGTTATTGGACTAGGTATTATATTACGGGGTACTAGTGTACCCTACCAAAGGAAATAATTATAGACCTCATAGGGGGTACACAGTGTAACCCCTCATTTTACTATGTATGTATGTATGTATGTATATCTAAAACAGGGCATTTTTCAATGTTAAGAAAAATGCCTCCTATCAGACCTTAATATTAACCTTTAATGTTTTAATTGGACGAGGTGTTATATTTTCTTGTAATAGTGTACCCTACCAAAGGAATCAATTATAGACCCCATAGGGGGTACACGGTGTGACCCCGCAATGTATGTCTATCTGAAATAGTGATGCGAAAAGTCTTATTTCGCCGAAATTCGCCTTCCGAAAAGCTTTAATACGGAGAAAATTTTTTTTCAAGAGAAATAAATTTTCTATGTATGTATATCTCAAAAAGTGTTGTGAGAAGCTTTATTTGTAAGAAATTTGCCTTCCGAAAAGCGTTAATACGGAAAAATTCTAAGTCTTTTTCTCAATAATAACAAAGCCTCCTATCAGACCTTAATATTGACCTTTAAATTTGTAATTGGAGCAGCTATTATATTACGGGGTACTAGTGTACCCTACGAAAGGAAAAAAATATAGACCTCATAGGGCGTACACAGCGTGACCCCGAATTTTACTGTTTTTGTATATCTAAAATAGTGTTGCGAGAAGTTTTATTTCGAAGAAATTCGCCTTCCGAAGAGCTTTTATACGCAGAAATTCAAAGTCTTTTCTCAATGTTAACAAAGCTTCCTATCAGACCTTAATATTGACCCTTAATATTTTAAGTGGACCAGGTGTTACATTACCTGGAACTAGTGTACCCTACCAAAGGAAATAATTATAGAGCCCATAGGGGGTACACGGTGTAACGCCGCATTTTACTATGTATGTATATCTAAAACAGTGCATTTTTCAATGTTAATAAAAATGCCTCCTATCAGACCTTAATATTAACCTTTAATGTTTTAATTGGACCAGGTGTTATATTACCTTGTACTAGTGTACCTTACCAAAGGAAATAATTATAGACCCCATAGGGGGTACGCAGCGTGACCCCGAATTTTACTATGTATGTATGTATATCTCAAAAAGTGTTGCGAGAAGCTTTATTTCGAAGAAATTCGCCTTCCGAAGAGCTTTTATACGCAGAAATGCTAAGTCTTTTTTCAAGAGGAGAAATAAATTTTCTATGTATGTATATCTCAAAAAGTGTTGCGAGAAGCTTTATTTTGACGAAATTCGCCTTCCGAAAAGCGTTAATAATGAGAAATTTTAAGTCTTTTCTCATTGTTAACAAAAGGCTTCATAGCAGACCTTAATATTAACCTTTAATGTTGTAAATTGACCAGGTGTTATATTACCTTGTAATAGTGTACCCTACCAAAGGAAATAATTATAGACCCCATAGGGGGTACACAGCGTGACCCCGAATTTTACTCTTTCTGTATATCTAAAACAGTTCATTTTTCAATGTTAAGAAAAATTCCTCCTATCAGACCTTAATATTAACCTTTAATGTTGTAATTGGACCAGGTGTTATATTACCTTGTACTAGTGTACCCTACTAAAGGAAATAATTATAGACCCTATAGGGGGTACTTAGTGTGACCCCGAATTTTACTGTTTTTGTATATCTAAAATAGTGTTGCGAGAAGCTTTATTTCGCAGAAATTCGCCTTCTGAATAGCTTTTATACGGAGAAATTCTAAGTCTTTTTTCAAGAGAAATGAATTTTCTATGTATGTATATCTCAAAAAGTGTTGCGAGAAGCTTTATTTTGAAGAAATTCGCCTTCTGAAAATCTTTTATACGCATAATCTTTCAACGGAAAGGCTCCGACGCTGGTCCCCGTACCGGACCGGAGTGTATTGCCGGCAGAGGCGCTCCGGATACCGCAGCAGCCGGGTTGCTTTTACGTGAGAAATAAATTTTCTATGTATGTATGTATACCTCAAAAAGTGTTGGGAGAAGCTTTATTTTGAGGAAATTCGCCTTCCGAAAAGCGTTAATACGAAAAAATTCTAAGTCTTTTCTCATTGTTAACAAAAGGCTTCATATTATACTATAATATTAACCTTTAATGTTGTAATTGGACTAGGTGTTATATTACTTGAAAATTGATCCGTACATACCTATTTTATGTTATTTTTTATTCCATTATGCGTTCTTTAAGGAAGAAAGAGTATTGTTTTTATACAGAGAACATACTAGGGAGGCCAAACTATCGAAAGTATTGTAAATAATATGAATAAATTAATTTTAATTGAATTTTCCTGTTTTTAAGCTCTGTTCTCACTTTCCCGAACTTAAAAAAATTATTTTTCCTATATAGTTACTTATATAATATAGAAAAACACATTAAATAAATAATATAATGTAAAATTAACAAAAGAAAAAAAATTTAAAAATGTTCCACACCGGGATTCGAACCCGCGTCATCCCGCTCAGCTGCTATCACGCTATCCGCTCCACCACGTATACATGGTAAGCGTCGTATTCCATGCCTTCAAAAGCACTTTCCCGGTTAGTTTAACGATGTACTTTGGGGGCCCATTGCGACCCTCCTAATAAAGCTATAAATATTTCCTTAGGCACAGGGGTTGGGGGCATGGTACCCTATTTTGGTACCAAGTTTGAGATTTATAGCTTAATATTAAAGCGAGTTATGTGGTCTTGAAAACTTATCCGTACATACCTATTTTATGTTATTTTTTATTCCATTATACGTTCTTTAACGAAGAAAGAGGAATGTTTTTATACAGAGAACATACTAGGCAGGCCAAACTATCGAAAGTATTGTAAATAATATGAATAAATTAATTTTAATTGATTTTTCCTGTTTTTAAGCTCTGTTCTCACTTTCCCGAACTTAAAAAAATTATTTTTCATATATAGTTCCTTCTAAAATATAGAAAAAGACATTAAATGAATAATATAATGTAAAATTAACAATAGAAAAAAAATAAACAAATTTTAAAAATTGTCCACACTGGGATTCGAACCCGCACCGTCTTGCTCAGCTGCTATCACGCTATCCGCTCCACCACGATTACACGGTCAGCGAGCTACTTGATGGCTTCAAAAGCAATCTCGCGGTCAGTTTAACGATGTACTTTGGGGGCCCATTGCGACCCTCCTAATTAAGCTATAAATATTTCCTTAGGCACAGGGGTTGGGGGCATGGTACCCTATTTTGGTGCCGAGTTTGAGATTTATAGCTGAATATTAAAGCGAGTTATATGGTCTTGAAATCTTACCCGTACATGTCTATTTTATGTTATTTTTTATTCCATTACGCGTTCTTTAACGAAGAAAGAGGATTGTTTTTATACAGAGAACATATTAGACAGGCCAAACTATCGAAAGTATTGTAAATAATATGAATAAATTAATTTTAATTGATTTTTCCTGTTTTTAAGCTCTGTTCTCACTTTCCCGAACTTAAAAAAATTATTTTTCATATATAGTTCCTTCTAAAATATAGAAAAAGACATTAAATGAATAATATAATGTAAAATTAACAATAGAAAAAAAAATAAACAAATTTTAAAAATTGTCCACACTGGGGTTCGAACCCGCACCGTCTCGCTCAGCTGCTATCACGCTATCCGCTCCACCACGATTACACGGTCAGCGAGCTACTTGATGGCTTCAAAAGCAATCTCGCGGTCAGTTTAACGATGTACTTTGGGGGCCCATTGCGACCCTCCTAATTAAGCTATAAATATTTCCTTAGGCACAGTGGTTGGGGGCATGGTACCCTATTTTGGTACCGAGTTTGAGATTTATAGTTTAATATTAAAGCGAGTTACGTGGTCTTGAAATTTGATCCGTACATGCCTATTTTATGTTATTTTTAATTCCATTACGCGTTCTTTAACGAAGAAAGAGGATTGTTTTTATACAGAGAACATATTAGGCAGGCCAAACTATCGAAAGTATTGTAAATAATATGAATAAATTAATTTTAATTGATTTTTCCTGTTTTTAAGCTCTGCTCTCACTTTCCCGAACTTAAAAAAATTATTTTTCATATATAGTTCCTTCTAAAATATAGAAAAAGACATTAAATGAATAATATAATGTAAAATTAACAATAGAAAAAAAAATAAACAAATTTTAAAAATTTTCTATGTATGTATGTATGTATGTATGTATGTATGTATACCTCAAAAAGTGTTGGGAGAAGCTTTATTTTGAGGAATTTCGACTTCCGAAAAACGTTAATACGAAAAAATTCTAAGTCTTTTCTCATTGTTAACAAAAGGCTTCATATTATACTATAATATTAACCTTTAATGTTGTAATTGGACCAGGTACTATATTACCGGGTACTAGTTTACCCTACAAAAGGAAATATTAATGGACCCCGCATTTTACTGTTTTTGTATATCTCAAAAAGTGTTGCGAGAAGCTTTTTTGACCTTTTTTGACCTTAATATTAACCTTTAATGTTGTTATTGGACTAGGTATTATATTACGGGGTACTAGTGTACCCTACCAAAGGAAATAATTATAGACCTCATAGGGGGTACACAGTGTAACCCCTCATTTTACTATGTATGTATGTATGTATATCTAAAACAGGGCATTTTTCAATGTTAAGAAAAATGCCTCCTATCAGACCTTAATATTAACCTTTAATGTTTTAATTGGACGAGGTGTTATATTACCTTGTAATACTGTACCCTACCAAAGGAATCAATTATAGACCCCATAGGGGGTACACGGTGTGACCCCGCAATGTATGTCTATCTGAAATAGTGATGCGAAAAGTCTTATTTCGTAGAAATTCGCCTTCCGAAAAGCGTTAATACGGAGAAATTCTTTTTTCAAGAGAAATAAATTTTCTATGTATGTATATCTCAAAAAGTGTTGCGAGAAGCTTTATTTGTAAGAAATTCGCCTTCCGAAAAGCGTTAATACGGAAAAATTCTAAGTCTTTTCTCAATAATAACAAAGCCTCCTATCAGACCTTAATATTGACCTTTAAATTTGTAATTGGACCAGGTATTATATTACGGGGTACTAGTGTACCCTACCAAAGGAAAAAATTATAGACCTCATAGGGCGTACACAGCG
The DNA here is from genome assembly GCA_949128135.1 of Parasteatoda lunata. Classification (NCBI taxonomy): domain Eukaryota; kingdom Metazoa; phylum Arthropoda; class Arachnida; order Araneae; family Theridiidae; genus Parasteatoda; species Parasteatoda lunata. Next base: position 115,155,942 of record OX421972.1, on the reverse strand, counting down.
TGACCCCGAATTTTACTGTTTTTGTATATCTAAAATAGTGTTGCGAGAAGCTTTATTTCGAAGAAATTCGCCTTCCGAAGAGCTTTTATACGCAGAAATTCAAAGTCTTTTCTCAATGTTAACAAAGCCTCCTATCAGACCTTAATATTGACCCTTAATATTTTAAGTGGATCAGGTGTTATATTACCTGGTACTAGTGTACCCTACCAAAGGAAATAATTATAGAGCCCATAGGGGGTACACGGTGTAACGCCGCATTTTACTATGTATGTATATCTAAAACAGTGCATTTTTCAATGTTAATAAAAATGCCTCCTATCAGACCTTAATATTAACCTTTAATGTTTTAATTGGACCAGGTGTTATATTACCTTGTACTAGTGTACCTTACCAAAGGAAATAATTATAGACCCCATAGGGGGTACGCAGCGTGACCCCGAATTTTACTATGTATGTATGTATATCTCAAAAAGTGTTGCGAGAATTATTTCGAAGAAATTCGCCTTCCGAAGAGCTTTTATACGCAGAAATGCTAAGTCTTTTTTCAAGAGGAGAAATAAATTTTCTATGTATGTATATCTCAAAAAGTGTTGCGAGAAGCTTTATTTTGAGGAAATTCGCCTTCCGAAAAGCGTTAATAATGAGAAATTTTAAGTCTTTTCTCATTGTTAACAAAAGGCTTCATAGCAGACCTTAATATTAACCTTTAATGTTGTAAATTGACCAGGTGTTATATTACCTTGTAATAGTGTACCCTACTAAAGGAAATAATTATAGACCCTATAGGGGGTACTTAGTGTGACCCCGAATTTTACTGTTTTTGTATATCTAAAATAGTGTTGCGAGAAGCTTTATTTCGCAGAAATTCGCCTTCTGAATAGCTTTTATACGGAGAAATTCTAAGTCTTTTTTCAAGAGAAATGAATTTTCTATGTATGTATATCTCAAAAAGTGTTGCGAGAAGCTTTATTTTGAAGAAATTCGCCTTCTGAAAATCTTTTATACGCATAATCTTTCAACGGAAAGGCTCCGACGCTGGTCCCCGTACCGGACCGGAGTGTATTGCCGGCAGAGGCGCTCCGGATACCGCAGCAGCCGGGTTGCTTTTACGTGAGAAATAAATTTTCTATGTATGTATGTATACCTCAAAAAGTGTTGGGAGAAGCTTTATTTTGAGGAAATTCGCCTTCCGAAAAGCGTTAATACGAAAAAATTCTAAGTCTTTTCTCATTGTTAACAAAAGGCTTCATATTATACTATAATATTAACCTTTAATGTTGTAATTGGACTAGGTGTTATATTACCTTTTACTAGTGTACCCTACCAAAGGAAATAATTATAGAGCCCACAGGGGGTACACAGCGTGACCCCGAATTTTACTCTTTTTGTATATCTCCAAAAGTGTTTCGAGAAGCTTTATTTCGCAGAAATTCGCATCCTCAATAGCTCTTACACGCAGAAATTCTAAGTCCATTCTCAATATTAACAAAGCCTCCTATCAGACCTTAATATTAACCTTTAATGTTTTAGTTGGACCAGGTGTTGTATTACCTTGTACTAGTGTACCCTACCAAAGGAAATAATTATAGAGCCCATAGGGGGTACACAGCGTGACCCCGCACTTTACTATGTATGTATATCTAAAACAGTGCATTTTTCAATGTTAACCTTTTGGCTACGGCAACAAAGATGAAAAAATTCTCCTCTTACCACGGCGCTTTCTTACCGAAATTCATCCCCCCACTTAGTCTGTGGGAGGTAACTACTTTAACCAGTTATGAATAGGAAATATTTTGTTGCAATTTGTACCTCACATTTCATGGTGGGAGAAGAAGCAGGGTTATAGACCAGTAGTTATTTTTGGCATAGTTATACATATTTTGGCTTGCTTTTTTTTTTTCTAATGTAGAGAAAAGCTGAAATATAATTTTTTTAAAGTTTTTTCTAAATATATTAACAATTTCTCTAAAAAACAAGCAAGTTTTTTTTTATAAATTATTAAAAATATTTATTATTTAATAACAGGGTGTACAAACGAAGCATTTGTAGATAATTTTTTTCCAAGTATATTTACAATTTCTCTAAAAGGGGCAAACATTTTATAAATTATTTAAAATTTTTATTTTTTTTTTAAAACGTGTATTTTGATGTGCTTGATTCTTGAAGGATTATAAATAGACCGCTACAAAAGAAACACATTACGTTGATAAATAGAACCTTGTTTGAAGTTTTATTTTTTTCTTAAAGTTATAAACAATTTTATCCTATATGATATTGTTTAAAAAGAAAAAAAAAAAAAAAAAAAAAAAACTCTAATCTGTTTGAAATGAGATGTGAGTAAAGCAGTGAGCGGCATTATTTTTTTTTTATATTTTGAAAGTTCATTTCATTTATCAGTTTAAAAAGTGATGCCAAATGCAATTTTTTTTATTCAGATTTTGTTTAACTATTTTACGTGTTTTTCCCCTTTAAGATCGCATAAAGTACACTATTATAAAATTTAAAACAAATATCATAAGAGATAAAAAATTGTATTTAAGTCATTAATATTTTTTATATATAAAATAAATTTTTAAATATTGTTTCTTGGACAAAATTGAATAGGTTTAATGTTAATTATTTAATCCTTTTTAATAAACGGGATGTAGCTAACGGGTAGCTAATACTTATGAGCATATGACATACGTGCATATGACAGTTTCTGTGTACATAATTCTAATAAATTTTTTCTTTATTTTTTCTCTAATAGAAAATGAACTTGTCATTTTTCATAACAAAAATTCGCGAGCCTATTTACCTAAAAAATTTATCACATTTAAAAAAAAAAAAAATTAACAAAATTAATGAAATTTAAAACAAAATTCTCGAGCGTTTGATATGTTTAAAATTTTAATAACGGTACGTATTGAATGCTAAATGTTTCATTATATCCAATGTTACATCGCTAAGATTTGATAATGTTTATTTTAAGATTTGATAATTTGTTTATAATATAATTAGAAGTTTTACTCATTTTTATTTATGTTAAAAACTGCAAAGTTCAGTTCAAAAGAAAGTATCTGTTGACCTGAAATCCTTTACAGCTAATACTTTAAAAATAAAAAGTTTCAGGTCATCTATCAAACACATCCATACAAGCTCGATTGACATACTGAAGGCAAAGCATGCATTTACTTTAATAATTGTGTGGTCCTTTCCTCAGGTGTCCAGAATTAGCTATTGTTAAAAATTTTAAAAATGACATACCCCGAAATATATTATCAATATTTCTGAAGCTAAACAAAGAGGCAGGAAATGCCTGTGGAAGAGGCAATACTGAAAGGTAGAAATGATTTCGATATCATGTCTTTTTCTAAATAAGGGAAACAATTTATTTTGTTAGAAGTAAATTACATTGTGGCAAGCTGTGAAGGCACGGATAGAAATATTTCCTGGAAACTTAGAAAGAAAAATATGTTTCTCAGAGAATAAAGCGGGGGGCAGTACGTAGTTCAATAGCTTATCATGTGGGTGGCATTTTTAGAAATGGAGATTATTTCATTGAGAGTAAACTTGTTGTTCAAGGTCACATATTAAAAACAATCCTATAGATGTTCACATAATAACTTTTCTGCCTTCCAAACGCATGACAACTACCAAGAAAAGACACAGTTTGAATGATTTTATCTTTAGACTGCAATCCTTTTTATTGAGCCGCTTCTTTTTTATCTACACCGGCAACTCTATTCACTTTTCAACCATTATCATTTAAGGTGGTCTTGTGAAGTAAAAATCTATATTGAACTCAATTTTCCATTCATATGCCAATTTTGCAGACCTCCAAAGTCTCGTCTGGTGCGTTATCGTTTTTATTTTGAAACAGGAAGGATTCTGCATAATTTTAAAATGCATCATACTTGACAAATTTGAGAATTGTTAATTTTTAAAAGGAGAATTCAATCATTTTAATTATTCATTGATCTTTAGTTATCTATAACTATATCTGTTCCCCTTCAACTATATCTGTTCCTTCCCTATTAAGAACTTATACTTGTTCTTTCACTCTTTTTTATTGGGAATTTCTTTGATTTTCAGAAGTTCTTCCAATAAGAAAAGCTCATAATCATATTTATGTTTGAGTTTATATATAGTTATGTTATGTTTCTATATAGTTATGAGTTTATATATAGAATATAGGAAAATGGATAAGTGGCAGAAAAAGAAATGAATCAAGTCTCCTTCTGGCAGTACATACTAAAAAATGATAATAATAATAATAGGGTTTTAAATTCTTCAACTTATTATTTTTTGAACAAGTTTAAAAACAATCTGAATTTGAAAAAGAGAGTTAGATTCAGTTTTGGCCGTCCGACTCTTAATTTTCTATAATAATAATTACATCAAAAATAATTTTTTTCCCGTTAGATCAGAAAAAGTGCAATTTAGTTTCAAAGAAATTTGTGTTTCTTTCTCTTTTTTTTTTGCCATGAGAAGCTAAATGCGTTTTTATTTTTATTTGGATCTTAAAAGAAGCTCATTTTAACTATAACAAATTAATTATTTATTATTTTTTTTAATTTTTTAAAATTTTTCTAGTTCTTAAACAAAATATTTATGTATGAAATTTCGTATAAAACATTTAGTATGGAAAATTTTTTTTTTCACTGAAACATAATTGAAATTTTCATGAAGTTCTAAACACAAATGGAGAATAATAATATAAAGAAAAGACTCCGAATCTGAAATAAAACAAAATAAATAAAAAAAAAATATAATAAATTAAATATTAAATAATTTTATAAAATAGATCTCAAATGAAAACAAATAATTAAATAATAGCACAGCTATCATAAAGACAATGAAAAGTTTATAAGCACTCAAAATTCGCCAAAAAATAAAACAATATCTGAATTTCTTTCAGCCAAGTCAAAGAAGACTGATATACTCATCGCTCCATTTTCCAACAAAATGGTCTTTTAAAAGAGGAGTGTGTTAATATGACAGGTTAATTGGTGGTCAAACAAGTTCAGGGGAAAGAAATAGCCGGCACAACTGTTGTGCCCACGCCGTTGTAAGGTCAAATTTTTTGAGCGGCACATATGCCTAGCCCGCCGTTGCCAAAGGGTTAAGAAAAGTGCCTCCTATCAGACCTTAATATTAACCTTTAATGTTTTAATTGGACGAGGTGTTATATTACCTTGTAATAGTGTACCCTACCAAAGGAATCAAATATAGACCCCATAGGGAGTACACAGCGTGACCCCGAATTTTACTGTTTTTGTATATCTCCAAAAGTGTTGCGAGAAGCTTTATTTCGAAGAAATTCGCCTTCCGAAGAGCTTTTATACGCAGAAATTCAATGTCTTTTCTTAATGTTAACAAAGCCTCCTATCAGACCTTAATATTGACCCTTAATATTTTAAGTGGACCAGGTGTTATATTACCTGGTACTAGTGTACCCTACCAAAGGAAATAATTATAGAGCCCATAGGGGGTACACAGCGTGACCCCGAATTTTACTCTTTTTGTATAGCTAAAATAGTGTTGCGAGAAGCTCTATTTCCAAGAAATTCGCCTTCTGAAGAGCTTTTATAGGCAGAAATTCTAAGTCTGTTTTCAAGAGGAGAAATAAATTTTCTATGTATGTATGTATATCTCAAAAAGTGTTGCGAGAAGCTTTATTTTGAGGAAATTCGCCTTCCGAAAAGCGTTAATAATGAGAAATTTTAAGTCTTTTCTCATTGTTAACAAAAGGCTTCATAGCAGACCTTAATATTAACCTTTAATGTTGTAAATTGACCAGGTGTTATATTACCTTGTAATAGTGTACCCTACCAAAGGAAATAATTATAGACCCCATAGGGGGTACACAGCGTGACCCCGAATTTTACTCTTTCTGTATATCTAAAACAGTTCATTTTTCAATGTTAAGAAAAATTCCTCCTATCAGACCTTAATATTAACCTTTAATGTTGTAATTGGACCAGGTGTTATATTACCTTGTACTAGTGTACCCTACTAAAGGAAAAAATTATAAACCCTATAGGGGGTACACAGTGTGACCCCGAATTTTACTGTTTTTGTATATCTAAAATAGTGTTGCGAGAAGCTTTATTTCGCAGAAATTCGCCTTCTGAATAGCTTTTATACGGAGAAATTCTAAGTCTTTTTTCAAGAGAAATGAATTTTCTATGTATGTATATCTCAAAAAGTGTTGCGAGAAGCTTTATTTTGAAGAAATTCGCCTTCTGAAAATCTTTTATATGCATAATCTTTCAACGGAAAGGCTCCGACGCTGGTCCCCGTACCGGACCGGAGTGTATTGCCGGCAGAGGCGCTCCGGATACCGCAGCAGCCGGGTTGCTTTTACGAGAGAAATAAATTTTCTATGTATGTATGTATACCTCAAAAAGTGTTGGGAGAAGCTTTATTTTGAGGAAATTCGCCTTCCGAAAAGCGTTAATACGAAAAAATTCTAAGTCTTTTCTCATTGTTAACAAAAGGCTTCATATTATACTATAATATTAACCTTTAATGTTGTAATTGGACCAGGTGTAATATTACCTTGTACTAGTGTACCCTACCAAAGGAAATAATTATAGAGCCCATAGGGGGTACACAGCGTGACCCCGAATTTTACTCTTTTTGTATATCTCCAAAAGTGTTTCGAGAAGCTTTATTTCGCAGAAATTCGCCTCCTCAATAGCTCTTATACGCAGAAATTCTAAGTCCATTCTCAATATTAACAAAGCCTCCTATCAGACCTTAATATTAACCTTTAATGTTTTAGTTGGACCAGGTGTTGTATTACCTTGTACTAGTGTACCCTACCAAAGGAAATAATTATAGAGCCCATAGGGGGTACACAGCGTGACCCCGCACTTTACTATGTATGTATATCTATAACAGAGCATTTTTCAATGTTAAGAAAAGTGCCTCCTATCAGACCTTAATATTAACCTTTAATGTTTTAATTGGACGAGGTGTTATATTACCTTGTAATAGTGTACCTTACCAAAGGAATCAAATATAGACCCCATAGGGGGTACACAGCGTGACCCCGAATTTTACTCTTTTTGTATAGCTAAAATAGTGTTGCGAGAAGCTCTATTTCCAAGAATTTCGCCTTCTGAAGAGCTTTTATAGGCAGAAATTCTAAGTCTTTTTTCAAGAGAAATAAATTTTCTATGTATGTATGTATATCTCAAAAAGTGTTGGGAGAAGCTTTATTTTAAGGAAATTCGCCTTCCGAAAAGCGTTAATACGGAGAAATTCTAAGTCTTTTCTCATTGTTAACAAAAGGCTTCATATCAGACCTTAATATTAACCTTTAATCTTGTAATTGGGCCAGGTATTATATTACGGGTTACTAGTGTACCCTACCAAAGGAAATAATTATAGACACCATAGGGGGTACACAGCGTGACCCCGAATTTTACTGTTTTTGTATATATAAAACAATGCATTTTTCAATGTTAAGAAAAATGCCGCCTATCAGACCTTAATATTAACCTTTAATGTTGTAATTGGACCAGGTATTATATTACGGGGTACTAGTGTACCCTACCAAAGGACATAATTTTAGACCCCATAGGGGGTACACAGCGCGACCCCGAATTTTACTGTTTTTGTATATCTCCAAAAGTGTTGCGAGAAGCTTTATTTCGAAGAAATTCGCCTTCTGAAGAGCTTTTATACGCAGAAATTCTACGTCTTTTCTCAATGTTAACAAACCCTCCTATCAGACCTTAATATTGACCCTTAATATTTTAAGTGGACCAGGTGTTATATTACCTTGTACTAGTGTACCCTACCAAAGGAAATAATTATAGACACCATAGGGGGTACACAGCGTGACCCCGCACTTTACTCTGTATGTATACCTAAAACAGTGCATTTTTCAATGTTAAGAAAAATGCCTCCTATCAGACCTTAATATTAACCTTTAATGTTGTAATTGGACCAGGTGTTATATTACCTTGTACTCGTGTACCCTACCAAAGGAAAAAATTATAGACCCCATAGGGGGTACACAGCGTGACCCCGAACTTTACTGTTTTTGTTGAGATTTATAGCTTAAAATTAAAGCGAGTTATGTGGTCTTGAAAACTTACCCGTACATGCCTATTTTATGTTATTTTTTATTCCATTACACGTTCTTTAACGAAGAAAGAGGATTGTTTTTATACAGAGAACATATTAGGCAGGCCAAACTATCGAAAATATTGTAAATAATATGAATAAATTAATTTTAATTGATTTTTCCTATTTTTAAGCTCTGTTCTCACTTTCCCGAACTTTAAACAAATTTTAAAAATTGTCCACACTGGGATTCGAACCCGCACCGTCTCGCTCAGTTATGCTATCACGCTATCCGCTCCACCACGATTACACGGTCAGCGAGTTACTTCATGGCTTCAAAAGCAATCTCGAAAATTATTTTTCATATATAATTCCTTCTATAATATAGAAAAACACATTAAATAAATAAAATAATGTAAAATTAACAAGAGAAAAAAAACAAATTTCAAAAAATGGTCCACACCGAGATTCGAACCCGCGTCGTCCCGCTCAGCTGCTATCACGCTATCCGCTCCACCACGTATACATGGTAAGCGTCGTATTCCATGCCTTCAAAAGCACTTTCCCGGTTAGTTGATCGATGTACTTTGGGGGCCCATTGCGACCCTCCTAATTAAGCTATAAATATTTCCTTAGGCACAGGGGTTGGGGGCATGGTACCCTATTTCGGTACCGAGTTTGAGATTTATAGCTTAATATTAAAGCGAGTTATGTGGTCTTGAAATCTTACCCGTACATGCCTATTTTATGTTATTTTTTATTCCATTACGCGTTCTTTAACGAAGAAAGAGGATTGTTTTTATACAGAGAACATATTAGACAGGCCAAACTATCGAAAGTACTGTAAATAATATGAATAAATTAATTTTAATTGATTTTTCCTGTTTTTAAGCTCTGTTCTCACTTTCCCGAACTTAAAAAAATTATTTTTCATATATAGTTCCTTCTAAAATATAGAAAAAGACATTAAATGAATAATATAATGTAAAATTAACAATAGAAAAAAAAAATAAACAAATTTTAAAAATTGTCCACACTGGGATTCGAATCGCACCGTCTCGCTCAGCTGCTATCACGCTATCCGCTCCACCACGATTACACGGTCAGCGAGCTACTTGATGGCTTCAAAAGCAATCTCGCGGTCAGTTTAACGATGTACTTTGGGGGCCCATTGCGACCCTCCTAATTAAGCTATAAATATTTCCTTAGGCACAGGGGTTGGGGGCATGGTACCCTATTTTGGTACCGAGTTTGAGATTTATAGCTTAATATTAAAGCGAGTTACGTGGTCTTGAAATTTGATCCGTACATGCCTATTTTATGTTATTTTTAATTCCATTACGCGTTCTTTAACGAAGAAAGAGGATTGTTTTTATACAGAGAACATATTAGGCAGGCCAAACTATCGAAAGTATTGTAAATAATATGAATAAATTAATTTTAATTGAATTTTCCTGTTTTTAAGCTCTGTTCTCACTTTCCCGAACTTAAAAAAATTATTTTTCCTCTATAGTTACTTATATAATATAGAAAAACACATTAAATAAATAATATAATTTAAAATTAACAAAAGAAAAAAAATTTAAAAATGGTCCACAACGGGATTCGAACCCGCGTCGTCCCGCTCAGCTGCTATCACGCTATCCGCTCCACCACGTATACATGGTAAGCGTCGTATTCCATGCCTTCAAAAGCACTTTCCCGGTTAGTTTAACGATGTACTTTGGGGGCCCATTGCGACCCTCCTAATTAAGCTATAAATATTTCCTTAGGCACAGGGGTTGGGGGCATGGTACCCTATTTTGGTACCAAGTTTGAGATTTATAGCTTAATATTAAAGCGAGTTATGTGGTCTTGAAAACTTATCCGTACATACCTATTTCATGTTATTTTTTATTCCATTATACGTTCTTTAACGAAGAAAGAGGAATGTTTTTATACAGAGAACATACTAGGCAGGCCAAACTATCGAAAGTATTGTAAATAATAGGAATAAATTAATTTTAATTGATTTTTTCTGTTTTTAAGGTCTGATCTCATTTTCCCGAACTTAAAAAAATTTTTTTTCATATATAATTCCTTCTATAATATAGAAAAACACATTAAATAAATAAAATAATGTAAAATTAACAAGAGAAAAAAAAACAAATTTCAAAAAATGGACAGCACTGGGATTCGAACCCTCGCCATCTCGCTCAGCTGCTATCACGCTATCCGCTACTCCACGCATACACGGTGATGGTGGTATTCCATGCCTTCCAAAGCACTCTCCCGGTCAGTTGATCGATGTATTTTGGGGGCCCATTTCGATCCTCCTAATTAACCTATAAATATTTCCTTTGGCACAGAGGTGGGGGGCATGGTACCCTATTTTGGTACCGAGTTTGAGATTTATAACTTAATATTAAAGCGAGTTACGTGGTCTTGAAAATTGATCCGTACATACCTATTTTATGTTATTTTTTATTCCATTATGCGTTCTTTAAGGAAGAAAGAGTATTGTTTTTATACAGAGAACATACTAGGGAGGCCAAACTATCGAAAGTATAGTAAATAATATGAATAAATTAATTTTAATTGATTTTTCCTGTTTTTAAGCTCTGCTCTCACTTTCCCGAACTTAAAAAAATTATTTTTCATATATAGTTCCTTCGAAAATATAGAAAAAGACATTAAATGAATAATATAATGTAAAATTAACAATAGAAAAAAAAAATAAACAAATTTTAAAAATTTTCTATGTATGTATGTATGTATACCTCAAAAAGTGTTGGGAGAAGCTTTATTTTGAGGAATTTCGCCTTCCGAAAAGCGTTAATACGAAAAAATTCTAAGTCTTTTCTCATTGTTAACAAAAGGCTTCATATTATACTATAATATTAACCTTTAATGTTGTAATTGGACCAGGTACTATATTACCGGGTACTAGTTTACCCTACAAAAGGAAATATTAATGGACCCCGCATTTTACTGTTTTTGTATATCTCAAAAAGTGTTGCGAGAAGCTTTTTTGACCTTTTTTGACCTTAATATTAACCTTTAATGTTGTTATTGGACTAGGTATTATATTACGGGGTACTAGTGTACCCTACCAAAGGAAATAATTATAGACCTCATAGGGGGTACACAGTGTAACCCCTCATTTTACTATGTATGTATGTATGTATGTATATCTAAAACAGGGCATTTTTCAATGTTAAGAAAAATGCCTCCTATCAGACCTTAATATTAACCTTTAATGTTTTAATTGGACGAGGTGTTATATTACCTTGTAATAGTGTACCCTACCAAAGGAATCAATTATAGACCCCATAGGGGGTACACGGTGTGACCCCGCAATGTATGTCTATCTGAAATAGTGATGCGAAAAGTCTTATTTCGCAGAAATTCGCCTTCCGAAAAGCGTTAATACGGAGAAATTCTTTTTTCAAGAGAAATAAATTTTCTATGTATGTATATCTCAAAAAGTGTTGCGAGAAGCTTTATTTGTAAGAAATTCGCCTTCCGAAAAGCGTTAATACGGAAAAATTCTAAGTCTTTTCTCAATGTTAACAAAGCCTCCTATCAGACCTTAATACTGACCCTTAATATTTTAAGTGGACCAGGTGTTATATTACCTGGTACTAGTGTACCCTACCAAAGGAAATAATTATAGAGCCCATAGGGGGTACACGGTGTAACGCCGCATTTTACTATGTATGTATATCTAAAACAGTGCATTTTTCAATGTTAATAAAAATGCCTCCTATCAGACCTTAATATTAACCTTTAATGTTTTAATTGGACCAGGTGTTATATTACCTTGTACTAGTGTACCTTATCAAAGGAAATAATTATAGACCACATAGGGGGTACGCAGCAAGACCCCGAATTTTACTATGTATGTATGTATATCTCAAAATTGTTGCGAGAAGCTTTATTTCGAAGAAATTCGCCTTCCGAGGAGCTTTTATACGCAGAAATGCTAAGTCTTTTTTCAAGAGGAGAAATAAATTTTCTATGTATGTATATCTCAAAAAGTGTAGCGAGAAGCTTTATTTTGAGGAAATTCGCCTTCCGAAAAGCGTTAATAATGAGAAATTTTAGGTCTTTTCTCATTGTTAACAAAAGGCTTCATGGCAGACCTTAATATTAACCTTTAATGTTGTAAATTGACCAGGTGTTATATTACCTTGTAATAGTGTACCCTACCAAAGGAAATAATTATAGAGCCCATAGGGGGTACACAGCGTGACCCCGAATTTTACTCTTTCTGTATATCTAAAACAGTTCATTTTTCAATGTTAAGAAAAATTCCTCCTATCAGATTTTAATATTAACCTTTAATGTTGTAATTGGACCATGTGTTATATTACCTTGTACTAGTGTACCCTACTAAAGGAAATAATTATAGACCCTATAAGGGGTACACAGCGTGACCCCGAATTTTACTGTTTTTGTATATCTAAAATAGTGTTGGGAGAAGCTTTATTTCGCAGAAATTCGCCTTCTGAATAGCTTTTATACGGAGAAATTCTAAGTCTTTTTTCAAGAGAAATGAATTTTCTATGTATGTATATCTTAAAAAGTGTTGCGAGAAGCTTTATTTTGAAGAAATTCGCCTTCTGAAAATCTTTTATACGCATAATCTTTCAACGGAAAGGCTCCGACGCTGGTCCCCGTACCGGACCGGAGTGTATTGCCGGCAGAGGCGCTCCGGATACCGCAGCAGCCGGGTTGCTTTTACGAGAGAAATAAATTTTCTATGTATGTATGTATACCTCAAAAAGTGTTGGGAGAAGCTTTATTTTGAGGAAATTCGCCTTCCGAAAAGCGTTAATACGAAAAAATTCTAAGTCTTTTCTCATTGTTAACAAAAGGCTTCATATTATGCTATAATATTAACCTTTAATGTTGTAATTGGACCAGGTGTTATATTACCTTGTACTAGTGTACCCTACCAAAGGAAATAATTATAGAGCCCATAGGGGGTACACAGCGTGACCCCGCACTTTACTATGTATGTATATCTAAAACAGTGCATTTTTCATTGTTAACAAAAGGCTTCATATTATACTATAATATTAACCTTTAATGTTGTAATTGGACCAGGTGTTATATTACCTTGTACTAGTGTACCCTACCAAAGGAAATAATTATAGAGCCCATAGGGAGTACACAGCGTGACCCCGAATTTTACTGTTTTTTTGTATATCTCCAAAAGTGTTGCGAGAAGCTTTATTTCGAAGAAAATCGCCTTCCGAAGAGCTTTTATACGCAGAAATTCAAAGTATTTTCTTAATGTTAACAAAGCCTCCTATCAGACCTTAATATTGACCCTTAATATTTTAAGTGGACCAGGTGTTATATTACCTGGTACTAGTGTACCCTACCAAAGGAAATAATTATAGAGCCCATAGGGGGTACACAGCGTGACCCCGAATTTTACTCTTTTTGTATAGCTAAAATAGTGTTGCGAGAAGCTCTATTTCCAAGAAATTCGCCTTCTGAAGAGCTTTTATAGGCAGAAATTCTAAGTCTGTTTTCAAGAGGAGAAATAAATTTTTTATGTATGTATATCTCCAAAAGTGTTGCGAGAAGCTTTATTTTGAGGAAATTCGCCTTCCGAAAAGCGTTAATACGGATCAATATAAAGTCTTTTCTCATTGTTAACAAATGGCTTCATATCAGACCTTAATATTAACCTTTAATGTTGTAATTGGACCAGGTATTATATTACGGAGTACTAGTGTACCCTACCAAAGGAAATAATTTTAGAGCCCATAGGGGGTACACAGTGTGACCCCGCATTTTACTATGTATGTATATTTAAAACAATGCATTTTTCAATGTTAAGAAAAATGCCTCCTATCAGACCTTAATATTAACCTTTAATGTTGTAAATGGACCAGGTATTATATTATGGGGTACTAGTGTAACCTACCAAAGGAAATAATTATAGACCCCATAGGGAGTACACACCGTGACCCCGAATTTTACTGTTTTTGTATATCTAAAACAATGCATTTTTCAATGTTAAGAAAAATGCCTCCTATCAGACCTTTATATTAACCTTTAATGTTGTAAATGGACCAAGTGTTATATTACCTTGTACTCGTGTACCCTACCAAAGGATATAATTATAGACCCCATAGGGGGTACACAGCGTGACCCCGAATTTTATTGTTTTTGTATATCTCCAAAAGTGTTGCGAGAAGCTTTATTTCGCAGAAATTCGCCTTCTGAAGAGCTTTTATACGCAGAAATTCTACGTCTTTTCTCAATGTTAACAAACCCTCCTATAAGACCTTAATATTGACCCTTAATATTTTAAGTGGACCAGGTGTTATATTACCTTGTACTCGTGTACCCTACCAAAGGAAAAAATTATAGACCCCATAGGGGGTACACAGCGTGACCCCGAACTTTACTGTTTTTGTTGAGATTTATAGCTTAATATTAAAGCGAGTTATGTGGTCTTGAAAACTTACCCGTACATGCCTATTTTATGTTATTTTTTATTCCATTACACGTTCTTTAACGAAGAAAGAGGATTGTTTTTATACAGAGAACATATTAGGCAAGCCAAACTATCGAAAATATTGTAAATAATATGAATAAATTAATTTTAATTGATTTTTCCTATTTTTAAGCTCTGTTCTCACTTTCCCGAACTTAAAAAAATTATTTTTCATATATATTTCCTTCTAAAATATAGAAAAAGACATTAATTGAATAATATAATGTAAAATTAACAATAGAAATAAAAATAAACAAATTTTAAAAATTGTCCACACTGGGATTCGAACCCGCACCGTCTCGCTCAGCTGCTATCACGCAATCCGCTCCACCACGATTACACGGTCAGCGAGTTACTTCATGGCTTCAAAAGCAATCTCGCGGTCAGTTTAACGATGTACTTTGGGGGCCCATTGCGACCCTCCTAATTAAGCTATAAATATTTCCTTAGGCACAGGGGTTGGGGGCATGGTACCCTATTTTGGTACCAAGTTTGAGATTTATAGCTTAATATTAAAGCGAGTTATGTGGTCTTGAAAACTTATCCGTACATACCTATTTTATGTTATTTTTTATTCCATTATACGTTCTTTAACGAAGAAAGAGGAATGTTTTTATACAGAGAACATACTAGGCAGGCCAAACTATCGAAAGTATTGTAAATAATATGAATCAATTAATTTTAATTGAATTTTCCTGTTTTTAAGCTCTGTTCTCACTTTTCCGAACTTAAAAAAATTATTTTTCCTATATAGTTACTTATATAATATAGAAAAACACATTAAATAAATAATATAATGTAAAATTAACAAAAAAAAAGAAATTTAAAAATGGTCCACACCTGGATTCGAACCCGCGTCGTCCCGCTCAGCTGCTATCACGCTATCCGCTCCACCACGTACACATGGGAAGCGTCGTATTCCATGCCTTCAAAAGCACTTTCCCGGTTAGTTGATCGATGTACTTTGGGGGCCCCTTGCGATCCTCCTAATTACCTATAAATATTTCCTTCGGCACTGAGGTGGGGGGCATGGTATCCTATTGTGGTACGGAGTTTGAGATTTATAACTTAATATTAAAGCGAGTTACGTGGTCTTGAAATTTGATCCGTACATACCTATTTTATGTTATTTTTTGTTCCATTATGCGTTCTTTAACAAAGAAAGAGGATTGTTTTTATACAGAGAACATACTAGGCAGGCCAAACTATCGAAAGTATTGTAAATAATATGAATAAATTAATTTTAATTGATTTTTTCTGTTTTTAAGCTCTGATCTCACTTGCCCGAACTTAAAAAAATTATTTTTCATATATAGTTCCTTCTAAAATATAGAAAAAGACATTAAATGAATAATATGATGTAAAATTAACAATAGAAAAAAAAATAAACAAATTTTAAAAATTGTCCACACTGGGATTCGAACCCGCACCGTCTCGCTCAGCTGCTATCACGCTATCCGCTCCACCACGATTGCACGGTCAGCGAGCTACTTGATGGCTTCAAAAGCAATCTCGCGGTCAGTTTAACGATGTACTTTGGGGGCCCATTGCGACCCTCCTAATTAAGCTATAAATATTTCCTTAGGCACAGGGGTCGGGGGCATGGTACCCTATTTTGGTACCGAGTTTGAGATTTATAGCTTAATATTAAAGCGAGTTATGTGGTCTTGAAATCTTACCCGTACATGCCTATTTTATGTTATTTTTTTATTCCATTACGCGTTCTTTAACGAAGAAAGAGGATTGTTTTTATACAGAGAACATATTAGACATGCCAAACTATCGAAAGTATTGTAAATAATATGAATAAATTAATTTTAATTGATTTTTCCTGTTTTTAAGCGCTGTTCTCACTTTCCCGAACTTAAAAAAATTATTTTTCATATATAGTTCCTTCTAAAATATAGAAAAAGACATTAAATGAATAATATAATGTAAAATTAACAATAGAAAAAAAAATAAACAAATTTTAAAAATTGTCCACACTGGGATTCGAACCCGCACCGTATCGCTCAGCTGCTATCACGCTATCCGCTCCACCACGATTACACGGTCAGCGAGCTACTTGAAGACTTCAAAAGCAATCTCGCGGTCAGTTTAACGATGTACTTTGGGGGCCCATTGCGACCCTCCTAATTAAGCTATAAATATTTCCTTAGGCACAGGGGTTGGGGGCATGGTACCCTATTTTGGTACCGAGTTTGAGATTTATAGCTTAATATTAAAGCAAGTTACGTGGTCTTGAAATTTGATCCGTACATGCCTATTTTATGTTATTTTTAATTCCATTACGCGTTCTTTAACGAAGAAAGAGGATTGTTTTTATACAGAGAACATATTAGGCAGGCCAAACTATCTAAAGTATTGTAAATAATATGAATAAATTAATTTTAATTGATTTTTCCTGTTTTTAAGCTCTGACCTCACTTTCATGAACTTAAAAAAATTATTTTTCATATTTAGTTCCTTCTAAAATATAGAAAAAGACATTAAATGAATAATATAATGTAAAATTAACAATAGAAAAAAAAAATAAACAAATTTTAAAAATTTTCTATGTATGTATGTATGTATGTATGTATGTATGTATACCTCAAAAAGTGTTGGGAGAAGCTTTATTTTGAGGAATTTCGCCTTCCGAAAAGCGTTAATACGAAAAAATTCTAAGTCTTTTCTCATTGTTAACAAAAGGCTTCATATTATACTATAATATTAACCTTTAATGTTGTAATTGGACCAGGTACTATATTACCGGGTACTAGTTTACCCTACAAAAGGAAATATTAAGGGACCCCGCATTTTACTGTTTTTGTATATCTCAAAAAGTGTTGCGAGAAGCTTTTTTGACCTTTTTTGACCTTTTTTGACCTTAATATTAACCTTTAATGTTGTTATTGGACTAGGTATTATATTACGGGGTACTAGTGTACCCTACCAAAGAAAATAATTATAGACCTCATAGGGGGTACACAGTGTAACCCCTCATTTTACTATGTATGTATGTATGTATGTATGTATATCTAAAACAGGGCATTTTTCAATGTTAAGAAAAATGCCTCCTATCAGACTCTAATATTAACCTTTAATGTTTTAATTGGACGAGGTGTTATATTACCTTGTAATAGTGTACCCTACCAAAGGAATCAATTATAGACCCCATAGGGGGTACACGGTGTGACCCCGCAATGTATGTCTATCTGAAATAGTGATGCGAAAAGTCTTATTTCGCAGAAATTCGCCTTTCGAAAAGCGTTAATACGGAGAAATTCTTTTTTCAAGAGAAATAAATTTTCTATGTATGTATATCTCAAAAAGTGTTGCGAGAAGCTTTATTTGTAAGAAATTCGCCTTCCGAAAAGCGTTAATACGGAAAAATTCTAAGTCTTTTCTCAATAATAACAAAGCCTCCTATCAGACCTTAATATTGACCTTTAAATTTGTAATTGGACCAGGTATTATATTACGGGGTACTAGTGTACCCTACCAAAGGAAAAAATTATAGACCTCATAGGGCGTACACAGCGTGACCCAGAATTTTACTGTTTTTGTATATCTAAAATAGTGTTGCGAGAAGCTTTATTTCGAAGAAATTCGCCTTCCGAAGAGCTTTTACACGCAGAAATTCAAAGTCTTTTCTCAATGTTAACAAAGCCTCCTATCAGACCTTAATATTGACCCTTAATATTTTAAGTGGACCAGGTGTTACATTACCTGGTACTAGTGTACCCTACCAAAGGAAATAATTATAGAGCCCATAGGGGGTACACGGTGTAACGCCGCATTTTACTATGTATGTATATCTAAAACAGTGCATTTTTCAATGTTAATAAAAATGCCTCCTATCAGACCTTAATATTAACCTTTAATGTTTTAATTGGACCAGGTGTTATATTACCTTGTACTAGTGTACCATACCAAAGGAAATAATTATAGACCCCATAGGGGGTACGCAGCGTGACCCCGAATTTTACTATGTATGTATGTATATCTCAAAAAGTGTTGCGAGAAGCTTTATTTCGAAGAAATTCGCCTTCCGAAGAGCTTTTATACGCAGAAATGCTAAGTCTTTTTTCAAGAGAAGAAATAAATTTTCTATGTATGTATATCTCAAAAAGTGTTGCGAGAAGCTTTATTTCGCAGAAATTCGCCTCCTCAATAGCTCTTATACGCAGAAATTCTAAGTCCATTCTCAATATTAACAAAGCCTCCTATCAGACCTTAATATTGAACCTTAATATTTTAAGTGGACCAGGTGTTATATTACCTGGCACTAGTGTACCCTACCAAAGGAAATAATTATAGAGCCTATAGGGGGTACACAGCGTGACCCCGAATTTTACTCTTTTTGTATAGCTAAAATAGTGTTGCGAGAAGCTCCAAGAAATTCGCCTTCTGAAGAGCTTTTATAGGCAGAATTGTTTTCAAGAGGAGAAATAAATTTTTTATGTATGTATATCTCTAAAAGTGTTGCGAGAAGCTTTATTTTGAGGAAATTCGCCTTTCGAAAAGCGTTAATACGGATCAATATAAAGTCTTTTCTCATTGTTAACAAATGGCTTCATATCAGACCTTAATATTAACCTTTAATGTTGTAATTGGACCAGGTATTATATTACGGAGTACTAGTGTACCCTACCAAAGGAAATAATTTTAGAGCCCATAGGGGGTACACAGTGTGACCCCGCATTTTACTATGTATGTATATTTAAAACAATGCATTTTTCAATGTTAAGAAAAATGCTTCCTATCAGACCTTAATATTAACCTTTAATGTTGTAAATGGACCAGGTATTATATTATGGGGTACTAGTGTACCCTAATAAAGGAAATAATTATAGACCCCATAGGGGGTACACACCGTGACCCCGAATTTTACTGTTTTTGTATATCTAAAACAATGCATTTTTCAATGTTAAGAAAAATGCCTCCTATCAGACCTTTATATTAACCTTTAATGTTGTAAATGGACCAGGTGTTATATTACCTTGTACTCGTGTACCCTACCAAAGGATATAATTATAGACCCCATAGGGGGTACACAGCGTGACCCCGAATTTTACTGTTTTTGTATATCTCCAAAAGTGTTGCGAAAAGTCTTATTTCGCAGAAATTCGCCTTCTGAGTAGCTTTATACGGAGAAACTCTAAGTCTTTTTTCAAGAGAAATAAATTTTCTATATATGTATGTATATCTCAAAAAGTGTTGGGAGAAGCTTTATTTTGAGGAAATTCGCCTTCCGAAAAGCGTTAATACGGAGAAATTCTAAGTCTTTTCTCATTGTTAACAAAAGGCTTCATATCAGACCTTAATATTAACCTTTAATGTTGTAATTGGGCCAGGTATTATATTACGGGTTACTAGTGTACCCTACCAAAG
This sequence comes from Parasteatoda lunata, assembly GCA_949128135.1. Taxonomy (NCBI): domain Eukaryota; kingdom Metazoa; phylum Arthropoda; class Arachnida; order Araneae; family Theridiidae; genus Parasteatoda; species Parasteatoda lunata. Next base: position 115,136,006 of record OX421972.1, on the reverse strand, counting down.
GAAATAATTATAGACACCATAGGGGGTGCACAGCGTGATTCCGAATTTTACTGTTTTTGTATATATAAAATAATGCATTTTTCAATGTTAAGAAAAATGCCGCCTATCAGACCTTAATATTAACCTTTAATGTTGTAATTGGACCAGGTATTATATTACGGGGTACTAGTGTTCCCTACCAAAGGACATAATTATAGACCCCATAGGGGGTACACAGCGCGACCCCGAATTTTACTGTTTTTGTATATCTCCAAAAGTGTTGCGAGAAGCTTTATTTCGAAGAAATTCGCCTTCTGAAGAGCTTTTATACGCAGAAATTCTACGTCTTTTCTCAATGTTAACAAACCCTCCTATCAGACCTTAATATTGACCCTTAATATTTTAAGTGGACCAGGTGTTATATTACCTTGTACTAGTGTACCCTACCAAAGGAAATAATTATAGACACCATAGGGGGTACACAGCGTGACCCCGCACTTTACTCTGTATGTATACCTAAAACAGTGCATTTTTCAATGTTAAGAAAAATGCCTCCTATCAGACCTTAATATTAACCTTTAATGTTGTAATTGGACCAGGTGTTATATTACCTTGTACTCGTGTACCCTACCAAAGGAAAAAATTATAGACCCCATAGGGGGTACACAGCGTGAACCCGAACTTTACTGTTTTTGTTGAGATTTATAGCTTAATATTAAAGCGAGTTATGTGGTGTTGAAAACTTACCCGTACATGCCTATTTTATGTTATTTTTTATTCCATTACACGTTCTTTAACGAAAAAAGAGGATTGTTTTTATACAGAGAACATATTAGGCAGGCCAAACTATCGAAAATATTGTAAATAATATGAATAAATTAATTTTAATTGATTTTTCCTATTTTTAAGCTCTGTTCTCACTTTCCCGAACTTAAAAAAATTATTTTTCATATATAATTCCTTCTAAAATATAGAAAAAGACATTAAATGAATAATATAATGTAAAATTAACAATAGAAAAAAAAATAAACAAATTTTAAAAATTGTCCACACTGGGATTCGAACCCGCACCGTCTCGCTCAGCTGCTATCACGCTATCCGCTCCACCACGTATACATGGTAAGCGTCGTATTCCATGCCTTCAAAAGCACTTTCCCGGTTAGTTTAACGATGTACTTTGGGGGCCCATTGCGACCCTCCTAATTAAGCTATAAATATTTCCTTAGGCACAGGGGTTGGGGGCATGGTACCCTATTTTGGTACCAAGTTTGAGATTTATAGCTTAATATTAAAGCGAGTTATGTGGTCTTGAAAACTTATCCGTACATACCTATTTTATGTTATTTTTTATTCCATTATACGTTCTTTAACGAAGAAAGAGGAATGTTTTTATACAGAGAACATACTAGGCAGGTCAAACTATCGAAAGTATTGTAAATAATATGAATAAATTAATTTTAATTGATTTTTTCTGTTTTTAAGGTCTGATCTCATTTTCCCGAACTTAAAAAAATTATTTTTCATATATAATTCCTTCTATAATATAGAAAAACACATTAAATAAATAAAATAATGTAAAATTAACAAGAGAAAAAAAAACAAATTTCAAAAAATGGACAGCACTGGGATTCGAACCCTCGCCATCTCGCTCAGCTGCTATCACGCTATCCGCTACTCCACGCATACACGGTGATGATGGTATTCCATGCCTTCCAAAGCACTCTCCCGGTCAGTTGATCGATGTATTTTGGGGGCCCATTGCGATCCTCCTAATTAACCTATAACTATTTCCTTTGGCACAAAGGTGGGGGTCATGGTACTCTATTTTGGTACCGAGTTTGAGATTTATAACATAATATTAAAGCGAGTTACGTGGTTTTGAAAATTGATCCGTACATACCTATTTTATGTTATTTTTTATTCCATTACGCGTTCTTTAACGAAGAAAGAGGATTGTTTTTATACAGAGAACATATTAGGCAGGCCAAACTATCGAAAGTATTGTAAATAATATGAATAAATTAATTTTAATTGATTTTTCCTGTTTTTAAGCTCTGTTCTCACTTTCCCGAACTTAAAAAAATTATTTTTCATACATAGTTCCTTCTAAAATATAGAAAAAGACATTAAATGAATAATATAATGTAAAATTAACAATAGGAAAAAAAATAAACAAATTTTAAAAATTGTCCACACTGGGATTCGAACCCGCACCGTCTCGCTCAGCTGCTATCACGCTGTCCGCTCCACCACGATTACACGGTCAGCGAGCTACTTGATGGCTTCAAAAGCAATCTCGCGGGAAGTTTAACGATGTACTTTGGGGGCCCAATGCGACCCTCCTAATTAAGCTATAAATATTTCCTTAGGCACAGGGGTTGGGGGCATGGTACCCTATTTTGGTACCGAGTTTGAGATTTATAGCTTAATATTAAAGCGAGTTACGTGGTCTTGAAATTTGATCCGTACATGCCTATTTTATGTTATTTTTAATTCCATTACGCGTTCTTTAACGAAGAAAGAGGATTGTTTTTATACAGAGAACATATTATGCAGGCCAAACTATCGAAAGTATTGTAAATAATATGAATAAATTAATTTTAATTGATTTTTCCTGTTTTTAAGCTCTGCTCTCACTTTCCCGAACTTAAAAAAATTATTTTTCATATATAGTTCCTTCTAAAATATAGAAAAAGACATTAAATGAATAATATAATGTAAAATTAACAATAGAAAAAAAAATAAACAAATTTTAAAAATTTTCTATGTATGTATGTATGTATGTAAGTATGTATGTATGTATACCTCAAAAAGTGTTGGGAGAAGCTTTATTTTGAGGAATTTCGCCTTCCGAAAAGCGTTAATACGAAAAAATTCTAAGTCTTTTCTCATTGTTAACAAAAGGCTTCATAACAGACCTTAATATTAACCTTTAATGTTGTAAATTGACCAGGTGTTATATTACTTTGTAATAGTGTACCCTACCAAAGGAAATAATTATAGAGCCCATAGGGGGTACACAGCGTGACCCCGAATTTTACTCTTTCTGTATATCTAAAACAGTTCATTTTTCAATGTTAAGAAAAATTCCTCCTATCAGACCTTAATATTAACCTTTAATGTTGTAATTGGACCAGGTGTTATATTACCTTGTACTAGTGTACCCTACTAAAGGAAATAATTATAGACCCTATAGGGGGTACACAGTGTGACCCCGAATTTTACTGTTTTTGTATATCTAAAATAGTGTTGCGAGAAGCTTTATTTCGCAGAAATTCGCCTTCTGAATAGCTTTTATACGGAGAAATTCTAAGTCTTTTTTCAAGAGAAATGAATTTTCTATGTATGTATATCTCAAAAAGTGTTGCGAGAAGCTTTATTTTGAAGAAATTCGCCTTCTGAAAATCTTTTATACGCATAATCTTTCAACGGAGAGGTTCCGACGCTGGTCCCCGTACCGGACCGGAGTGTATTGCCGGCAGAGGCGCTCCGGATACCGCAGCAGCCGGGTTGCTTTTACGAGAGAAATAAATTTTCTATGTATGTATGTATACCTCAAAAAGTGTTGGGAGAAGCTTTATTTTGAGGAAATTCGCCTTCCGAAAAGCGTTAATACGAAAAAATTCTAAGTCTTTTCTCATTGTTAACAAAAGGCTTCATATTATACTATAATATTAACCTTTAATGTTGTAATTGGACCAGGTGTTATATTACCTTGTACTAGTGTACCCTACCAAAGGAAATAATTATAGAGCCCATAGGGGGTACACAGCGTGACGCCGAATTTTACTCTTTTTGTATATCTCCAAAAGTGTTTCGAGAAGCTTTATTTCGCAGAAATTCGCCTCCTCAATAGCTCTTATACGCAGAAATTCTAATTCCATTCTCAATATTAACAAAGCCTCCTATCAGACCTTAATATTAACCTTTAATGTTTTAGTTGGACCAGGTGTTGTATTACCTTGTACTAGTGTACCCTACCAAAGGAAATAATTATGCAGCCCATAGGGGGTACACAGCGTGACCCCGCACTTTACTATGTATGTATATCTAAAACAGTGCATTTTTCATTGTTAACAAAAGGCTTCATATTATACTATAATATTAACCTTTAATGTTGTAATTGGACCAATGTATTGCCGGCAGAGTACCTTGGGCAATGTATTACCTTGTACTAGTGTACCCTACCAAAGGAAATAATTATAGAGCCCATAGGGGGTACACAGCGTGACCCCGAATTTTACTCTTTTTGTATAGCTAAAATAGTGTTGCGAAAAGCTCTATTTCCAAGAAATTCGCCTTCTGAAGAGCTTTTATAGGCAGAAATTCTAAGTCTTTTTTCAAGAGAAATAAATTTTCTATGTATGTATGTATATCTCAAAAAGTGTTGGGAGAAGCTTTATTTTGAGGAATTTCGCCTTCCGAAAAGCGTTAATACGAAAAAATTCTAAGTCTTTTCTCATTGTTAACAAAAGGCTTCATATTATACTATAATATTAACCTTTAATGTTGTAATTGGACCAGGTACTATATTACGGGTTACTAGTGTACCCTACCAAAGGAAATAATTATAGACACCATAGGGGGTACACAGCGTGACCCCGAATTTTACTGTTTTTGTATATATAAAACAATGCATTTTTCAATGTTAAGAAAAATGCCGCCTATCAGACCTTAATATTAACCTTTAATGTTGTAATTGGACCAGGTATTATATTACGGGGTGCTAGTGTACCCTACCAAAGGACATAATTATAGACCCCATAGCGGGTACACAGCGTGACCCCGAATTTTACTGTTTTTGTATATCTCCAAAAGTGTTGCGAGAAGCTTTATTTCGAAGAAATTCGCCTTCTGAAGAGCTTTTATACGCAGAAATTCTACGTCTTTTCTCACTGTTAACAAACCCTCCTATCAGACCTTAATATTGACCCTTAATATTTTAAGTGGACCAGGTGTTATATTACCTTGTACTAGTGTACCCTACCAAAGGAAATAATTATAGACACCATAGGGGGTACACAGCGTGACCCCGCACTTTACTCTGTATGTATACCTAAAACAGTGCATTTTTCAATGTTAAGAAAAATGCCTCCTATCAGACCTTAATATTAACCTTTAATGTTGTAATTGGACCAGGTGTTATATTACCTTGTACTCGTGTACCCTACCAAAGGAAAAAATTATAGACCCCATAGGGGGTACACAGCGTGACCCCGAACTTTACTGTTTTTGTTGAGATTTATAGCTTAATATTAAAGCGAGTTATGTGGTATTGAAAACTTACCCGTACATGCCTATTTTATGTTATTTTTTATTCCATTACACGTTCTTTAACGAAGAAAGAGGATTGTTTTTATACAGAGAACATATTAGGCAGGCCAAACTATCGAAAATATTGTAAATAATATGAATAAATTAATTTTAATTGATTTTTCCTATTTTTAAGCTCTGTTATCACTTTCCCGAACTTAAAAAAATTATTTTTCATATATAGTTCCTTCTAAAATATAGAAAAAGACATTAAATGAATAATATAATGTAAAATTAACAATAGAAAAAAAAATAAACAAATTTTAAAAATTGTCCGCACTGGGATTCGAACACGCACCGTCTCGCTCAGCTGCTATCGCGCTATCCGCTCCACCACGATTACACGGTCAGCGAGTTACTTCATGGCTTCAAAAGCAATCTCGCGGTCAGTTTAACGATGTACTTTGGGGGCCCATTGCGACCCTCCTAATTAAGCTATAAATATTTCCTTAGGCACAGGGGTTGGGGGCATGGTACCCTATTTTGGTACCAAGTTTGAGATTTATAGCTTAATATTAAAGCGAGTTACGTGGTCTTGAAAATTGATCCGTACATACCTATTTTATGTTATTTTTTATTCCATTATGCGTTCTTTAAGGAAGAAAGAGGAATGTTTTTATACAGAGAACATATTAGGCTTAACAAAAGGCTTCATATTATACTATAATATTAACCTTTAAATTTGTAATTGGACCAGGTATTATATTACGGGGTACTAGTGTACCCTACCAAAGGAAAAAATTATAGACCTCATAGGGCGTACACAGCGTGACCCCGAATTTTACTGTTTTTGTATATCTAAAATAGTGTTGCGAGAAGCTTTATTTCGAAGAAATTCGCCTTCCGAAGAGCTTTTATACGCAGAAATTCAATGTCTTTTCTCAATGTTAACAAAGCCTCCTATCAGACCTTAATATTGACCCTTAATATTTTAAGTGGACCAGGTGTTATATTACCTGGTACTAGTGTACCCTACCAAAGGAAATAATTATAGAGCCCATAGGGGGTACACGGTGAAACGCCGCATTTTACTATGTATGTATATCTAAAACAGTGCATTTTTCAATGTTAATAAAAATGCCTCTTATCAGACCTTAATATTAACCTTTAATGTTTTAATTGGACCAGGTGTTATATTACCTTGTACTTGTGTACCTTACCAAAGGAAATAATTATAGACCCCATAGGGGGTACGCAGCGTGTCCCCGAATTTTACTATGTATGTATGTATATATCAAAAAGTGTTGCGAGAAGCTTTATTTCGAAGAAATTCGGCTTCCGAAGAGCTTTTATACGCAGAAATGCTAAGTCTGTTTTCAAGAGGAGAAATAAATTTTCTATGTATGTATATCTCAAAAAGTGTTGCGAGAAGCTTTATTTTGAGGAAATTCGCCTTCCGAAAAGCGTTAATAATGAGAAATTTTAAGTCTTTTCTCATTGTTAACAAAAGGCTTCATAGCAGACCTTAATATTAACCTTTAATGTTGTAAATTGCCCAGGTGTTATATTACCTTGTAATAGTGTACCCTACCAAAGGAAATAATTATAGAGCCCATAGGGGGTACACAGCGTGACCCCGAATTTTACTCTTTCTGTATATCTAAAACAGTTCATTTTTCAATGTTAAGAAAAATTCCTCCTATCAGACCTTAATATTAACCTTTAATGTTGTAATTGGACCAGGTGTTATATTACCTTGTACTAGTGTACCCTACTAAAGGAAATAATTATAGACCCTATAGGGGGTACACAGTGTGACCCCGAATTTTACTGTTTTTGTATATCTAAAATAGTGTTGCGAGAAGCTTTATTTCGCAGAAATTCGCCTTCTGAATAGCTTTTATACGGAGAAATTCTAAGTCTTTTTTCAAGAGAAATGAATTTTCTATGTATGTATATCTCAAAAAGTGTTGCGAGAAGCTTTATTTTGAAGAAATTCGCCTTCTGAAAATCTTTTATACGCATAATCTTTCAACGGAAAGGCTCCGACGCTGGTCCCCGTACCGGACCGGAGTGTATTGCCGGCAGAGGCGCTCCGGATACCGCAGCAGCCGGGTTGCTTTTACGAGAGAAATAAATTTTCTATGTATGTATGTATACCTCAAAAAGTGTTGGGAGAAGCTTTATTTTGAGGAAATTCGCCTTCCGAAAAGCGTTAATACGAAAAAATTCTAAGTCTTTTCTCATTGTTAACAAAAGGCTTCATATTATACTATAATATTAACCTTTAATGTTGTAATTGGACCAGGTGTTATATTACCTTGTACTAGTGTACCCTACCAAAGGAAATAATTATAGAGCCCATAGGGGGTACACAGCGTGACGCCGAATTTTACTCTTTTTGTATATCTCCAAAAGTGTTTCGAGAAGCTTTATTTCGCAGAAATTCGCCTCCTCAATAGCTCTTATACGCAGAAATTCTAATTCCATTCTCAATATTAACAAAGCCTCCTATCAGACCTTAATATTAACCTTTAATGTTTTAGTTGGACCAGGTGTTGTATTACCTTGTACTAGTGTACCCTACCAAAGGAAATAATTATGCAGCCCATAGGGGGTACACAGCGTGACCCCGCACTTTACTATGTATGTATATCTAAAACAGTGCATTTTTCATTGTTAACAAAAGGCTTCATATTATACTATAATATTAACCTTTAATGTTGTAATTGGACCAATGTATTGCCGGCAGAGTACCTTGGGCAATGTATTACCTTGTACTAGTGTACCCTACCAAAGGAAATAATTATAGAGCCCATAGGGGGTACACAGCGTGACCCCGAATTTTACTCTTTTTGTATAGCTAAAATAGTGTTGCGAAAAGCTCTATTTCCAAGAAATTCGCCTTCTGAAGAGCTTTTATAGGCAGAAATTCTAAGTCTTTTTTCAAGAGAAATAAATTTTCTATGTATGTATGTATATCTCAAAAAGTGTTGGGAGAAGCTTTATTTTGAGGAATTTCGCCTTCCGAAAAGCGTTAATACGAAAAAATTCTAAGTCTTTTCTCATTGTTAACAAAAGGCTTCATATTATACTATAATATTAACCTTTAATGTTGTAATTGGACCAGGTACTATATTACGGGTTACTAGTGTACCCTACCAAAGGAAATAATTATAGACACCATAGGGGGTACACAGCGTGACCCCGAATTTTACTGTTTTTGTATATATAAAACAATGCATTTTTCAATGTTAAGAAAAATGCCGCCTATCAGACCTTAATATTAACCTTTAATGTTGTAATTGGACCAGGTATTATATTACGGGGTGCTAGTGTACCCTACCAAAGGACATAATTATAGACCCCATAGCGGGTACACAGCGTGACCCCGAATTTTACTGTTTTTGTATATCTCCAAAAGTGTTGCGAGAAGCTTTATTTCGAAGAAATTCGCCTTCTGAAGAGCTTTTATACGCAGAAATTCTACGTCTTTTCTCACTGTTAACAAACCCTCCTATCAGACCTTAATATTGACCCTTAATATTTTAAGTGGACCAGGTGTTATATTACCTTGTACTAGTGTACCCTACCAAAGGAAATAATTATAGACACCATAGGGGGTACACAGCGTGACCCCGCACTTTACTCTGTATGTATACCTAAAACAGTGCATTTTTCAATGTTAAGAAAAATGCCTCCTATCAGACCTTAATATTAACCTTTAATGTTGTAATTGGACCAGGTGTTATATTACCTTGTACTCGTGTACCCTACCAAAGGAAAAAATTATAGACCCCATAGGGGGTACACAGCGTGACCCCGAACTTTACTGTTTTTGTTGAGATTTATAGCTTAATATTAAAGCGAGTTATGTGGTATTGAAAACTTACCCGTACATGCCTATTTTATGTTATTTTTTATTCCATTACACGTTCTTTAACGAAGAAAGAGGATTGTTTTTATACAGAGAACATATTAGGCAGGCCAAACTATCGAAAATATTGTAAATAATATGAATAAATTAATTTTAATTGATTTTTCCTATTTTTAAGCTCTGTTATCACTTTCCCGAACTTAAAAAAATTATTTTTCATATATAGTTCCTTCTAAAATATAGAAAAAGACATTAAATGAATAATATAATGTAAAATTAACAATAGAAAAAAAAATAAACAAATTTTAAAAATTGTCCGCACTGGGATTCGAACACGCACCGTCTCGCTCAGCTGCTATCGCGCTATCCGCTCCACCACGATTACACGGTCAGCGAGTTACTTCATGGCTTCAAAAGCAATCTCGCGGTCAGTTTAACGATGTACTTTGGGGGCCCATTGCGACCCTCCTAATTAAGCTATAAATATTTCCTTAGGCACAGGGGTTGGGGGCATGGTACCCTATTTTGGTACCAAGTTTGAGATTTATAGCTTAATATTAAAGCGAGTTACGTGGTCTTGAAAATTGATCCGTACATACCTATTTTATGTTATTTTTTATTCCATTATGCGTTCTTTAAGGAAGAAAGAGGAATGTTTTTATACAGAGAACATATTAGGCTTAACAAAAGGCTTCATATTATACTATAATATTAACCTTTAAATTTGTAATTGGACCAGGTATTATATTACGGGGTACTAGTGTACCCTACCAAAGGAAAAAATTATAGACCTCATAGGGCGTACACAGCGTGACCCCGAATTTTACTGTTTTTGTATATCTAAAATAGTGTTGCGAGAAGCTTTATTTCGAAGAAATTCGCCTTCCGAAGAGCTTTTATACGCAGAAATTCAATGTCTTTTCTCAATGTTAACAAAGCCTCCTATCAGACCTTAATATTGACCCTTAATATTTTAAGTGGACCAGGTGTTATATTACCTGGTACTAGTGTACCCTACCAAAGGAAATAATTATAGAGCCCATAGGGGGTACACGGTGAAACGCCGCATTTTACTATGTATGTATATCTAAAACAGTGCATTTTTCAATGTTAATAAAAATGCCTCTTATCAGACCTTAATATTAACCTTTAATGTTTTAATTGGACCAGGTGTTATATTACCTTGTACTTGTGTACCTTACCAAAGGAAATAATTATAGACCCCATAGGGGGTACGCAGCGTGTCCCCGAATTTTACTATGTATGTATGTATATATCAAAAAGTGTTGCGAGAAGCTTTATTTCGAAGAAATTCGGCTTCCGAAGAGCTTTTATACGCAGAAATGCTAAGTCTGTTTTCAAGAGGAGAAATAAATTTTCTATGTATGTATATCTCAAAAAGTGTTGCGAGAAGCTTTATTTTGAGGAAATTCGCCTTCCGAAAAGCGTTAATAATGAGAAATTTTAAGTCTTTTCTCATTGTTAACAAAAGGCTTCATAGCAGACCTTAATATTAACCTTTAATGTTGTAAATTGCCCAGGTGTTATATTACCTTGTAATAGTGTACCCTACCAAAGGAAATAATTATAGAGCCCATAGGGGGTACACAGCGTGACCCCGAATTTTACTCTTTCTGTATATCTAAAACAGTTCATTTTTCAATGTTAAGAAAAATTCCTCCTATCAGACCTTAATATTAACCTTTAATGTTGTAATTGGACCAGGTGTTATATTACCTTGTACTAGTGTACCCTACTAAAGGAAATAATTATAGACCCTATAGGGGGTACACAGTGTGACCCCGAATTTTACTGTTTTTGTATATCTAAAATAGTGTTGCGAGAAGCTTTATTTCGCAGAAATTCGCCTTCTGAATAGCTTTTATACGGAGAAATTCTAAGTCTTTTTTCAAGAGAAATGAATTTTCTATGTATGTATATCTCAAAAAGTGTTGCGAGAAGCTTTATTTTGAAGAAATTCGCCTTCTGAAAATCTTTTATACGCATAATCTTTCAACGGAAAGGCTCCGACGCTGGTCCCCGTACCGGACCGGAGTGTATTGCCGGCAGAGGCGCTCCGGATACCGCAGCAGCCGGGTTGCTTTTACGAGAGAAATAAATTTTCTATGTATGTATGTATACCTCAAAAAGTGTTGGGAGAAGCTTTATTTTGAGGAAATTCGCCTTCCGAAAAGCGTTAATACGAAAAAATTCTAAGTCTTTTCTCATTGTAAACAAAAGGCTTCATATTATACTATAATATTAACCTTTAATGTTGTAATTGGACCAGGTGTTATATTACCTTGTACTAGTGTACCCTACCAAAGGAAATAATTATAGAGCCCATAGGGGGTACACAGCGTGACGCCGAATTTTACTCTTTTTGTATATCTCCAAAAGTGTTTCGAGAAGCTTTATTTCGAAGAAATTCGCCTTCCGAAGAGCTTTTATACGCAGAAATTCTAAGTCTGTTTTCAAGAGGAGAAATAAATTTTTTATGTATGTATATCTCCAAAAGTGTTGCGAGAAGCTTTATTTTGAGGAAATTCGCCTTCCGAAAAGCGTTAATACGGATCAATATAAAGTCTTTTCTCATTGTTAACAAATGGCTTCATATCAGACCTTAATATTAACCTTTAATGTTGTAATTGGACCAGGTATTATATTACGGAGTACTAGTGTACCCTACCAAAGGAAATAATTTAAGAGCCCATAGGGGGTACACAGTGTTACCCCGCATTTTACTATGTATGTATATTTAAAACAATGCATTTTTCAATGTTAAGAAAAATGCCTCCTATCAGAACTTAATATTAACCTCTAATGTTGTAAATGGACCAGGTATTATATTATGGGGTACTAGTGTACCCTACCAAAGGAAATAATTATAGACCCCATAGGGGGTACACACCGTGACCCCGAATTTTACTGTTTTTGTATATATATAAAACAATGCATTTTTCAATGTTAAGAAAAATGCCGCCTATCAGACCTTAATATTAACCTTTAATGTTGTAATTGGACCAGGTATTATATTACGGGGTAATAGTGTACCATACCAAAGGACATAATTATAGACCCCATAGGGGGTACACAGCGCGACCCCGAATTTTACTGTTTTTGTATATCTCCAAAAGTGTTGCGAGAAGCTTTATTTCGAAGAAATGCGCCTTCTGAAGAGCTTTTATACGCAGAAATTCTACGTCTTTTCTCAATGTTAACAAACCCTCCTATCAGACCTTAATATTGACCCTTAATATTTTAAGTGGACCAGGTGTTATATTACCTTGTACTAGTGTACCCTACCAAAGGAAATAATTATAGACACCATAGGGGGTACACAGCGTGACCCCGCACTTTACTCTGTATGTATACCTAAAACAGTGCATTTTTCAATGTTAAGAAAAATGCCTCCTATCAGACCTTAATATTAACCTTTAATGTTGTAATTGGACCAGGTGTTATATTACCTTGTACTCGTGTACCCTACCAAAGGAAAAAATTATAGACTCCATAGGGGGTACACAGCGTGACCCCGAACTTTACTGTTTTTGTTGAGATTTATAGCTTAATATTAAAGCGAGTTATGTGGTCTTGAAAACTTACCCGTACATGCCTATTTTATGTTATTTTTTATTCCATTACACGTTCTTTAACGAAGAAAGAGGATTGTTTTTATACAGAGAACATATTAGGCAGGCCAAACTATCGAAAATATTGTAAATAATATGAATAAATTAATTTTAATAGATTTTTCCTATTTTTAAGCTCTGTTCTCACTTTCCCGAACTTAAAAAAGTTATTTTTCATATATAGTTCCTTCTAAAATATAGAAAAAGACATTAAATGAATAATATAATGTAAAATTAACAATAGAAAAAAAAATAAACAAATTTTAAAAATTGTCCACACTGGGATTCGAACCCGCACCGTCTCGCTCAGCTGCTATCACGCTATCCGCTCCACCACGATTACACGGTCAGCGAGTTACTTCATGGCTTCAAAAGCAATCTCGCGGTCAGTTTAACGATGTACTTTGGGGGCCCATTGCGACCCTCCTAATTAAGCTATAAATATATCCTTAGGCACAGGGGTTGGGGGCATGGTACCCTATTTTGGTACCAAGTTTGAGATTTATAGCTTAATATTAAAGCGAGTTACGTGGTCTTGAAAATTTATCCGAACATACCTATTTCATGTTATTTTTTATTCCATTATGCGTTCTTTAACGAAGAAAGAGGATTGTTTTTATACAGAGAACATACTAGGCAGGCCAAACTATCGAAAGTATTGTAAATAATATGAATAAATTAATTTTAATTGATTTTTTCTGTTTTTAAGCTCTGATCTCATTTTCCCGAACTTAAAAAAATTATTTTTCATATATAATTCCTTCTATAATATAGAAAAACACATTAAATAAATAAAATAATGTAAAATTAACAAGAGAAAAAAAAACAAATTTCAAAAAATGGACAGCACTGGGATTCGAACCCTCGCCATCTCGCTCCGCTGCTATCACGCTATCCGCTACTCCACGCATACACGGTGATGGTGGTATTCCATGCCTTCCAAAGCACTCTCCCGGTCAGTTGATCGATGTATTTTGGGGTCCCATTGCGATCCTCCTAATTAAGCTATAAATATTTCCTTAGGCACAGGGGTTGGGGGCATGGTACCCTATTTTGGTACCAAGTTTGAGATTTATAGCTTAATATTAAAGCGAGTTATGTGGTCTTGAAAACTTATCCGTACATACCTATTTTATGTTATTTTTTATTCCATTATAGGTTCTTTAACGAAGAAAGAGGAATGTTTTTATACAGAGAATATACTAGGCAGGCCAAACTATCGAAAGTATTGTAAATAATATGAATAAATTAATTTTAATTGATTTTTTCTGTTTTTAAGCTCTGATCTCACTTTCCCGAACTTAAAAAAATTATTTTTCATATATAGTTCCTTCTAAAATATAGAAAAAGACATTAAATGAATAATATAATGTAAAATTAACAATAGAAAAAAAAATAAACAAATTTTAAAAATTGTCCACACTGGGATTCGAACCCGCACCGTCTCGCTCAGCTGCTATCACGCTATCCGCTCCACCACGATTACACGGGCAGCGAGCTACTTGATGGCTTCAAAAGCAATCTCGCGGTCAGTTTAACGATGTACTTTGGGGGCCCATTGCGACCCTCCTAATTAAGCTATAAATATTTCCTTAGGCACAGGGGTTGGGGGCATGGTACCCTATTTTGGTACCGAGTTTGAGATTTATAGCTTAATATTAAAGCGAGTTACGTGGTCTTGAAATTTGATCCGTACATGCCTATTTTATGTTATTTTTAATTCCATTACGCGTCCTTTAACGAAGAAAGAGGATTGTTTTTATACAGAGAACATATTAGGCAGGCCAAACAATCGAAAGTATTGTAAATAATATGAATAAATTAATTTTAATTGATTTTTCCTGTTTTTAAGCTCTGCTCTCACTTTCCCGAACTTAAAAAAATTATTTTTTATATATAGTTCCTTCTAAAATATAGAAAAAGACATTAAATGAATAATATAATGTAAAATTTACAATAGAAAAAAAAATAAACAAATTTTAAAAATTTTCTATGTATGTATGTATGTATGTATGTATGTATGTATGTATACCTCGAAAAGTGTTGGGAGAAGCTTTATTTTGAGGAATTTCGCCTTCCGAAAAGCGTTAATACGAAAAAATTCTAAGTCTTTTCTCATTGTTAACAAAGGGCTTCATATTATACTATAATACTAACCTTTAATGTTGTAATTGGACCAGGTACTATATTACCGGGTACTAGTTTACCCTACAAAAGGAAATATTAATGGACCCCGCATTTTACTGTTTTTGTATATCTCAAAAAGTGTTGCGAGAAGCTTTTTTGACCTTTTTTGACCTTAATATTAACCTTTAATGTTGTTATTGGACTAGGTATTATATTACGGGGTACTAGTGTACCCTACAAAGGAAATAATTATAGACCTCATAGGGGGTACACAGTGTAACCCCTCATTTTACTATGTATGTATGTATGTATATCTAAAACAGGGGATTTTTCAAAGTTAAGAAAAATGCCTCCTATCAGACCTTAATATTAACCTTTAATGTTTTAATTGGACGAGGTGTTATATTACCTTGTAATAGTGTACCCTACCAAAGGAAATAATTATAGAGCCCATAGGGGGAACACAGCGTGACCCCGAATTTTACTCTTTTTGTATAGCTAAAATAGTGTTGCGAGAAGCTCTATTTCCAAGAAATTCGCCTTCTGAAGAGCTTTTATAGGCAGAAATTCTAAGTCTGTTTTCAAGAGGAGAAATAAATTTTTTATGTATGTATATCTCCAAAAGTGTTGCGAGAAGCTTTATTTTGAGGAAATTCGCCTTCCGAAAAGCGTTAATACGGATCAATATAAAGTCTTTTCTCATTGTTAACAAATGGCTTCATATCAGACCTTAATATTAACCTTTAATGTTGTAATTGGACCAGGTATTATATTACGGAGTACTAGTGTACCCTACCAAAGGAAATAATTTTAGAGCCCATAGGGGGTACACAGTGTGACCCCGCATTTTACTATGTATGTATATTTAAAACAATGCATTTTTCAATGTTAAGAAAAATGCCTCCTATCAGACCTTAATATTAACCTTTAATGTTGTAAATGGACCAGGTATTATATTATGGGGTACTAGTGTACCCTACCAAAGGAAATAATTATAGACTCCATAGGGGGTACACACCGTGACCCCGAATTTTACTGTTTTTGTATATCTAAAACAATGCATTTTTCAATGTTAAGAAAAATGCCTCCTATCAGACCTTTATATTAACCTTTAATGTAGTAAATGGACCAGGTGTTATATTACCTTGTACTCGTGTACCCTACCAAAGGATATAATTATAGACCCCATAGGGGGTACACAGCGTGACCCCGAATTTTACTGTTTTTGTATATCTAAAATAGTGTTGCGAGAAGCTTTATTTCGCAGAAATTCGCCTTCTGAAGAGCTTTTATACGCAGAAATTCTACGTCTTTTCTCAATGTTAACAAACCCTCCTATCAGACCTTAATATTGACCCTTAATATTTTAAGTGGACCAGGTGTTATATTGCCTTGTACTCGTGTACCCTACCAAAGGAAAAAATTATAGACCCCATAGGGGGTACACAGCGTGACCCCGAACTTTACTGTTTTTGTTGAGATTTATAGCTTAATATTAAAGCGAGTTATGTGGTCTTGAAAACTTACCCGTACATGCCTATTTTATGTTATTTTTTATTCCATTACACGTTCTTTAACGAAGAAAGAGGATTGTTTTTATACAGAGAACATATTAGGCAGGCCAAACTATCGAAAATATTGTAAATAATATGAATAAATTAATTTTAATTGATTTTTCCTATTTTTAAGCTCTGTTCTCACTTTCCCGAACTTAAAAAAATTATTTTTCATATATAGTTCCTTCTAAAATATAGAAAAAGACATTAAATGAATAATATAATGTAAAATTAACAATAGAAAAAAAAATAAACAAATTTTAAAAATTGTCCACACTGGGATTCGAACCCGCACCGTCTCGCTTAGCTGCTATTACGCTATCCGCTCCACCACGATTACACGGTCAGCGAGTTACTTCATGGCTTCAAAAGCAATCTCGCGGTCAGTTTAACGATGTACTTTGGGGGCCCATTGCGTCCCTCCTAATTAAGCTATAAATATTTCCTTAGGCACAGGGGTTGGGGGCATGGTACCCTATTTTGGTACCAAGTTTGAGATTTATAGCTTAATATTAAAGCGAGTTACGTGGTCTTGAAAATTTATCCGAACATACCTATTTCATGTTATTTCTTATTCCATTATGCGTTCTTTAACGAAGAAAGAGGATTGTTTTTATACAGAGAACATACTAGGCAGGCCAAACTATCGAAAGTATTGTAAATAATATGAATAAATTAATTTTAATTGATTTTTTCTGTTTTTAAGGTCTGATCTCATTTTCCCGAACTTAAAAAAATTATTTTTCATATATAATTCCTTCTATAATATAGAAAAACACATTAAATAAATAAAATAATGTAAAATTAACAAGAGAAAAAAAAACAAATTTCAAAAAATGGACAGCACTGGGATTCGAACCCTCGCCATCTCGCTCAGCTGCTATCACGCTATCCGCTACTCCACGCATACACGGTGATGGTGGTATTCCATGCCTTCCATAGCACTCTCCCGGTCAGTTGATCGATGTATTTTGGGGGCCCATTGCGTTTCTCCTAATTAACCTATAAATATTTCCTTTGGCACAGAGGTGGGGGGCATGGTACCCTATTTTGGTACCGAGTTTGAGATTTATAACTTAATATTAAAGCGAGTTACGTGGTCTTGAAAATTGATCCGTAGATACCTATTTTATGTTATTTTTTATTCCATTATGCGTTCTTTAAGGAAGAAAGAGTATTGTTTTTATACAGAGAACATACTAGGGAGGCCAAACTATCGAAAGTATTGTAAATAATATGAATAAATTAATTTTAATTGAATTTTCCTGTTTTTAAGCTCTGTTCTCACTTTCCCGAACTTAAAAAAATTATTTTTTTATATAGTTACTTATATAATATAGAAAAACACATTAAATAAATAATATAATGTAAAATTAACAAAAGAAAAAAAATTTAAAAATGGTCCACACCGGGATTCGAACCCGCGTCGTCCCGCTCAGCTGTTATCACGCTATCCGCTCCACCACGTATACATGGTAAGCGTCGTATTCCATGCCTTCAAAAGCACTTTCCCGGTTAGTTGATCGATGTACTTTGGGGGCCCCTTGCGATCCTCCTAATTAACCTATAAATATTTCCTTCGGCACTGAGGTGGGGGGCATGGTATCCTATTGTGGTACGGAGTTTGAGATTTATAACTTAATATTAAAGCGAGTTACGTGGTCTTGAAATTTGATCCGTACATACCTATTTTATGTTATTTTTTGTTCCATTATACGTTCTTTAACGAAGAAAGAGGAATGTTTTTATACAGAGAACATACTAGGCAGGCCAAACTATCGAAAGTATTGTAAATAATATGAATAAATTAATTTTAATTGATTTTTTCTGTTTTTAAGGTCTGATCTCATTTTCCCGAACTTAAAAAAATTATTTTTCATATATAATTCCTTCTATAATATAGAAAAACACATTAAATAAATAAAATAATGTAAAATAAACAAGAGAAAAAAAAACAAATTTCAAAAAATGGACAGCACTGGGATTCGAACCCTCGCCATCTCGCTCAGCTGCTATCACGCTATCCGCTACTCCACGCATACACGGTGATGGTGGTATTCCATGCCTTCCAAAGCACTCTCCCGGTCAGTTGATCGATGTATTTTGGGGGCCCATTGCGATCCTCCTAATTAACCTATAAATATTTCCTTTGGCACAGAGGTGGGGGGCATAGTACCCTAATTTGGTTCCGAGTTTGAGATTTATAACTTAATATTAAAGCGAGTTACGTGGTCTTGAAAATTGATCCGTACATACCTATTTTGTTATTTTTTATTCCATTATGCGTTCTTTAAGGAAGAAAGAGTATTGTTTTTATACAGAGAACATACTAGGGAGGCCAAACTATCGAAAGTATTGTAAATAATATGAATAAATTAATTTTAATTGAATTTTCCTGTTTTTAAGCTCTGTTCTCACTTTCCCGAACTTAAAAAAATTATTTTTCCTATATAGTTACTTATATAATATAGAAAAACACATTAAATAAATAATATAATGTAAAATTAACAAAAGAAAAAAAATTTAAAAATGGTCCACACCGGGATTCGAACCCGCGTCGTCCCGCTCAGCTGCTATCACGCTATCCGCTCCACCACGTATACATGGTAAGCGTCGTATTCCATGCCTTCAAAAGCACTTTCCCGGTTAGTTGATCGATGTACTTTGGGGGCCCCTTGCGATCCTCCTAATTAACCTATAAATATTTCCTTCGGCACTGAGGTGGGGGGCATGGTATCCTATTGTGGTACGGAGTTTGAGATTTATAACTTAATATTAAAGCGAGTTACGTGGTCTTGAAATTTGATCCGTACATACCTATTTTATGTTATTTTTTGTTCCATTATACGTTCTTTAACAAAGAAAGAGAATTGTTTTTATACAGAGAACATACTAGGCAGGCCAAACTATCGAAAGTATTGTAAATAATATGAATAAATTAATTTTAATTGATTTTTTCTGTTTTTAAGCTCTGATCTCACTTGCCCGAACTTAAAAAAATTATTTTTCATATATAGTTCCTTCTAAAATATAGAAAAAGACATTAAATGAATAATATGATGTAAAATTAACAATAGAAAAAAAAATAAACAAATTTTAAAAATTGTCCACACTGGGATTCGAACCCGCACCGTCTCGCTCAGCTGCTATCACGCTATCCGCTCCACCACGATTACACGGTCAGCGAGCTACTTGATGGCTTCAAAAGCAATCTCGCGGTCAGTTTAACGATGTACTTTGGGGGCCCATTGCGACCCTCCTAATTAAGCTATAAATATTTCCTTAGGCACAGGGGTTGGGGGCTAGGTACCCTATTTTGGTACCGAGTTTGAGATTTATAGCTTAATATTAAAGCGAGTTACGTGGTCTTGAAATTTGATCCGTACATGCCTATTTTATGTTATTTTTAATTCCATTACGCGTTCTTTAACGAAGAAAGAGGATTGTTTTTATACAGAGAACATATTAGGCAGGCCAAACTATCGAAAGTATTGTAAATAATATGAATAAATTAATTTTAATTGATTTTTCCTGTTTTTAAGCTCTGCTCTCACTTTCCCGAACTTAAAAAAATTATTTTTCATATATAGTTCCTTCTAAAATATAGAAAAAGACATTAAATGAATAATATAATGTAAAATTAACAATAGAAAAAAAAAATAAACAAATTTTAAAAATTTTCTATGTATGTATGTATACCTCAAAAAGTGTTGGGAGAAGCTTTATTTTGAGGAATTTCGCCTTCCGAAAAGCGTTAATACGAAAAAATTCTAAGTCCTTTCTCATTGTTAACAAAAGGCTTCATATTATACTATAATATTAACCTTTAATGTTGTAATTGGACCAGGTACTATATTACCGGGTACTAGTTTACCCTACAAAAGGAAATATTAATGGACCCCGCATTTTACTGTTTTTGTATATCTCAAAAAGTGTTGCGAGAAGCTTTTTTGACCTTTTTTGACCTTTTTTGACCTTAATATCAACCTTTAATGTTGTTCTTTAAGGAAGAAAGAGTATTGTTTTTATACAGAGAACATACTAGGGAGGCCAAACTATCGAAAGTATTGTAAATACGATGAATAAATTAATTTTAATTGAATTTTCCTGTTTTTAAGCTCTGTTCTCACTTTCCCGAACTTAAAAAAATTATTTTTCCTATATAGTTACTTATATAATATAGAAAAACACATTAAATAAATAATATAATGTAAAATTAACAAAAGAAAAAAAATTTAAAAATGGTCCACACCGGGATTCGAACCCGCGTCGTCCCGCTCAGCTGCTATCACGCTATCCGCTCCACCACGTATACATGGTAAGCGTCGTATTCCATGCCTTCAAAAGCACTTTCCCGGTTAGTTGATCGATGTACTTTGGGGGCCCCTTGCGATCCTCCTAATTAACCTATAAATATTTCCTTCGGCACTCAGGTGGGGGGCATGATATCCTATTGTGGTACGGAGTTTGAGATTTATAACTTAATATTAAAGTGAGTTACGTGGTCTTGAAATTTGATCCGTACATACCTATTTTATGTTATTTTTTGTTCCATTATACGTTCTTTAACAAAGAAAGAGGATTGTTTTTATACAGAGAACATACTAGGCAGACCAAACTATCGAAAGTATTGTAAATAATATGAATAAATTAATTTTAATTGATTTTTTCTGTTTTTAAGCTCTGATCTCACTTTCCCGAACTTAAAAAAATTATTTTTCATATATAGTTTCTTCTAAAATATAGAAAAAGACATTAAATGAATAATATGATGTAAAATTAACAATAGAAAAAAAAATAAACAAATTTAAAAAATTGTCCACACTGGGATTTGAACCCGCACCGTCTCGCTCAGCTGCTATCACGCTATCCGCTCCACCACGATTGCACGGTCAGCGAGCTACTTGATGGCTTCAAAAGCAATCTCGCGGTCAGTTTAACGATGTACTTTGGGGGCCCATTGCGACCCTCCTAATTAAGCTATAAATATTTCCTTAGGCACAGGGGTTGGGGGCTAGGTACCCTATTTTGGTACCGAGTTTGAGATTTATAGCTTAATATTAAAGCGAGTTACGTGGTCTTGAAATTTGATCCGTACATGCCTATTTTATGTTATTTTTAATTCCATTACGCGTCCTTTAACGAAGAAAGAGGATTGTTTTTATACAGAATACATATTAGGCAAGCCAAACTATCGAAAGTATTGTAAATAATATGAATAAATTAATTTTAATTGATTTTTCCTGTTTTTAAGCTCTGCTCTCACTTTCCCGAACTTAAAAAAATTATTTTTCATATTTAGTTCCTTCTAAAATATAGAAAAACACATTAAATAAATAAAATAATGTAAAATTAACAAGAGAAAAAAAAACAAATTTCAAAAAATGGACAGCACTGGGATTCGAACCCTCGCCATCTCGCTCAGCTGCTATCACGCTATCCGCTACTCCACGCATACACGGTGATGGTGGTATTCCATGGCTTCCAAAGCATTCTCCCGGTCAGTTGATCGATGTATTTTGGGGGCCCATTGCGTTCCTCCTAATTAACCTATAAATATTTCCTTTGGCACAGAGGTGGGAGGCATGGTACCCTATTTTGGTACCGAGTTTGAGATTTATAACTTAATATTAAAGCGAGTTACGTGGTCTTGAAAATTGATCCGTACATACCTATTTTATGTTTTTTTTTATTCCATTATGCGTTCTTTAAGGAAGAAAGAGTATTGTTTTTATACAGAGAACATACTATGGAGGCCAAACTATCGAAAGTATTGTAAATAATATGAATAAATTAATTTTAATTGAATTTTCCTGTATTTAAGCTCTGTTTCCCGAACTTAAAAAAATTATTTTTCCTATATAGTTACTTATATAATATAGAAAAACACATTAAATAAATAATATAATGTAAAATTAACAAAAGAAAAAAAATTTAAAAATGGTCCACACCGGGATTCGAACCCGCGTCGTCTCGCTCAGCTGCTATCACGCTATCCGCTCCACCACGATTACACGGTCAGCGAGTTACTTCATGGCTTCAAAAGCAATCTCGCGGTCAGTTTAACGATGTACTTTGGGGGCCCATTGCGACCCTCCTAATTAAGCTACAAATATTTCCTTAGGCACAGGGGTTGGGGGCATGGTACCCTATTTTGGTACCGAGTTTGAGATTTATAGCTTAATATTAAAGCGAGTTATGTGGTCTTGAAATCTTACCCGTACATGCCTATTTTATGTTATTTTTTATTCCATTACGCGTTCTTTAACGAAGAAAGAGGATTGTTTTTATACAGAGAACATATTAGACAGGCCAAACTATCGA
This sequence comes from Parasteatoda lunata, assembly GCA_949128135.1. Classification (NCBI taxonomy): domain Eukaryota; kingdom Metazoa; phylum Arthropoda; class Arachnida; order Araneae; family Theridiidae; genus Parasteatoda; species Parasteatoda lunata. The sequence continues at coordinate 115,113,258 of OX421972.1, read as the reverse complement.
AAGTATTGTAAATAATATTAATAAATTAATTTTAATTGATTTTTCCTCTTTTTAAGCTCTGTTCTCACTTTCCCGAACTTAAAAAAATTATTTTTCATATATAGTTCCTTCTAAAATATAGAAAAAGACATTAAATGAATAATATAATGTAAAATTAACAATAGAAAAAAAAAAAAAACAAATTTTAAAAATTGTCCACACTGGGATTCGAACCCACACCGTCTCGCTCAGCTGCTATCACGCTATCCGCTCCACCACGATTACACGGTCAGCGAGCTACTTGATGGCTTCAAAAGCAATGTCGCGGTCAGTTTAACGATGTACTTTGGGGGCCCATTGCGACCCTCCTAATTAAGCTATAAATATTTCCTTAGGCACAGGGGTTGGGGGCTAGGTACCCTATTTTGGTACCGAGTTTGAGATTTATAGCTTAATATTAAAGCGAGTTACGTGGTCTTGAAATTTGATCCGTACATGCCTATTTTATGTTATTTTTAATTCCATTACGCGTTCTTTAACGAAGAAAGAGGATTGTTTTTATACAGAGAACATATTAGGCAGGCCAAACTATCGAAAGTATTGTAAATAATATGAATAAATTAATTTTAATTGATTTTTCCTGTTTTTAAGCTCTGCTCTCACTTTCCCGAACTTAAAAAAATTATTTTTCATATATAGTTCCTTCTAAAATATAGAAAAAGACATTAAATGAATAATATAATGTAAAATTAACAATAGAAAAAAAAAAAACAAATTACAAACAATACGACGCTTACCATGTATACGTGGTGGAGCGGATAGCGTGATAGCAGCTGAGCGGGACGACGCGGGTTCGAATCTCGGTGTGGACCATTTTTAAATTTTTTTTCTTTTGTTAATTTTACATTATATTATTTATTTAATGTGTTTTTCTATATTATATAAGTAACTATATAGGAAAAATAATTTTTTTAAGTTCGGGAAAGTGAGAACAGAGCTTAAAAACAGGAAAATTCAATTAAAATTAATTTATTCATATTATTTACAATACTTTCGATAGTTTGGCCTCCCTAGTATGTTCTCTGTATAAAAACAATACTCTTTCTTCCTTAAAGAACGCATAATGGAATAAAAAATAACATAAAATTGGTATGTACGGATCAATTTTCAAGACCACGTAACTCGCTTTAATATTAAGTTATAAATCTCAAACTCGGTACCAAAATAGGGTACCATGCCCCCCACCTCTGTGCCAAAGGAAATATTTATAGGTTAATTAGGAGGATCGCAATGGGCCCCCAAAATACATCGATCAACTGACCCGGAGAGTGCTTTGGAAGGCATGGAATACCACCATCACCGTGTATGCGTGGTTTAGCGGATAGCGTGATAGCAGCTGAGCGAGATGGCGAGGGTTCGAATCCCAGTGCTGTCCATTTTTTGAAATTTGTTTTTTTTTCTCTTGTTAATTTTACATTATTTTATTTATTTAATGTGTTTTTCTATATTATAGAAGGAATTATATATGAAAAATAATTTTTTTAAGTTCGGGAAAATGAGATCAGACCTTAAAAACAGAAAAAATCAATTAAAATTAATTTATTCATATTATTTACAATACTTTCGATAGTTTGGCCTGCCTAGTATGTTCTCTGTATAAAAACATTCCTCTTTCTTCGTTAAAGAACGTATAATGGAACAAAAAATAACATAAAATAGGTATGTACGGATCAAATTTCAAGACCACGTAACTCGCTTTAATATTAAGTTCTAAATCTCAAACTCCGTACCACAATAGGATACCATGCCCCCCACCTCAGTGCCGAAGGAAATATTTATAGGTTAATAAGGAGGATCGCAAGGGGCCCCCAAAGTACATCGATCAACTAACCGGGAAAGTGCTTTTGAAGGCATGGAATACGACGCTTACCATGTATACGTGGTGGAGCGGATAGCGTGATAGCAGCTGAGCGGGACGACGCGGGTTCGAATCCCGGTGTGGACCATTTTTAAATTTTTTTTCTTTTGTTAATTTTACATTATATTATTTATTTAATGTGTTTTTCTATATTATATAAGTAACTATATAGGAAAAATAATTTTTTTAAGTTCGGGAAAGTGAGAACAGAGCTTAAATACAGGAAAATTCAATTAAAATTAATTTATTCATATTATTTACAATACTTTCGATAGTTTGGCCTCCATAGTATGTTCTCTGTATAAAAACAATACTCTTTCTTCCTTAAAGAACGCATAATGGAATAAAAAATAACATAAAATAGGTATGTACGGATCAATTTTCAAGACCACGTAACTCGCTTTAATATTAAGTTATAAATCTCAAACTCGGTACCAAAATAGGGTACCATGCCTCCCACCTCTGTGCCAAAGGAAATATTTATAGGTAAGCGTCGAAGCTTTATTTTGAGGAAATTCGCCTTCCGAAAAGCGTTAATAATGAGAAATTTTAAGTCTTTTCTCATTGTTAACAAAAGGCTTCATAGCAGATCTTAATATTAACCTTTAATGTTGTAAATTGACCAGGTGTTATATTACATTGTAATAGTGTACCCTACCAAAGGAAATAATTATAGAGCCCATAGGGGGTACACAGCGTGACCCCGAATTTTACTCTTTCTGTATATCTAAAACAGTTCATTTTTCAATGTTAAGAAAAATTCCTCCTATCAGACCTTAATATTAACCTTTAATGTTGTAATTAGACCAGGTGTTATATTACCTTGTAGTAGTGTACCCTACTAAAGGAAATAATTATAGACCCTATAGAGGGTACACAGTGTGACCCCGAATTTTACTGTTTTTGTATATCTAAAATAGTGTTGCGAGAAGCTATATTTCGCAGAAATTCGCCTTCTGAATAGCTTTTATACTTAGAAATTCTAAGTCTTTTTTCAAGAGAAAGGAATTTTCTATGTATGTATATCTCAAAAAGTGTTGCGAGAAGCTTTATTTTGAAGAAATTCGCCTTCTGAAAATCTTTTATACGCATAATCTTTCAACGGAAAGGCTCCGACGCTGGTCCCCGTACCGGACCGGAGTGTATTGCCGGCAGAGGCGCTCCGGATACCGCAGCAGCCGGGTTGCTTTTACGAGAGAAATAAATTTTCTATGTATGTATGTATACCTCAAAAAGTGTTGGGAGAAGCTTTATTTTGAGGAAATTCGCCTTCCGAAAAGCGTTAATACGAAACAATTCTAAGTCTTTTCTCATTGTTAACAAAAGGCTTCATATTATACTATAATATTAACCTTTAATGTTGTAATTGGACCAGGTGTTATATTACCTTGTACTAGTGTACCCTACCAAAGGAAATAATTATAGAGCCCATAGGGGGTACACAGCGTGACCCCGAATTTTACTCTTTTTGTATATCTCCAAAAGTGTTTCGAGAAGCTTTATTTCGCAGAAATTCGCCTCCTCAATAGCTCTTATACGCAGAAATTCTAAGTCCATTCTCAATATTAACAAAGCCTCCTATCAGACCTTAATATTAAACTTTAATGTTTTAGTTGGACCAGGTGTTGTATTACCTTGTACTAGTGTACCCTACCAAAGGAAATAATTATAGAGCCCATAGGGGGTACACAGCGTGACCCCGCACTTTACTATGTATGTATATCTAAAACAGTGCATTTTTCATTGTTAACAAAAGGCTTCATATTATACTATAATATTAACCTTTAATGTTGTAATTGGACCAGGTGTTATATTACCTTGTACTAGTGTACCCTACCAAAGGAAATAATTATAGAGCCCATAGGGAGTACACAGCGTGACCCCGAATTTTACTGTTTTTGTATATCTCCAAAAGTGTTGCGAGAAGCTTTATTTCGAAGAAATTCGCCTTCCGAAGAGCTTTTATACGCAGAAATTCAAAGTCTTTTCTTAATGTTAACAAAGCCTCCTCTCAGACCTTAATATTGACCCTTAATATTTTAAGTGGACCAGGTGTTATATTACCTGGTACTAGTGTACCCTACCAAAGGAAATAATTATAGAGCCCATAGGGGGTACACAGCGTGACCCCGAGTTTTACTCTTTTTGTATAGCTAAAATAGTGATGGGAGAAGCTCTATTTCCAAGAAATTCGCCTTCTGAAGATTTTTTATAGGCAGAAATTCTAAGTCTGTTTTCAAGAGGAGAAATAAATTTTTTATGTATGTATGTATATCTCAAAAAGTGTTGGGAGAAGCTTTATTTTGAGGAAATTCGCCTTCCAAAAAGCGTTAATACGGAGAAATTCTAAGTCTTTTCTCATTGTTAACAAAAGGCTTCATATCAGACCTTAATATTAACCTTTAATGTTGTAAATGGACCAGGTATTATATTACGGGTTACTAGTGTACCCTACCAAAGGAAATAATTTTAGAGCCCATAGGGGGTACACAGTGTGACCCCGCATTTTACTATGTATGTATATTTAAAACAATGCATTTTTCAATGTTAAGAAAAATGCCTCCTATCAGACCTTAACATTAACCTTTAATGTTGTAAATGGACCAGGTATTATATTATGGGGTACTAGTGTACCCTACCAAAGGAAATAATTATAGACACCATGGGGGGTACACAGCGTGACCCCGAATTTTACTGTTTTTGTATATATAAAACAATGCATTTTTCAATGTTAAGAAAAATGCCGCCTATCAGACCTTAATATTAACCTTTAATGTTGTAATTGGACCAGGTATTATATTACGGGGTACTAGTGTACCCTACCAAAGGACATAATTATAGACCCTATAGGGGGTACACAGCGCGACCCCGAATTTTACTGTTTTTGTATATCTCCAAAAGTGTTGCGAGAAGCTTTATTTCGAAGAAATTCGCCTTCTGAAGAGCTTTTATACGCAGAAATTCTACGTCTTTTCTCAATGTTAACAAACCCTCCTATCAGACCTTAATATTGACCCTTAATATTTTAAGTGGACCAGGTGTTATATTACCTTGTACTAGTGTACCCTACCAAAGGAAATAATTATAGACACCATAGGGGGTACACAGCGTGACCCCGCACTTTACTCTGTATGTATACCTAAAACAGTGCATTTTTCAATGTTAAGAAAAATGCCTCCTAACAGACCTTAATATTAACCTTTAATGTTGTAATTGGACCAGGTGTTATATTACCTTGTACTCGTGTACCCTACCAAAGGAAAAAATTATAGACGCCATAGGGGGTACACAGCGTGACCCCGAACTTTACTGTTTTTGTTGAGATTTATTGCTTAATATTAAAGCGAGTTATGTGGTCTTGAAAACTTACCCGTACATGCCTATTTTATGTTATTTTTTATTCCATTACACGTTCTTTAACGAAGAAAGAGGATTGTTTTTATACAGAGAACATATTAGGCAGGCCAAACTATCGAAAATATTGTAAATAATATGAATAAATTAATTTTAATTGATTTTTCCTATTTTTAAGCTCTGTTCTCACTTTCCCGAACTTAAAAAAATTATTTTTCATATATAGTTCCTTCTAAAATATAGAAAAAGACATTAAATGAATAATATAATGTAAAATTAACAATAGAAAAAAAAATAAACAAATTTTAAAAATTGTCCACACTGGGATTCGAACCCGCACCGTCTCGCTCAGCTGCTATCACGCTATCCGCTCCACCACGATTACACGGTCAGCGAGTTACTTCATGGCTTCAAAAGCAATTTCGCGGTCAGTTTAACGATGTACTTTGGGGGCCCATTGCGACCCTCCTAATTAAGCTATAAATATTTCCTTAGGCACAGGGGTTGGGGGCATGGTACCCTATTTTGGTACCGAGTTTGAGATTTATAGCTTAATATTAAAGCGAGTTATGTGGTCTTGAAATCTTACCCGTACATGCCTATTTTATGTTATTTTTTATTCCATTACGCGTTCTTTAACGAAGAAAGAGGATTGTTTTTATACAGAGAACATATTAGACAGGCCAAACTATCGAAAGTATTGTAAATAATATGAATAAATTAATTTTAATTGATTTTTCCTGTTTTTAAGCTCTGTTCTCACTTTCCCGAACTTAAAAAAATTATTTTTCATATATAGTTCCTTCTAAAATATAGAAAAAGACATTAAATGAATAATATAATGTAAAATTAACAATTGAAAAAAAAATAAACAAATTTTAAAAATTGTCCACACTGGGATTCGAACCCGCACCGTCTCGCTCAGCTGCTATCACGCTATCCGCTCCACCACGATTACACGGTCAGCGAGCTACTTGATGGCTTCAAAAGCAATCTCGCGGTCAGTTTAACGATGTACTTTGGGGGCCCATTGCGACCCTCCTAATTAAGCTATAAATATTTCCTTAAGCACAGGGGTTGGGGGCATGGTACCCTATTTTGGTACCGAGTTTGAGATTTATAGCTTAATATTAAAGCGAGTTACGTGGTCTTGAAATTTGATCCGTACATGCCTATTTTATGTTATTTTTAATTCCATTACGCGTTCTTTAACGAAGAAAGAGGATTGTTTTTATACAGAGAACATATTAGGCAGGCCAAACTATCGAAAGTATTGTAAATAATATGAATAAATTAATTTTAATTGATTTTTCCTGTTTTTAAGCTCTGCTCTCACTTTCCCGAACTTAAAAAAATTATTTTTCATATATAGTTCCTTCTAAAATATAGAAAAAGACATTAAATGAATAATATAATGTAAAATTAACAATAGAAAAAAAAATAAACAAATTTTAAAAATTTTCTATGTATGTATGTATGTATGTATGTATGTATGTATACCTCAAAAAGTGTTGGGAGAAGCTTTATTTTGAGGAATTTCGCCTTCCGAAAAGCGTTAATACGAAAAAATTCTAAGTCTTTTCTCATTGTTAACAAAAGGCTTCATATTATACTATAATATTAACCTTTAATGTTGTAATTGGACCAGGTGTTATATTACCTTGTACTAGTGTACCCTACCAAAGGAAATAATTAAAAAGCCCATAGGGAGTACACAGCGTGACCCCGAATTTTACTGTTTTTGTATATCTCCAAAAGTGTTGCGAGAAGCTTTATTTCGAAGAAATTCGCCTTCCGAAGAGCTTTTATACGCAGAAATTCAAAGTCTTTTTTTAATGTTAACAAAGCCTCCTATCAGACCTTAATATTGACCCTTAATATTTTAATTGGACCAGGTGTTATATTACCTTGTACTAGTGTACCCTACCAAAGGAAATAATTATAGAGCCCATAGGGGGTACACAGCGTGACCCCGAATTTTACTCTTTTTGTATATCTCCAAAAGTGTTTCGAGAAGCTTTATTTCGCAGAAATTCGCCTCCTCAAAAGCTCTTATACGCAGAAATTCTAAGTCCATTCTCAATATTAACAAAGCCTCCTATCAGACCTTAATATTAAACTTTAATGTTTTAGTTGGACCAGGTGTTGTATTACCTTGTACTAGTGTACCCTATCAAAGGAAATAATTATAGAGCCCATAGGGGGTACACAGCGTGACCCCGCACTTTACTATGTATGTATATCTAAAACAGTGCATTTTTCATTGTTAACAAAAGGCTTCATATTATACTATAATATTAACCTTTAATGTTGTAATTGGACCAGGTGTTATATTACCTTGCACTAGTGTACCCTACCAAAGGAAATAATTATAGAGCCCATAGGGAGTACACAGCGTGACCCCGAATTTTACTGTTTTTGTATATCTCCAAAAGTGTTGCGAGAAGCTTTATTTCGAAGAAATTCGCCTTCCGAAGAGCTTTTATACGCAGAAATTCAAAGTCTTTTCTTAATGTTAACAAAGCCTCCTCTCAGACCTTAATATTGACCCTTAATATTTTAAGTGGACCAGGTGTTATATTACCTGGTACTAGTGTACCCTACCAAAGGAAATAATTATAGAGCCCATAGGGGGTACACAGCGTGACCCCGAGTTTTACTCTTTTTGTATAGCTAAAATAGTGATGGGAGAAGCTCTATTTCCAAGAAATTCGCCTTCTGAAGATTTTTTATAGGCAGAAATTCTAAGTCTGTTTTCAAGAGGAGAAATAAATTTTTTATGTATGTATGTATATCTCAAAAAGTGTTGGGAGAAGCTTTATTTTGAGGAAATTCGCCTTCCGAAAAGCGTTAATACGGAGAAATTCTAAGTCTTTTCTCATTGTTAACAAAAGGCTTCATATCAGACCTTAATATTAACCTTTAATGTTGTAATTGGGCTAGGTATTATATTACGGGTTACATGTGTACCCTACCAAAGGAAATAATTATAGACACCATAGGGGGTACACAGCGTGACCCCGAATTTTACTGTTTTTGTATATATAAAACAATGCATTTTTCAATGTTAAGAAAAATGCCGCCTATCAGACCTTAATATTAACCTTTAATGTTGTAATTGGACCAGGTATTATATTACGGGGTACTAGTGTACCCTACTAAAGGACATAATTATAGACCCCATAGGGGGTACACAGCGCGACCCCGAATTTTACTGTTTTTGTATATCTCCAAAAGTGTTGCAAGAAGCTTTATTTCGAAGAAATTCGCCTTCTGAAGAGCTTTTATACGCAGAAATTCTACGTCTTTTCTCAATGTTAACAAACCCTCTTATCAGACCTTAATATTGACCCTTAATATTTTAAGTGGACCAGGTATTTTATTACCTTGTACTAGTGTACCCTACCAAAGGAAATAATTATAGACACCATAGGGGGTACACAGCGTGACCCCGCACTTTACTCTGTATGTATACCTAAAACAGTGCATTTTTCAATGTTAAGAAAAATGCCTCCTATCAGACCTTAATATTAACCTTTAATGTTGTTATTGGACCAGGTGTTATATTACCTTGTACTCGTGTACCCTACCAAAGGAAAAAATTATAGACCCCATACGGGGTACACAGCGTGACCCCGAACTTTACTGTTTTTGTTGAGATTTATAGCTTAATGATAAAGCGAGTTATGTGGTCTTGAAAACTTACCCGTACATGCCTATTTTATGTTATTTTTTATTCCATTACACGTTCTTTAACGAAGAAAGAGGATTGTTTTTATACAGAGAACATATTAGGCAGGCCAAACTATCGAAAATATTGTAAATAATATGAATAAATTAATTTTAATTGATTTTTCCTATTTTTAAGCTCTGTTCTCACTTTCCCGAACTTAAAAAAATTATTTTTCATATATAGTTCCTTCTAAAATATAGAAAAAGACATTAAATGAATAATATAATGTAAAATTAACAATAGAAAAAAAAATAAACAAATTTTAAAAATTGTCCACACTGGGATTCGAACCCGCACCGTCTCGCTCAGCTGCTATCACGCTATCCGCTCCACCACGATTACACGGTCAGCGAGTTACTTCATGGCTTCAAAAGCAATTTCGCGGTCAGTTTAACGATGTACTTTGGGGGCCCATTGCGACCCTCCTAATTAAGCTATAAATATTTCCTTAGGCACAGGGGTTGGGGGCATGGTACCCTATTTTGGTACCGAGTTTGAGATTTATAGCTTAATATTAAAGCGAGTTATGTGGTCTTGAAATCTAACCCGTACATGCCTATTTTATGTTATTTTTTATTCCATTACGCGTTCTTTAACGAAGAAAGAGGATTGTTTTTATACAGAGAACATATTAGACAGGCCAAACTATCGAAAGTATTGTAAATAATATGAATAAATTAATTTTAATTGATTTTTCCTGTTTTTAAGCTCTGTTCTCACTTTCCCGAACTTAAAAAAATTATTTTTCATATATAGTTCCTTCTAAAATATAGAAAAAGACATTAAATGAATAATATAATGTAAAATTAACAATAGAAAAAAAAATAAACAAATTTTAAAAATTGTCCACACTGGGATTCGAACCCGCACCGTCTCGCTCAGCTGCTATCACGCTTTCCGCTCCACCACGATTACACGGTCAGCGAGCTACTTGATGGCTTCAAAAGCAATCTCGCGGTCAGTTTAACGATGTACTTTGGGGGCCCATTGCAACCCTCCTAATTAAGCTATAAATATTTCCTTAAGCACAGGGGTTGGGGGCATGGTACCCTATTTTGGTACCGAGTTTGAGATTTATAGCTTAATATTAAAGCGAGTTACGTGGTCTTGAAATTTGATCCGTACATGCCTATTTTATGTTATTTTAATTCCATTACGCGTTCTTTAACGAAGAAAGAGGATTGTTTTTATACAGAGAACATATTAGGCAGGCCAAACTATCGAAAGTATTGTAAATAATATGAATAAATTAATTTTAATTGATTTTTCCTGTTTTTAAGCTCTGCTCTCACTTTCCCGAACTTAAAAAAATTATTTTTCATATATAGTTCCTTCTAAAATATAGAAAAAGACATTAAATGAATAATATAATGTAAAATTAACAATAGAAAAAAAAATAAACAAATTTTAAAAATTTTCTATGTATGTATGTATGTATACCTCAAAAAGTGTTGGGAGAAGCTTTATTTTGAGGAATTTCGCCTTCCGAAAAGCGTTAATACGAAAAAATTCTAAGTCTTTTCTCATTGTTAACAAAAGGCTTCATATTATACTATAATATTAACCTTTAATGTTGTAATTGGACCAGGTACTATATTACCGGGTACTAGTTTACCCTACAAAAGGAAATATTAATGGACCCCGCATTTTACTGTTTTTGTATATCTCAAAAAGTGTTGCGAGAAGCTTTTTTGACCTTTTTTGAACTTTTTTGACCTTAATATTAACCTTTAATGTTGTTATTGGACTAGGTATTATATTACGGGGTACTAGTGTACCCTACCAAAGGAAATAATTATAGACCTCATAGGGGGTACACAGTGTAACCCCTCATTTTACTATTTATGTATGTATGTATATCTAAAACAGGGCATTTTTCAATGTTAAGAAAAATGCCTCCTATCAGACCTTAATATTAACCTTTAATGTTTTAATTGGACGAGGTGTTATATTACCTTGTAATAGTGTACCCTACCAAAGGAATCAATTATAGACCCCATAGGGGGTACACGGTGTGACCCCGCAATGTATGTCTATCTGAAATAGTGATGCGAAAAGTCTTATTTCGCAGAAATTCACCTTCCGAAAAGCGTTAATACGGAGAAATTCTTTTTTCAAGAGAAATAAATTTTCTATGTATGTATATCTCAAAAAGTGTTGCGAGAAGCTTTATTTGTAAGAAATTCGCCTTCCGAAAAGCGTTTATACGGAAAAATTCTAAGTCTTTTCTCAATAATAACAAAGCCTCCTATCAGACCTTAATATTGACCTTTAAATTTGTAATTGGACCAGGTATTATATTACGGGGTACTAGTGTACCCTACCAAAGGAAAAAATTATAGACCTCATAGGGCGTACACAGCGTGACCCCGAATTTTACTGTTTTTGTATATCTAAAATAGTGTTGCGAGAAGCTTTATTTCGAAGAAATTCGCCTTTTGAAGAGCTTTTATACGCAGAAATTCTAAGTCTTTTCTCAATGTTAACAAAGCCTCCTATCAGACCTTAATATTGACCCTTAATATTTTAATTGGACCAGGTGTTATATTACCTGGTACTAGTGTACCCTATTAAAGGAAATAATTATAATGCCCATAGGGGGTTCACAGCGTGACCCCGAACTTTACTGTTTTTGTTGAGATTTATAGCTTAATATTAAAGCGAGTTATGTGGTCTTGAAAACTTACCCGTACATGCCTATTTTATGTTATTTTTTATTCCATTACACGTTCTTTAACGAAGAAAGAGGATTGTTTTTATACAGAGAACATATTAGGCAGGCCAAACTATCGTTTATATTGTAAATAATATGAATAAATTAATTTTAATTGATTTTTCCTATTTTTAAGCTCTGTTCTCACTTTCCCGAACTTAAAAAAATTATTTTTCATATATAGTTCCTTCTAAAATATAGAAAAAGACATTAAATGAATAATATAATGTAAAATTAACAATATAAAAAAAATAAACAAATTTTAAAAATTGTCCATACTGGGATTCGAACCTGCACCGTCTCGCTCAGCTGCTATCACGCTATCCTCTCCACCACGATTACACGGTCAGCGAGTTACTTCATGGCTTCAAAAGCAATCTCGCGGTCAGTTTAACGATGTACTTTGGGGGCCCATTGCGACCCTCCTAATTAAGCTATAAATATTTCCTTAGGCACAGGGGTTGGAGGCATGGTACCCTATTTTGGTACCAAGTTTCAGATTTATAGCTTAATATTAAAGCGAGTTATGTGGTCTTGAAAACTTATCCGTACATACCTATTTTATGTTATTTTTTATTCCATTATACGTTCTTTAACGAAGAAAGAGGAATGTTTTTATTCAGAGAACATACTAGGCAGGCCAAACTATCGAAAGTATTGTAAATAATATGAATAAATTAATTTTAATTGATTTTTTCTGTTTTTAAGGTCTGATCTCATTTTCCCGAACTTAAAAAAATTATTTTTCATATATAATTCCTTCTATAATATAGAAAAACACATTAAATAAATAAAATAATGTAAAATTAACAAGAGAAAAAAAAACAAATTTCAAAAAATGGACAGCACTGGGATTCGAACCCTCGCCATCTCGCTCAGCTGCTATCACGCTATCCGCTACTCCACGCATACACGGTGATGGTGGTATTCCATGCCTTCCAAAGCACTCTCCCGGTCAGTTGATCGATGTATTTTGGGGGCCCATTGCGATCCTCCTAATTAACCTATAAATATTTCCTTTGGCACAGAGGTGGGGGGCATGGTACCCTATTTTGGTACCGAGTTTGAGATTTATAACTTAATATTAAAGCGAGTTACGTGGTCTTGAAAATTGATCCGTACATACCTATTTTATGTTATTTTTTATTCCATTATGCGTTCTTTAAGGAAGAAAGAGTATTGTTTTTATACAGAGAACATACTAGGGAGGCCAAACTATCGAAAGTATTGTAAATAATATGAATAAATTAATTTTAATTGAATTTTCCTGTTTTTAAGCTCTGTTCTCACTTTCCCGAACTTAAAAAAATTATTTTTCCTATATAGTTACTTATATAATATAGAAAAACACATTAAATAAATAATATAATGTAAAATTAACAAAAGAAAAAAAATTTAAAAATGGTCCACACCGGGATTCGAACCCGCGTCGTCCCGCTCAGCTGCTATCACGCTATCCGCTCCACCACGTATACATGGTAAGCGTCGTATTCTATGCCTTCAAAAGCACTTTCCCGGTTAGTTGATCGATGTATTTTGGGGGCCCCTTGCGATCCTCCTAATTAACCTATAAATATTTCCTTCGGCACTGAGGTGGGGGGCATGGTATCCTATTGTGGTACCGAGTTTGAGATTTATAGCTTAATATTAAAGCGAGTTACGTGGTCTTGAAATTTGATCCGTACATGCCTATTTTATGTTATTTTTAATTCCATTACGCGTTCTTTAACGAAGAAAGAGGATTGTTTTTATACAGAGAACATATTAGGCAGGCCAAACTATCGAAAGTATTGTAAATAATATGAATAAATTAATTTTAATTGATTTTTCCTGTTTTTAAGCTCTGCTCTCACTTTCCCGAACTTAAAAAAATTATTTTTCATATATAGTTCCTTCTAAAATATAGAAAAAGACATTAAATGAATAATATAATGTAAAATTAACAATAGAAAAAAAAATAAACAAATTTTAAAAATTTTCTATGTATGTATGTATGTATGTATGTATGTATACCTCAAAAAGTGTTGGGAGAAGCTTTATTTTGAGGAATTTCGCCTTCCGAAAAGCGTTAATACGAAAAAATTCTAAGTCTTTTCTCATTGTTAACAAAAGGCTTCATATTATACTATAATATTAACCTTTAATGTTGTAATTGGACCAGGTGTTATATTACCTTGTACTAGTGTACCCTACCAAAGGAAATAATTAAAAAGCCCATAGGGAGTACAGAGCGTGACCCCGAATTTTACTGTTTTTGTATATCTCCAAAAGTGTTGCGAGAAGCTTTATTTCGAAGAAATTCGCCTTCCGAAGAGCTTTTATACGCAGAAATTCAAAGTCTTTTCTTAATGTTAACAAAGCCTCCTATCAGACCTTAATATTGACCCTTAATATTTTAATTGGACCAGGTGTTATATTACCTGGTACTAGTGTACCCTACCAAAGGAAATAATTATAGAGCCCATAGGGGGTACACAGCGTGACACCGAATTTTACTCTTTTTGTATAGCTAAAATAGTGTTGCGAGAAGCTCTATTTCCAAGAAATTCGCCTTCTGAGAGCTTTTATAGGCAGAAATTCTAAGTCTGTTTTCAAGAGGAGAAATAAATTTTTTTATGTATGTATATCTGCAAAAGTGTTGCGAGAAGCTTTATTTTGAGGAAATTCGCCTTCCGAAAAGCGTTAATACGGATCAATATAAAGTCTTTTCTCATTGTTAACAAAAGCTTCATATCAGACCTTAATATTACCCTTTAATGTTGTAATTGGCCAGGTATTATATTACGGGTTACTAGTGCACCCTACAAAGGAAATAATTATAGACACCATAGGGGGTACACAGCGTGACCCCGAATTTTACTGTTTTGTATATATTAAAACAATGCATTTTTCAATGTTAAGAAAATGCCGCCTATCAGACCTTAATATTAACCTTAATGTTGTAATTGGACCAGGTATTATATTACGGGGTACTAGTGTACCCTACCAAAGGACATAATTATAGACCCTATAGGGGGTACACAGCGCGACCCCGAATTTACTGTTTTTGTATATCTCCCAAAGTGTTGCGAGAAGCTTTATTTCGAAGAAATTCGCTCTTCTGAAGAGCTTTTATACGCAGAAATTCTACGTCTTTTCTCAATGTTAACAAACCTCCTATCAGACCTTAATATTGACCCTTAATATTTTAAGTGGACCAGGTGTTATATTACCTTGTACTAGTGTACCCTACCAAAGGAAATAATTATAGACACATAGGGGGGACCACAGCGTGACCCCGCACTTTACCTCTGTATGTATACCTAAAACAGTGCATTTTGCAATGTTAAGAAAAATGCCTCCTATCAGACCTAAATATTAACCTTTAATGTTGTAATTGGACCAGGTGTTATATTACCTTGTACTCGTGTACCCATACCAAAGGAAAAAAATTATAGACCCCATACGGGGGGTACACAGCGTGACCCCGAACTTTACTGTTTTTGTTGAGATTTATAGCTTAATATTAAAGCGAGTTATGTGGTCTTGAAAACTTACCCGTACATGCCTATTTTATGTTATTTTTTATTCCATTACACGTTCTTTAACGACGAAAGAGGATTTTTTTTATACAGAGAACATATTAGGCAGGCCAAACTATCGAAAATATTGTAAATAATATGAATAAATTAATTTTAATTGATTTTTCCTATTTTTAAGCTCTGTTCTCACTTTCCCGAACTTAAAAAAATTATTTTTCATATATAGTTCCTTCTAAAATATAGAAAAAGACATTAAATGAATAATATAATGTAAAATTAACAATAGAAAAAAAAATAAACAAATTTTAAAAATTGTCCACACTGGATTCGAACCCGCACCGTCTCGCCTCAGCTGCTATCACGCTATTCCGCTCCACCACGATTACACGGTCAGCGAGTTACTTCATGGCTTCAAAAGCAATCTCGCGGTCAGTTTAACGATGTACTTTGGGGGCCCATTGCGACCCCTCCTAATTAAGCTATAAATATTTCTTAGGCACAGGGGTGGGGGCATGGTACCCCTATTTTGGTACCAAGTTTGAGATTTATAGCTTAATATTAAAGCGAGTTACGTGGTCTTGAAAATTGATCCGTAACATACCTATTTTATGTTATTTTTTATTCCATTATGCGTTCTTTAAGGAAGAAAGAGTATTGTTTTTATACAGAGAAACATACTAGGGAGGCCAAACTATCGAAAGTATTGTAATAATATGAATAAATTAATTTTAATTGAATTTTCCTGTTTTTTTAAGCTCTGTTTCTCACTTTCCCGAACTTAAAAACATTATTTTTCCTATATAAGTTACTTATATAATATAGGAAAAACACATTAAATAATTAATATAATGTAAAATTAACAAAAGAAAAAAAATTTAAAAATGGTCCACACCGGGATTCGAACCCGCGTCGTACCGCTCAGCTGCTATCACGCTATCCGCTCCACACGTATACATGGTAAGCGTCGTATTCCATGCCTTCAAAAGCACTTTCCCGGTTAGTTGATCGATGTACTTTGGGGGCCCCTGCGATCCTCCTAATTAACCTATAAATATTTCCTTCGGCATTGAGGTGGGGGGCATGGTATCCTATTGTGGTACGGAGTTTGAGATTTATAACTTAATATTAAAGCGAGTTACGTGGTCTTGAAATTTGATCCGTACATACTATTTTATGTTATTTTTTGTTCCATTATACGTTCTTTAACAAAGAAAGAGGATTGTTTTTATACAGAGAACATACTAGGCAGGCCAAACTATCGAAAGTATTGTAAATAATATGAATAAATTAATTTTACTTGATTTTTCCTGTTTTTAATCTCTGCTCTCACTTTCCCGAACTTAAAAAAATTATTTTTCATATATAGTTCCTTCTAAAATATAGAAAAAGACATTAAATGAATAATATAATGTAAAATTAACAATAGAAAAAAAATAAACAAATTTTAAAAATTTTCTATGTATGTATGTATGTATGTATGTATGTATGTATGTATGTATGTATACCTCAAAAAGTGTTGGGAGAAGCTTTATTTTGAGGAATTTCGCCTTCCGAAAAGCGTTAATACGAAAAAATTCTAAGTCTTTTCTCATTGTTAACAAAAGGCTTCATATTATACTATAATATTAACCTTTAATGTTGTAATTGGACCAGGTACTATATTACCGGGTACTAGTTTACCCTACAAAAGGAAATATTAATGGACCCCGCATTTTACTGTTTTTGTATATCTCAAAAAGTGTTGCGAGAAGCTTTTTTGACCTTTTTTGACCTTAATATTAACCTTTAATGTTGTTATTGGACTAGGTATTATATTACGGGGTACTAGTGTACCCTACCAAAGGAAATAATTATAGACCTCATAGGGGGTACACAGTGTAACCCCTCATTTTACTATGTATGTATGTATGTATGTATATCTAAAACAGGGCATTTTTCAATGTTAAGAAAAATGCCTCCTATCAGACCTTAATATTAACCTTTAATGTTTTAATTGGACGAGGTGTTATATTACCTTGTAATAGGGTACCCTACCAAAGGAATCAATTATAGACCCCATAGGGGGTACACGGTGTGACCCCGCAATGTATGTCTATCTGAAATAGTGATGCGAAAAGTCTTATTTCGCAGAAATTCGCCTTCCGAAAAGCGTTAATACGGAGAAATTCTTTTTTCAAGAGAAATAAATTTTCTATGTATGTATATCTCAAAAAGTGTTGCGAGAAGCTTTATTTGTAAGAAATTGGCCTTCCGAAAAGCGTTAATACGGAAAAATTCTAAGTCTTTTCTCAATAATAACAAAGCCTCCTATCAGACCTTAATATTGACCTTTAAATTTGTAATTGGACCAGGTATTATATTACGGGGTACTAGTGTACCCTACCAAAGGAAAAAATTATAGACCTCATAGGGCGTACACAGCGTGACCCCGAATTTTACTGTTTTTGTATATCTAAAATAGTGTTGCGAGAAGCTTTATTTCGAAGAAATTCGCCTTCCGAAGAGCTTTTATACGCAGAAATTCAAAGTCTTTTCTCAATGTTAACAAACCCTCCTATCAGACCTTAATATTGACCCTTAATATTTTAAGTGGACCAGGTGTTATATTACCTTGTACTAGTGTACCCTACCAAAGGAAATAATTATAGACACCATAGGGGGTACACAGCGTGACCCCGCACTTTACTCTGTATGTATACCTAAAACAGTGCATTTTTCAATGTTAAGAAAAATGCCTCCTAACAGACCTTAATATTAACCTTTAATGTTGTAATTGGACCAGGTGTTATATTACCTTGTACTCGTGTACCCTACCAAAGGAAAAAATTATAGACGCCATAGGGGGTACACAGCGTGACCCCGAACTTTACTGTTTTTGTTGAGATTTATTGCTTAATATTAAAGCGAGTTATGTGGTCTTGAAAACTTACCCGTACATGCCTATTTTATGTTATTTTTTATTCCATTACACGTTCTTTAACGAAGAAAGAGGATTGTTTTTTATACAGAGAACATATTAGGCAGGCCAAACTATCGAAAATATTGTAAATAATATGAATAAATTAATTTTAATTGATTTTTCCTATTTTTAAGCTCTGTTCTCACTTTCCCGAACTTAAAAAAATTATTTTTCATATATAGTTCCTTCTAAAATATAGAAAAAGACATTAAATGAATAATATAATGTAAAATTAACAATAGAAAAAAAAATAAACAAATTTTAAAAATTGTCCACACTGGGATTCGAACCCGCACCGTCTCGCTCAGCTGCTATCACGCTATCCGCTCCACCACGATTACACGGTCAGCGAGTTACTTCATGGCTTCAAAAGCAATTTCGCGGTCAGTTTAACGATGTACTTTGGGGGCCCATTGCGACCTCCTAATTAAGCTATAAATATTTCCTTAGGCACAGGGGTTGGGGGCATGGTACCCTATTTTGGTACCGAGTTTGAGATTTATAGCTTAATATTAAAGCGAGTTATGTGGTCTTGAAATCTTACCCGTACATGCCTATTTTATGTTATTTTTTATTCCATTACGCGTTCTTTAACGAAGAAAGAGGATTGTTTTTATACAGAGAACATATTAGACAGGCCAAACTATCGAAAGTATTGTAAATAATATGAATAAATTAATTTTAATTGATTTTTCCTGTTTTTAAGCTCTGTTCTCACTTTCCCGAACTTAAAAAAATTATTTTTCATATATAGTTCCTTCTAAAATATAGAAAAAGACATTAAATGAATAATATAATGTAAAATTAACAATTGAAAAAAAAATAAACAAATTTTAAAAATTGTCCACACTGGGATTCGAACCCGCACCGTCTCGCTCAGCTGCTATCACGCTATCCGCTCCACCACGATTACACGGTCAGCGAGCTACTTGATGGCTTCAAAAGCAATCTCGCGGTCAGTTTAACGATGTACTTTGGGGGCCCATTGCGACCCTCCTAATTAAGCTATAAATATTTCCTTAAGCACAGGGGTTGGGGGCATGGTACCCTATTTTGGTACCGAGTTTGAGATTTATAGCTTAATATTAAAGCGAGTTACGTGGTCTTGAAATTTGATCCGTACATGCCTATTTTATGTTATTTTTAATTCCATTACGCGTTCTTTAACGAAGAAAGAGATTGTTTTATACAGAGAACATATTAGGCAGGCCAAACTATCGAAAGTATTGTAAATAATATGAATAAATTAATTTTAATTGATTTTTCCTGTTTTTAAGCTCTGCTCTCACTTTCCCGAACTTAAAAAAATTATTTTTCATATATAGTTCCTTCTAAAATATAGAAAAAGACATTAAATGAATAATATAATGTAAAATTAACAATAGAAAAAAAAATAAACAAATTTTAAAAATTTTCTATGTATGTATGTATGTATGTATGTATGTATGTATGTATACCTCAAAAAGTGTTGGGAGAAGCTTTATTTTGAGGAATTTCGCCTTCCGAAAAGCGTTAATACGAAAAAATTCTAAGTCTTTTCTCATTGTTAACAAAAGGCTTCATATTATACTATAATATTAACCTTTAATGTTGTAATTGGACCAGGTGTTATATTACCTTGTACTAGTGTACCCTACCAAAGGAAATAATTAAAAAGCCCATAGGGAGTACACAGCGTGACCCCGAATTTTACTGTTTTTGTATATCTCCAAAAGTGTTGCGAGAAGCTTTATTTCGAAGAAATTCGCCTTCCGAAGAGCTTTTATACGCAGAAATTCAAAGTCTTTTTTTAATGTTAACAAAGCCTCCTATCAGACCTTAATATTGACCCTTAATATTTTAATTGGACCAGGTGTTATATTACCTTGTACTAGTGTACCCTACCAAAGGAAATAATTATAGAGCCCATAGGGGGTACACAGCGTGACCCCGAATTTTACTCTTTTTGTATATCTCCAAAAGTGTTTCGAGAAGCTTTATTTCGCAGAAATTCGCCTCCTCAAAAGCTCTTATACGCAGAAATTCTAAGTCCATTCTCAATATTAACAAAGCCTCCTATCAGACCTTAATATTAAACTTTAATGTTTTAGTTGGACCAGGTGTTGTATTACCTTGTACTAGTGTACCCTATCAAAGGAAATAATTATAGAGCCCATAGGGGGTACACAGCGTGACCCCGCACTTTACTATGTATGTATATCTAAAACAGTGCATTTTTCATTGTTAACAAAAGGCTTCATATTATACTATAATATTAACCTTTAATGTTGTAATTGGACCAGGTGTTATATTACCTTGCACTAGTGTACCCTACCAAAGGAAATAATTATAGAGCCCATAGGGAGTACACAGCGTGACCCCGAATTTTACTGTTTTTGTATATCTCCAAAAGTGTTGCGAGAAGCTTTATTTCGAAGAAATTCGCCTTCCGAAGAGCTTTTATACGCAGAAATTCAAAGTCTTTTCTTAATGTTAACAAAGCCTCCTCTCAGACCTTAATATTGACCCTTAATATTTTAAGTGGACCAGGTGTTATATTACCTGGTACTAGTGTACCCTACCAAAGGAAATAATTATAGAGCCCATAGGGGGTACACAGCGTGACCCCGAGTTTTACTCTTTTTGTATAGCTAAAATAGTGATGGGAGAAGCTCTATTTCCAAGAAATTCGCCTTCTGAAGATTTTTTATAGGCAGAAATTCTAAGTCTGTTTTCAAGAGGAGAAATAAATTTTTTATGTATGTATGTATATCTCAAAAAGTGTTGGGAGAAGCTTTATTTTGAGGAAATTCGCCTTCCGAAAAGCGTTAATACGGAGAAATTCTAAGTCTTTTCTCATTGTTAACAAAAGGCTTCATATCAGACCTTAATATTAACCTTTAATGTTGTAATTGGGCTAGGTATTATATTACGGGTTACTTGTGTACCCTACCAAAGGAAATAATTATAGACACCATAGGGGGTACACAGCGTGACCCCGAATTTTACTGTTTTTGTATATATAAAACAATGCATTTTTCAATGTTAAGAAAAATGCCGCCTATCAGACCTTAATATTAACCTTTAATGTTGTAATTGGACCAGGTATTATATTACGGGGTACTAGTGTACCCTACTAAAGGACATAATTATAGACCCCATAGGGGGTACACAGCGCGACCCCGAATTTTACTGTTTTTGTATATCTCCAAAAGTGTTGCAAGAAGCTTTATTTCGAAGAAATTCGCCTTCTGAAGAGCTTTTATACGCAGAAATTCTACGTCTTTTCTCAATGTTAACAAACCCTCTTATCAGACCTTAATATTGACCCTTAATATTTTAAGTGGACCAGGTATTTTATTACCTTGTACTAGTGTACCCTACCAAAGGAAATAATTATAGACACCATAGGGGGTACACAGCGTGACCCCGCACTTTACTCTGTATGTATACCTAAAACAGTGCATTTTTCAATGTTAAGAAAAATGCCTCCTATCAGACCTTAATATTAACCTTTAATGTTGTTATTGGACCAGGTGTTATATTACCTTGTACTCGTGTACCCTACCAAAGGAAAAAATTATAGACCCCATACGGGGTACACAGCGTGACCCCGAACTTTACTGTTTTTGTTGAGATTTATAGCTTAATGATAAAGCGAGTTATGTGGTCTTGAAAACTTACCCGTACATGCCTATTTTATGTTATTTTTTATTCCATTACACGTTCTTTAACGAAGAAAGAGGATTGTTTTTATACAGAGAACATATTAGGCAGGCCAAACTATCGAAAATATTGTAAATAATATGAATAAATTAATTTTAATTGATTTTTCCTATTTTTAAGCTCTGTTCTCACTTTCCCGAACTTAAAAAAATTATTTTTCATATATAGTTCCTTCTAAAATATAGAAAAAGACATTAAATGAATAATATAATGTAAAATTAACAATAGAAAAAAAAATAAACAAATTTTAAAAATTGTCCACACTGGGATTCGAACCCGCACCGTCTCGCTCAGCTGCTATCACGCTATCCGCTCCACCACGATTACACGGTCAGCGAGTTACTTCATGGCTTCAAAAGCAATTTCGCGGTCAGTTTAACGATGTACTTTGGGGGCCCATTGCGACCCTCCTAATTAAGCTATAAATATTTCCTTAGGCACAGGGGTTGGGGGCATGGTACCCTATTTTGGTACCGAGTTTGAGATTTATAGCTTAATATTAAAGCGAGTTATGTGGTCTTGAAATCTAACCCGTACATGCCTATTTTATGTTATTTTTTATTCCATTACGCGTTCTTTAACGAAGAAAGAGGATTGTTTTTATACAGAGAACATATTAGACAGGCCAAACTATCGAAAGTATTGTAAATAATATGAATAAATTAATTTTAATTGATTTTTCCTGTTTTTAAGCTCTGTTCTCACTTTCCCGAACTTAAAAAAATTATTTTTCATATATAGTTCCTTCTAAAATATAGAAAAAGACATTAAATGAATAATATAATGTAAAATTAACAATAGAAAAAAAAATAAACAAATTTTAAAAATTGTCCACACTGGGATTCGAACCCGCACCGTCTCGCTCAGCTGCTATCACGCTTTCCGCTCCACCACGATTACACGGTCAGCGAGCTACTTGATGGCTTCAAAAGCAATCTCGCGGTCAGTTTAACGATGTACTTTGGGGGCCCATTGCGACCCTCCTAATTAAGCTATAAATATTTCCTTAAGCACAGGGGTTGGGGGCATGGTACCCTATTTTGGTACCGAGTTTGAGATTTATAGCTTAATATTAAAGCGAGTTACGTGGTCTTGAAATTTGATCCGTACATGCCTATTTTATGTTATTTTAATTCCATTACGCGTTCTTTAACGAAGAAAGAGGATTGTTTTTATACAGAGAACATATTAGGCAGGCCAAACTATCGAAAGTATTGTAAATAATATGAATAAATTAATTTTAATTGATTTTTCCTGTTTTTAAGCTCTGCTCTCACTTTCCCGAACTTAAAAAAATTATTTTTCATATATAGTTCCTTCTAAAATATAGAAAAAGACATTAAATGAATAATATAATGTAAAATTAACAATAGAAAAAAAAATAAACAAATTTTAAAAATTTTCTATGTATGTATGTATGTATACCTCAAAAAGTGTTGGGAGAAGCTTTATTTTGAGGAATTTCGCCTTCCGAAAAGCGTTAATACGAAAAAATTCTAAGTCTTTTCTCATTGTTAACAAAAGGCTTCATATTATACTATAATATTAACCTTTAATGTTGTAATTGGACCAGGTACTATATTACCGGGTACTAGTTTACCCTACAAAAGGAAATATTAATGGACCCCGCATTTTACTGTTTTTGTATATCTCAAAAAGTGTTGCGAGAAGCTTTTTTGACCTTTTTTGAACTTTTTTGACCTTAATATTAACCTTTAATGTTGTTATTGGACTAGGTATTATATTACGGGGTACTAGTGTACCCTACCAAAGGAAATAATTATAGACCTCATAGGGGGTACACAGTGTAACCCCTCATTTTACTATTTATGTATGTATGTATATCTAAAACAGGGCATTTTTCAATGTTAAGAAAAATGCCTCCTATCAGACCTTAATATTAACCTTTAATGTTTTAATTGGACGAGGTGTTATATTACCTTGTAATAGTGTACCCTACCAAAGGAATCAATTATAGACCCCATAGGGGGTACACGGTGTGACCCCGCAATGTATGTCTATCTGAAATAGTGATGCGAAAAGTCTTATTTCGCAGAAATTCACCTTCCGAAAAGCGTTAATACGGAGAAATTCTTTTTTCAAGAGAAATAAATTTTCTATGTATGTATATCTCAAAAAGTGTTGCGAGAAGCTTTATTTGTAAGAAATTCGCCTTCCGAAAAGCGTTTATACGGAAAAATTCTAAGTCTTTTCTCAATAATAACAAAGCCTCCTATCAGACCTTAATATTGACCTTTAAATTTGTAATTGGACCAGGTATTATATTACGGGGTACTAGTGTACCCTACCAAAGGAAAAAATTATAGACCTCATAGGGCGTACACAGCGTGACCCCGAATTTTACTGTTTTTGTATATCTAAAATAGTGTTGCGAGAAGCTTTATTTCGAAGAAATTCGCCTTTTGAAGAGCTTTTATACGCAGAAATTCTAAGTCTTTTCTCAATGTTAACAAAGCCTCCTATCAGACCTTAATATTGACCCTTAATATTTTAATTGGACCAGGTGTTATATTACCTGGTACTAGTGTACCCTATTAAAGGAAATAATTATAATGCCCATAGGGGGTTCACAGCGTGACCCCGAACTTTACTGTTTTTGTTGAGATTTATAGCTTAATATTAAAGCGAGTTATGTGGTCTTGAAAACTTACCCGTACATGCCTATTTTATGTTATTTTTTATTCCATTACACGTTCTTTAACGAAGAAAGAGGATTGTTTTTATACAGAGAACATATTAGGCAGGCCAAACTATCGTTTATATTGTAAATAATATGAATAAATTAATTTTAATTGATTTTTCCTATTTTTAAGCTCTGTTCTCACTTTCCCGAACTTAAAAAAATTATTTTTCATATATAGTTCCTTCTAAAATATAGAAAAAGACATTAAATGAATAATATAATGTAAAATTAACAATATAAAAAAAATAAACAAATTTTAAAAATTGTCCATACTGGGATTCGAACCTGCACCGTCTCGCTCAGCTGCTATCACGCTATCCTCTCCACCACGATTACACGGTCAGCGAGTTACTTCATGGCTTCAAAAGCAATCTCGCGGTCAGTTTAACGATGTACTTTGGGGGCCCATTGCGACCCTCCTAATTAAGCTATAAATATTTCCTTAGGCACAGGGGTTGGAGGCATGGTACCCTATTTTGGTACCAAGTTTCAGATTTATAGCTTAATATTAAAGCGAGTTATGTGGTCTTGAAAACTTATCCGTACATACCTATTTTATGTTATTTTTTATTCCATTATACGTTCTTTAACGAAGAAAGAGGAATGTTTTTATTCAGAGAACATACTAGGCAGGCCAAACTATCGAAAGTATTGTAAATAATATGAATAAATTAATTTTAATTGATTTTTTCTGTTTTTAAGGTCTGATCTCATTTTCCCGAACTTAAAAAAATTATTTTTCATATATAATTCCTTCTATAATATAGAAAAACACATTAAATAAATAAAATAATGTAAAATTAACAAGAGAAAAAAAAACAAATTTCAAAAAATGGACAGCACTGGGATTCGAACCCTCGCCATCTCGCTCAGCTGCTATCACGCTATCCGCTACTCCACGCATACACGGTGATGGTGGTATTCCATGCCTTCCAAAGCACTCTCCCGGTCAGTTGATCGATGTATTTTGGGGGCCCATTGCGATCCTCCTAATTAACCTATAAATATTTCCTTTGGCACAGAGGTGGGGGGCATGGTACCCTATTTTGGTACCGAGTTTGAGATTTATAACTTAATATTAAAGCGAGTTACGTGGTCTTGAAAATTGATCCGTACATACCTATTTTATGTTATTTTTTATTCCATTATGCGTTCTTTAAGGAAGAAAGAGTATTGTTTTTATACAGAGAACATACTAGGGAGGCCAAACTATCGAAAGTATTGTAAATAATATGAATAAATTAATTTTAATTGAATTTTCCTGTTTTTAAGCTCTGTTCTCACTTTCCCGAACTTAAAAAAATTATTTTTCCTATATAGTTACTTATATAATATAGAAAAACACATTAAATAAATAATATAATGTAAAATTAACAAAAGAAAAAAAATTTAAAAATGGTCCACACCGGGATTCGAACCCGCGTCGTCCCGCTCAGCTGCTATCACGCTATCCGCTCCACCACGTATACATGGTAAGCGTCGTATTCTATGCCTTCAAAAGCACTTTCCCGGTTAGTTGATCGATGTATTTTGGGGGCCCCTTGCGATCCTCCTAATTAACCTATAAATATTTCCTTCGGCACTGAGGTGGGGGGCATGGTATCCTATTGTGGTACCGAGTTTGAGATTTATAGCTTAATATTAAAGCGAGTTACGTGGTCTTGAAATTTGATCCGTACATGCCTATTTTATGTTATTTTTAATTCCATTACGCGTTCTTTAACGAAGAAAGAGGATTGTTTTTATACAGAGAACATATTAGGCAGGCCAAACTATCGAAAGTATTGTAAATAATATGAATAAATTAATTTTAATTGATTTTTCCTGTTTTTAAGCTCTGCTCTCACTTTCCCGAACTTAAAAAAATTATTTTTCATATATAGTTCCTTCTAAAATATAGAAAAAGACATTAAATGAATAATATAATGTAAAATTAACAATAGAAAAAAAAATAAACAAATTTTAAAAATTTTCTATGTATGTATGTATGTATGTATGTATGTATACCTCAAAAAGTGTTGGGAGAAGCTTTATTTTGAGGAATTTCGCCTTCCGAAAAGCGTTAATACGAAAAAATTCTAAGTCTTTTCTCATTGTTAACAAAAGGCTTCATATTATACTATAATATTAACCTTTAATGTTGTAATTGGACCAGGTGTTATATTACCTTGTACTAGTGTACCCTACCAAAGGAAATAATTAAAAAGCCCATAGGGAGTACAGAGCGTGACCCCGAATTTTACTGTTTTTGTATATCTCCAAAAGTGTTGCGAGAAGCTTTATTTCGAAGAAATTCGCCTTCC
Source organism: Parasteatoda lunata (assembly GCA_949128135.1). Taxonomy (NCBI): domain Eukaryota; kingdom Metazoa; phylum Arthropoda; class Arachnida; order Araneae; family Theridiidae; genus Parasteatoda; species Parasteatoda lunata. The sequence goes on along the minus strand of OX421972.1, from coordinate 115,086,369 downwards.
GAAGAGCTTTTATACGCAGAAATTCAAAGTCTTTTCTTAATGTTAACAAAGCCTCCTATCAGACCTTAATATTGACCCTTAATATTTTAATTGGACCAGGTGTTATATTACCTGGTACTAGTGTACCCTACCAAAGGAAATAATTATAGAGCCCATAGGGGGTACACAGCGTGACACCGAATTTTACTCTTTTTGTATAGCTAAAATAGTGTTGCGAGAAGCTCTATTTCCAAGAAATTCGCCTTCTGAAGAGCTTTTATAGGCAGAAATTCTAAGTCTGTTTTCAAGAGGAGAAATAAATTTTTTATGTATGTATATCTGCAAAAGTGTTGCGAGAAGCTTTATTTTGAGGAAATTCGCCTTCCGAAAAGCGTTAATACGGATCAATATAAAGTCTTTTCTCATTGTTAACAAAAGGCTTCATATCAGACCTTAATATTAACCTTTAATGTTGTAATTGGGCCAGGTATTATATTACGGGTTACTAGTGCACCCTACCAAAGGAAATAATTATAGACACCATAGGGGGTACACAGCGTGACCCCGAATTTTACTGTTTTTGTATATATAAAACAATGCATTTTTCAATGTTAAGAAAAATGCCGCCTATCAGACCTTAATATTAACCTTTAATGTTGTAATTGGACCAGGTATTATATTACGGGGTACTAGTGTACCCTACCAAAGGACATAATTATAGACCCTATAGGGGGTACACAGCGCGACCCCGAATTTTACTGTTTTTGTATATCTCCAAAAGTGTTGCGAGAAGCTTTATTTCGAAGAAATTCGCCTTCTGAAGAGCTTTTATACGCAGAAATTCTACGTCTTTTCTCAATGTTAACAAACCCTCCTATCAGACCTTAATATTGACCCTTAATATTTTAAGTGGACCAGGTGTTATATTACCTTGTACTAGTGTACCCTACCAAAGGAAATAATTATAGACACCATAGGGGGGACACAGCGTGACCCCGCACTTTACTCTGTATGTATACCTAAAACAGTGCATTTTGCAATGTTAAGAAAAATGCCTCCTATCAGACCTAAATATTAACCTTTAATGTTGTAATTGGACCAGGTGTTATATTACCTTGTACTCGTGTACCCTACCAAAGGAAAAAAATTATAGACCCCATAGGGGGTACACAGCGTGACCCCGAACTTTACTGTTTTTGTTGAGATTTATAGCTTAATATTAAAGCGAGTTATGTGGTCTTGAAAACTTACCCGTACATGCCTATTTTATGTTATTTTTTATTCCATTACACGTTCTTTAACGACGAAAGAGGATTTTTTTTATACAGAGAACATATTAGGCAGGCCAAACTATCGAAAATATTGTAAATAATATGAATAAATTAATTTTAATTGATTTTTCCTATTTTTAAGCTCTGTTCTCACTTTCCCGAACTTAAAAAAATTATTTTTCATATATAGTTCCTTCTAAAATATAGAAAAAGACATTAAATGAATAATATAATGTAAAATTAACAATAGAAAAAAAAATAAACAAATTTTAAAAATTGTCCACACTGGGATTCGAACCCGCACCGTCTCGCTCAGCTGCTATCACGCTATCCGCTCCACCACGATTACACGGTCAGCGAGTTACTTCATGGCTTCAAAAGCAATCTCGCGGTCAGTTTAACGATGTACTTTGGGGGCCCATTGCGACCCTCCTAATTAAGCTATAAATATTTCCTTAGGCACAGGGGTTGGGGGCATGGTACCCTATTTTGGTACCAAGTTTGAGATTTATAGCTTAATATTAAAGCGAGTTACGTGGTCTTGAAAATTGATCCGTACATACCTATTTTATGTTATTTTTTATTCCATTATGCGTTCTTTAAGGAAGAAAGAGTATTGTTTTTATACAGAGAACATACTAGGGAGGCCAAACTATCGAAAGTATTGTAAATAATATGAATAAATTAATTTTAATTGAATTTTCCTGTTTTTAAGCTCTGTTCTCACTTTCCCGAACTTAAAAACATTATTTTTCCTATATAGTTACTTATATAATATAGAAAAACACATTAAATAAATAATATAATGTAAAATTAACAAAAGAAAAAAAATTTAAAAATGGTCCACACCGGGATTCGAACCCGCGTCGTACCGCTCAGCTGCTATCACGCTATCCGCTCCACCACGTATACATGGTAAGCGTCGTATTCCATGCCTTCAAAAGCACTTTCCCGGTTAGTTGATCGATGTACTTTGGGGGCCCCTTGCGATCCTCCTAATTAACCTATAAATATTTCCTTCGGCATTGAGGTGGGGGGCATGGTATCCTATTGTGGTACGGAGTTTGAGATTTATAACTTAATATTAAAGCGAGTTACGTGGTCTTGAAATTTGATCCGTACATACCTATTTTATGTTATTTTTTGTTCCATTATACGTTCTTTAACAAAGAAAGAGGATTGTTTTTATACAGAGAACATACTAGGCAGGCCAAACTATCGAAAGTATTGTAAATAATATGAATAAATTAATTTTACTTGATTTTTCCTGTTTTTAATCTCTGCTCTCACTTTCCCGAACTTAAAAAAATTATTTTTCATATATAGTTCCTTCTAAAATATAGAAAAAGACATTAAATGAATAATATAATGTAAAATTAACAATAGAAAAAAAATAAACAAATTTTAAAAATTTTCTATGTATGTATGTATGTATGTATGTATGTATGTATGTATGTATGTATACCTCAAAAAGTGTTGGGAGAAGCTTTATTTTGAGGAATTTCGCCTTCCGAAAAGCGTTAATACGAAAAAATTCTAAGTCTTTTCTCATTGTTAACAAAAGGCTTCATATTATACTATAATATTAACCTTTAATGTTGTAATTGGACCAGGTACTATATTACCGGGTACTAGTTTACCCTACAAAAGGAAATATTAATGGACCCCGCATTTTACTGTTTTTGTATATCTCAAAAAGTGTTGCGAGAAGCTTTTTTGACCTTTTTTGACCTTAATATTAACCTTTAATGTTGTTATTGGACTAGGTATTATATTACGGGGTACTAGTGTACCCTACCAAAGGAAATAATTATAGACCTCATAGGGGGTACACAGTGTAACCCCTCATTTTACTATGTATGTATGTATGTATGTATATCTAAAACAGGGCATTTTTCAATGTTAAGAAAAATGCCTCCTATCAGACCTTAATATTAACCTTTAATGTTTTAATTGGACGAGGTGTTATATTACCTTGTAATAGGGTACCCTACCAAAGGAATCAATTATAGACCCCATAGGGGGTACACGGTGTGACCCCGCAATGTATGTCTATCTGAAATAGTGATGCGAAAAGTCTTATTTCGCAGAAATTCGCCTTCCGAAAAGCGTTAATACGGAGAAATTCTTTTTTCAAGAGAAATAAATTTTCTATGTATGTATATCTCAAAAAGTGTTGCGAGAAGCTTTATTTGTAAGAAATTGGCCTTCCGAAAAGCGTTAATACGGAAAAATTCTAAGTCTTTTCTCAATAATAACAAAGCCTCCTATCAGACCTTAATATTGACCTTTAAATTTGTAATTGGACCAGGTATTATATTACGGGGTACTAGTGTACCCTACCAAAGGAAAAAATTATAGACCTCATAGGGCGTACACAGCGTGACCCCGAATTTTACTGTTTTTGTATATCTAAAATAGTGTTGCGAGAAGCTTTATTTCGAAGAAATTCGCCTTCCGAAGAGCTTTTATACGCAGAAATTCAAAGTCTTTTCTCAATGTTAACAAAGCCTCCTATCAGACCTTAATATTGACCCTTAATATTTTAAGTGGACCAGGTGTTATATTACCTGGTTCTAGTGTACCCTACCAAAGGAAATAATTATAGAGCCCATAGGGGGTACACGGTGTAACGCCGCATTTTACTATGTATGTATATCTAAAACAGTGCATTTTTCAATGTTAATAAAAATGCCTCCTATCAGACCTTAATATTAACCTTTAATGTTTTAATTGGACCAGTTGTTATATTACCTTGTACTAGTGTACCTTACCAAAGGAAATAATTATAGACCCCATAGGGGGTACGCAGCGTGACCCCGAATTTTACTATGTATGTATGTATATCTCAAAAAGTGTTGCGAGAAGCTTTATTTCGAAGAAATTCGCCTTCCGAAGAGCTTTTATACGCAGAAATGCTAAGTCTTTTTTCAAGAGGAGAAATAAATTTTCTATGTATGTATATCTCAAAAAGTGTTGCGAGAAGCTTTATTTTGAGGAAATTCGCCTTCCGAAAAGCGTTAATAATGAGAAATTTTAAGTCTTTTCTCATTGTTAACAAAAGGCTTCATAGCAGATCTTAATATTAACCTTTAATGTTGTAATGTTGTAATTGGACCAGGTGTTATATTACCTTGTACTAGTGTACCCTACCAAAGGAAATAGTTATAGAGCCCATAGGGGGTACACAGCGTGACCCCGAATTTTACTCTTTTTGTATATCTCCAAAAGTGTTTCGAGAAGCTTTATTTCGCAGAAATTCGCCTCCTCAATAGCTCTTATACGCAGAAATTCTAAGTCCATTCTCAATATTAACAAAGCCTCATATCAGACCTTAATATTAACCTTAGGTGGCAATGATTAAAAGGTTACTATTTTATTTTTTGTGGCGACATTATTTGCTGTTTTAGTCGCCATTCAGTGCCTTTTTTGCCCTGCTTTGTGCTTTGGCTTCATTTTAGTGTCATTGTAACACGTGCTAGTATTCGCCATTGGTATACATTGTTTTTAATAATTAATTCTTATCTTTTAGAAATTTGGAGAGTCTATTAAATCTTTTATGGTAAGTTTATTTATTTATTTGAATTTTAAAAATATTATATTTTTCGATGTTGTATTTGTTTATTTTATCACGTGCTAAATCTCATATTTATAAACGTGTTAGATTCGTTATTGATACATTGATTTTATTAATTTTAGTAATTAATACTTGATTTTATGGCTTAGATAATCTATCAAATCTCTTACGGTAAGTTTATTTATTTATAAGTTGTTTTTTTTTTTTTTTTGTATGCATGCTTAAATGTTGAATAAATAACGTATAGCTTATATAAAGAAACGGCGATTATATTTAATTCCGCAAGCATTCGATTCATGTTATCAAATCTGTTATGGTATGTTTTAGGGTTTTATTATTTTCAAAAGCTTTATTTTTAGTTTTGGATTTTAAATATTCTATTCCATACTATTCATTTATTTATTTCACGTGTTGCCGTTTTTTGGTCTTAAATATTGTAATCGCTTGATTGTTATTATACTTATGTATTTATTTCTATAAATGTGTTCAGTAAATAATGTATGACTACAATTTTGTAACATGTTATGGTTCATAAATCTATTGTGTTGTTTTTTCGGATATCATAATTTATAACAGACTGTTATAGCATAATGTGTTCAGATGCAAATTGTGCATTCATTTGCTAACAAAAAAACATGTGGTGTAATTTTAACTCAGTATTGTATAATAAATGTAATATTGTATACATAATTTATTCATTTAGAAGTGTAATTTAAGCTCTTTAATTTTGTTTCATTCATTTAAATCAAAGATATGTTTTAAAATTAACTACAATTAAATTCAGTTTAGTAAAATTAAATATTTAAAAACATTTAAGTACTTTGAATGTATGAAGAAGAAATACATGTAAATGAAAAGAATTTAATTAGTTAACATACTCTGTGATCTAGTATTTGTTTCATAAGTATGATATGAGTGTTTCTTCTAATATATATATTTTTTGTCCTAAATTTTCATTTAGATGAAGGCTTTAGTTATGATTCGGGGAATCAATGTTGAAATATTTGAAACCCCATCTTCCTGATGTAAATACTGGGTCAAATGTGCAGCTTGAAAGCTTTCCTGAATTTAAAATTAAAGATTTAATGGAGAATATCAAGGAGTTTAGTGGAATTGGTGTGATTGTACTACATATTGGTAAGTACCTTGTCTAATTTCACATAAATTTGCTATGATTCCTCTAGACTTAAGAAATTAGGAGTCCTTAAGACTTTAGATTTCTGAGTTTTGTCTTAATAAAAGTTAGTTCCTATTTAGAATTTAAAAGTTCTATTTATTGATAGACTGGAACTGTGGTTCCCAATTACCTTTTAATAGAACTTAGTTGTGTTAAAGAAAGCTGGTTTTCCATGAATAAAAGAATTTATAATTTTTTTAGTTATATTTTAAATAGATTATGAGAAGGTTCCTGAAAATATATGTATTTTCTGTTACGCTTTTTAAATTGAAGTAGAATAGCTGATTTTGTTAGAAAAAATGTGATTCCCTAACAATCTTTCCAATGTTTATATACTTTTTTTTAGCTTCCATTTCAATGGAAACCATATTTCTCCCTGTTTATTCAATTCTCAGCTTTTGTACATACACCAAAAACTCCAAGAATGTGCATTCAATTGCCAAACACAAGTTCTGATTTGTAATTGTTAATGAATCAAAAAAATTTCATTCCTCTTATTTTATATTTTCTAATTAAAGTATCATTTAATTTGTTAATGCACTCACTATTGTCTTTAGATATTATTTTTATAATGCTGGGGTTCTTTCCTAATATATTTATGAAGATTTAAAACCGCTGTAGTAGAAGCAGTTTTTCATAATCGTTTTAAGTATTTTGTAAATAAATAATGTTGATAACTTTAATTTCAGGTTCTATTAATTGCTCTGTGGATGGATGGTTGAACCAATATAACCGAGTATAAAAAATTGCTTCAAGAAATTTTGTTGAACAATCCTAGTTGTGAAATTTTTATCACAAATGTAAGAAATATGGCAGTAGACTTAAATAACTTTAAATGGGTATAGTATAGAAAAATTTTCATTAATGTTTTTGTCTTTTAATTGTTGTTTTTGGAGATTTATAAATACTGTATAGTGTCATGACCATTTTAACCAACAATAAGTTGTAGTGCCTGAAGATATTATAATTTCCATAACATTCTTTATTTAACCTTTTTTGATAAATTTGAACAAGTGTGCCATTCTTGTTTAAGAATTTTATAAAACAAAGGAATGTAAGGCATAAAAAATGTAAACCTTTCTTCCGTTCAACTTTTAGGATACTATCTATAAAAAAAATTTAAAGATTTAAGTGAGAAAAAGTATTAAATGGTCATGGCACAAAAGGAATATATGCCTCTTGGGGAACCCGCCTTGCTATATGCTGTTAGATTGTTCCATATTGAGTTATGATTATAGTGTACTTATTACTTGTTTCTGGTTTTCTATTTATAATATTAAATTATAAAAATTTTAAACCCTAAGCAATGTGGTTTTATAATCAGTTTTTAAATATGTTTTTGGAACAACCTAATAAAAGGGGTCAACGCATCTGTGCAACCGTACCTCTTGAACAGGGCTGTATTTACTTCGCTTATATATACAGTGTTAAGAGATTTTCATTTTAGAAAATTGTAAAAGTGAAATGAAAGTAAATATTTTAAAAGTTTCACTTCAAAAAGGCATATAGAGTTTACAGCCCTGCTCTTGGGTGATGTAGAAAATGGTTGCAATCATGCATGTTTTTTAAAGTTTAATTTCAGGTTTGTTCTCTTCATTATTCTGAGGAGTCTCAGAAGCCAAATTTACAGGCATTTACTTAGCCTAGTGATGAAAAGTTGGAGCAGCCTGTCATTATTAAGCATCTTGTCTGTCCTAAGTGATGAAAGTTGGTTCAATCAGCTGTATATTCAAATCCATTTAATTTTTGACAGAAGAGCATGTTACAAACTTCAGTGTTATCTTTTAAAGAGCAAGAGTGTTTTTAGAATGTATTTGTATGTCATCTTTAAGCTGTATATAATAAAACTATTGTGTTTTGTTTTTGTTCAACAATTACTGTGATTATATACATGTTTTTTAATAAATTTTCAATTCTCACACTGTAGAGTTAATGTACCTTTTAATAATATATCATGTAAGCAATCCACTATTTTTTGCAAGTTGTATAATTTATAAAAAATTTAAAAAAATAAAAATTTTCAAAGAGGGAATGTTTAGTTAAGATTCTATCTCATTGAAACTTTATGCATCATTTTACAGAATTCTAACTGAAAAAACTATTTATATTAATAAATTATGTATTTAGAATTTCAAATATCAAATTGATACTAAACTTAATAGACAGTTTTAAGTAATGTTTCAAAAAAGATGCCACATTTTCATTACCTGACTAAAGCATTACAAATCACTATGTGCAAAAAACTTTAATCGTGATGACACCGCTTTAAATCTGCTGAAAAATTACAGTTTAGCAATTAATTTTTTTTTGAATAATTAAACTTAAACAAAATTGCCCAACAATGTTGTCTTCAATGTTGTTTTTTTTTTTTTTTTTTATTCTAGAAATAACACTCTGAAGATTATGTTGCCTTAGTAATTAAAGGATTGTTATTAAACTAATGTGCACGCCCGTAAAATCTTGTTTGTAAGTTTCTAGTTTTTTTTTTTTGCAAATTAATAGCTATTGGAACTGGTGTCATTGCTGAAAAAATATTTTAAACACTAGGCACAGTTGGGAAATTAAATGTATAAGTTTTTCCCTGTAATATATAAACAAGTTTTGTTGTTAGAAGATCATATTTACTTCAAATTGATTCCATTTTTTTTTTTTTTTTCAAATGATAATCGAATCTCCAGTAACGAAACTATTAAATTTTAAATAAGCACTATTAAAAAGAAAAATTTGTGCAATAATCTCTTTAATTATTGAAGCTCTTATTCAATGTTATTTACAGGGTTCCTACAGTCCTTAAAAACTGCTTGATTTTTATTTTGGTAAAAATTCCTCAATTTTCTGTATCATTATAATTGATAGAAACAATATTTTAGTCTTACAAAAATATTAGAAACAATAAATCGCTCTTTTATCTCCTCGAATGAAACCATGCATCAAGAGTAGAGCATTTTTGAAAGACAAGAAGAGATGTCCTTTCATTAATATATTGGTAGATAAATGTTTTTTGCCGGATTATTTACTAATATTATGTGAAATTAATTCCTAATAACAGTTTTGGCTGGAAATGATTTTATATAAAGCTAATTATAAAAATAAATTTAACATATTTGACATTTAGTAATAATTTCAAAATATTTAAATCTCATGCTATTTTTAATGAACTGAATCATAGCATAACAATAGTAGAGAATAATATTACAAAAGGGTGACAAGGAAATGATGAAAAAATAAATTTATATATTAATTAAGGAACCTTACCAATTTTCTGACCATGAAAAATCGTTTTAGACCATTTTATTTATATTTAACATTGAGAACTATGTATGAAATATCTTAGTTCAAAAATTATAAATCTTCTCAAGCATAATTGTACTTTTATCCTATAAAAAGTTTCATAAAATATTTGTTGCAATGAATTTATTAGGGCTTGTGGATAAAAAGGAGAGCAAATTAAGGTGTTTGGATATTATAGTAGGGCCTTGTATTTACTTGGAGTAAAACTTAATTGACCATGACATAATTAATAAAATTCTCCGTATTCATCTTTTTTAATTCTTTTATTATATACCTTATAAATGAAACATTTTATAAATAGAAAAAAAAAATATTGGGTAATTGAAGATTTAAATGAATATGTTATGCATGTCTAGCAGCGAAATTTAAAACTTGTTCTAATAATTTTTTCAATGCTTTCCCCAAATTTCTTTTATAAACTTTTTTTTTTGAAGATGTGAAAAAAAAATGCATAACAATTTATACATAGGGATGCACAAACTTTTGAGTGAAAGGCCACATTCCCAAGTATTTAGAACATGTTAACCATGTAATATGTTTGCATGAAATTAAATACCTTTAACTGTTTAAAATTAAAAACTGATTACTTAGGGAAAAAAACAGAATCAATTATCAGAAAAAATTTAGATAAATTGAAAAATAATGGGAAAATTAATGTTTTTTTTATCACATTACATAATACTGAAGTTCATTTAACGATAAATTTTAACATTAAAAAGTTTTAATGTTCATATAATTAAATTTAAAAAATTAAATATTCTAGTTAATATAAATTAAATACAAGTTAAAAACTTTAATTTAAAGAAAGTTTGCAGGACTAAAAATGATTGAAATTGAAACAAAACCTTTGCAGGGCGAAATAAGATTCAACTTTAAAACATTTTTTTTTTTTAAATAAATTATAAGAGAAAGGAACAGAGAGAGAAAAGAAAATAAGAAATCATTAATTTCGAAGGAACTATTTTCCTTAATAATCAAAAACTATAAAATACTTGTTAACAACTCTTTATGACTAATACTTTTTTAACATCACGCTACTTACAATTAATATAAATATATATTAACAACTGATTAAAATTTACATTACGCTACTCATCTTGATTACACTTTTTTACTGTGAAAATATAAGGATATACAAATTTCCGAGCATATGATACAAAATGGTCCATGTAGGTCAAAAATGGCTTAAAAGATCTCTTAATGGTTATCCTGCAATTTTCAAATATTGTGATAATTTTATCTACTTGATCATCTGATAGCTTTTTCGGGCCATTAACCGAACATTTAATGGTTTTGTTTAAAGGCTGCTACCCAGTCTAGGGCAGGGATGGCCAAACTTTCGAGGGCAAAAAATCGAGAGAAAAAAAGGTTTGATGGGCTAGGTAAAAAATTCTAAAAATAAAAACTATTTACAAATTTGAATTTAAATAATTAATGAGGTGAATAATATTGCGATTTCATTTTCAAAAGTTCCTTGTGATGAGGTTCGGAGTGAGTTTTATTTATTTTAAGGAACGATCGTTAGTCTCGAGGCTAAATGCTTGTCTACTTCTGAATAGATTTCTTCTAAGGTTCATAGTTGAAAACACTTGTTCACATGATGAAACAAACATATCACTGATTTTTGGGCATGAGATTTGAAATTTGGGAAACTAGCCCTTGGTAATGAATTACTAAACTAAACTCAGCGGCGCTACAGCCTAAAGAGGGCCAATGCCTACTGTGCCCATCTCAGTTTTCTGGGGTGCAGGAGCAGATGTTCCGGTCAGGTGGTCAGCCGAACGCGGAACCCCCAGTGTTTAGTTCCCAAGCATGCTTAGTACTCATTTATCGACCCACTGAAGGGATGAAAGGCTGATTGGTAATGAATTGCAAAGCTAAAACTTTGGCATGTTTCGAAACAACTGCTTCAGATGATTGTTATATTGCAACTCCGATCTCACTGTTTCACAATTTACGCTGAAAGGCATGGCAAAAACATCTAATTCTGTTTGAATGGCATTATAACCATGAAATCTGCGTCCTAACTCAAAATGGAGTTTTTTCAAGCCATCTTCATAATTAAGCTCTTTCTTATTTACTGAGGGTATTGAATTTAACCTCGAGAACATTTTTTTTACCAATTGAAATTGTCTGTGCAAGCTATTTCCATCAATTTATGTTTTATTGAACAAAAATAGAGAAAATAAAAAGCCCATCAGTACTTTGTAACAAAAAGAAAGAACAAAAATAGCTTTAAACAAAGTAGACAAGAAAATAGATGTTTAATGTATATTGTTTACATTCGCCATGCTAAAATTCTGATAAAATCTTCCGGCGGGCCACAATTGGCTCGCGGGCAGTAGTTTGCCCAGCCCTGATCTGGAACATGTCCAATTCATTCTGGAAAACAGTCTTTCTACAGAAGCTGTTGTTTTGGCCAGTCTTAACTTAGGGCAGATAACTTATTCAGTTTTTGGAATTTTTCCCACATGGTGCTCTTCCTCTCCTAATTTTTAAATCGCGTGAATAGGAATAGCGATGTGTGATTTTTAAATCACTTTGCGAACAGAGCCTGACTAAAGCAGGGGCATACAGAGCAGTTTGCCCTGGGCCCCCACACCACAGGGGTCCCCAAATCGAATAGACGGTTTATTTCACGTTTCATTCTTTAATGAACTTTTTTTCAAACAAAATATCAGTACAGTGCAAATTCCGTCAGTTTTATGTTTTCTTCATTAATTTATCGTATGAACATAATCTATACTTCATAAACGCATGGCTTTCTAGGGTGGAATTCAGCTAAATTTTCACAATTATGATGGATCGGATTTATCATAAAATTGGCATACACGAAGAGAGTCAAAAGTGATAAATAAAATTCGAAATTAAAAATATGGCCGTATTAAAAATATGGGGATTTTCAAAACTATGCGTAAATTCGTAGCATTGACCACCGAAAAAAAGCAATCGAAAAACTAACAGATTGGGTGCATCTAAAACCTAAATGCGAAATTATAAATTTCCGAATTTTTTTTTATTTTTCAAAAAAAAATTATTTAATGTTTTTATTTTGTTCAAGTTGCTACAGAGAGTCGCACATTAAGGTTTGTCAGGCCGCTGGTTGTACACCCCTAATTTACATGATAATTTCACTTCATAAAAATAGATAATTTTTTATAAATAAAGTAGTTTAATTTAATTTTTAATTTAAATCACTGTAATTAGTCTAAATATTTGAAAAAAAATGCAATATTAGTTATCATATTAAAAGTTAGGCACTTGTAATGAAAATTTTATTAACAATAACAATTATTATTTTATATAAATTAAAAAATATTCGCAAGGTTTAAGAATCCTCGTTGTTTTATAAAGGACAGTTACTTCATTTTCCCATTATAATTAATGGCACATTAGTATGCTCTTCAAATGAGTTGATTTATCATTAAAACTAAAGATACTGCTAAAACATTTAAAGGTATACAAAACCACTTAAAGCCTTTTAAAGACAGGGAGAGTTTGGGAGTTTATCACAACCAAACTTAATAAATAAGTCAAATTTTATTGTCTTTTTTCTTCTTAAGCAATCAAACTTAATGAAAAAAAATTAAGTTCTCAAGAAAGTTGCACATTTCGTATCTGCACAAATAAAAGGGAATGAAATATACTAGTTGTAACATTGTCATAAATGTAATTAAACTACGAATTAATAAAAAAATTTCTGTCAAAAGAAAAAATGTAAAATTTACTAAACAATTAAAAAAATTCTCTTGTTTACAAAATAAATAAAATTTATAAAACTAAACATTTGATATATAAATAAAAGAAACAAAAGGCCTTTTTAAAAAAATGGACTAAGAATTGATTATAGCTTTTTATGCTCTACAGTTTTTTATTTATTCAAATAGATAAAATTTAAATTAAATAAATATATTTTAAATACAAATAATTATATAATTTAAACATAGGTAGTATTTTATTTTAATTTTATAACCGTTGATGAGCAGGCGACTATTCCCCATTTGCGTTATATGGAGAGGAAAACCACGAAAACCTTCCCCGGTTTGCCTGACGGCAAGTGGTAACAGTTTTTAATCATAATTGTTTCCGAAATACTTATATTTAAAGCTCAATTATTTTTAAAATGTCTTATTTCTGAAGGAAAAAAAAACTTGATTTAACCCATTAAATGAATTGCTCTTTTAGTTACTAGGTTTCATTTATTGAAAAGGGAATCTATTTATTTATTTTTGCATCAGAGATTTTCTTAATATTAATGCTAAATCCGGTTTCGGCTAAGTTGGACACAACATTTTAAATCATTTATATAATAGAGCTGCTTCCTAAAAAGCCAGCGATTTTAACTAATATAATTTTTTCCTCTTTGGAAAAAGAAGAAAAGAAAATCACCTGTACTGTACTTGAGGAATTAAAAGGTATCCTAAAAATTTACAAGTTGAAGCAAACATTTCTCCTTCCAGTAGATTTTTTCCCCGAATGAAATTTTATTTGATGGAATTACATTTTAAATGCAATTTAATTATTCAATTAGATGGAAAAGGATTTTAAATCTTTGGAAATATATGCGCAATCAAGTTTCTTGCCTACAGTATTTTACAGAGTTAAATCTTTTAAAAATTATGTTTTTTTAATTTCCTTCACTTTTTATTTCTAAAAATCTTAATTAATTTATAATGTATTTTTAGATTTTTACCCTTGGCACGGCTATTGAGAAAAGTTGACGTAGTTAAATTTTATAGCATAATGAAACATTTATACTATTGCCTAACAAATATTTCCTGCAAATAAATATTATCCTTTTTTTTTTTTTTTTTTTAAATAAACAACTGTTTTTATAAGAGCTCAATTAACGAACATCTTCAATGTTTGTTAAATGATAGTCTAAATTTATTTTAACATTATTTTCAATTTTTTTTTAACGATAACAATCAAGCGAAATGAATGTTAAAATAATGTTTAATAAAATTCACGTTTTAATGTGATTACAAAAGACATAAATAGTGAAGTAATACAATCTTTTTGTGTTCAATATCATAATAAAATGACTTGAGTAAGACTAAAAAATATATTCGTGCAACTACAAAAGTAATTTCCAAGTCCAAAAGTCTATTTCCAAGTTAGAAAATGCATCGTTAATAAGTCACGTGTGCAAGATACTTTGCCGCAAGACGTTCTAAAGCTTTAGAGACAGTAATAAATCTGTCCAATCACAGACAGGACAAGAAATTTCACATTTTTGCGCTCCCTAAATATATGCCAATAGTGAGATAAACCACTTGACTAAGGTAAACCTGAAAGAGGGTAATTTCTTGGAATTTTGTTGCCACCGGGAAGATAGGACCTTCACTTCCTTCTACTCTTATGCGAATATCTACGTCACTCGTTCAGAAAACAGCCTCTAAGCTATTGATTGCATGGTGATTGATATAATTGATCAAACAAACAGAAGTGAAATCGAAAGCAAGCAAAACGACCATAAAATGTGTGTTTTTTTTGTTTTTTTTTCCCCCCGTTGGACTCGGGGAAAGCATGTAGAATTTGAAGAAGAGCCTCTGAGCTCATATAAATCTTGATAGGCTAAATTAAGCCTTACCTATTGAAACGCAGTGCTATAAGCGAAAGCAGAGAGCACGCCGCACTTTACTATACTCATACTCATGTGTGGGGGAGCGCCATCTTCTACCCTTATGTTATTTTTTCGTTACTTCTAAAGCTTTGAACATACAGAGCATAGCTCGTCATTCTTTTTACTTTTTAAATAATACTTATCTCAATCATTGCTACTTGATATTTATAATGGAAGTGCTAATTTGTATCTATAAACTTTAAAGATAAAAACTCTTAAACCAAATCTAAAATGTCTAGTCGCCCAAACTCTAGTCGAAATCCTCCGAAAAGTATGTACAGTTCTTTACCAAGCGCAAGTAAAATTTATGTGAGTACCACAAAACCAAAACAGAAAAATATTCATAGTGCTAAAAGAAAACGTAAAAAAAGTGAACATGAAAATAGTATTGTTGAAAGTATTGCTAGTGATGAGACTTTGATTTCTTTGACAAGTCCAATAATTTCATCTTCTCAATTAAGTTTGAAAGCCATAGATTCACCAAGAAATATTAAAAACAAAGTTAGTAATTCTTTGTCAAAGGAGGAATGGGTTGAAAAATTCGTCCAATTTGATGAAAGTGACAGTGATTCTTACACCCATGACGATAAAGTAAGAGTTGTAAACACTTATTTTGACGTTTGCATTGAAAGCGACGAAGTTAACGACGATCATGGACCACCTTTTTATGAACCCAAAAAATTATCCAAAAAGTCTAATGACGATGATAAAATTAATGATCCAATTGATGAAACTACACAAATAAACACTCCAAGTGCTGTAAAATCTGATAAACAATTTAATTCTGTTTCTGATGATAATCCTAAAAACTATTTTGTAATTGAGGAGTTGTCAAAATCTGTTGAAAATATTGTGATTGAAAAACATCAGTCTGATTCTACAATTGAAAATGAAACAAATGTTAAAAACAAATTGAATAATTCTGCATGCCTAGTAGAAACAGTAAATGGTCAAAAATCAATTTCAAAGGAATCAAGCTCAATAACTTTAAATAATAAATGTTGCGAAGAGCCCAGTCTTGATGTATTGGATATTTATACGAGGGATGACGTGTTGGAAAGGAATGGGTCTCAAATTGATCCTAACATCTCTCAAATATCAGATTGTAAAAATGTTGATTCTGATTCTTGTAATAATTTAAAAAATGAAAAAGAAAAAAGATTAACTGTTGAAAATGACGAAAAAAAATTGCATTTACAGGATGGTAATCAAGAGAATGTTGTTAAGTTAGATGAAAAACCTAATGATCCAGAAGTCCATAGCCCATTTAAAACTCAAAACGCTATGAATGCAACAATGACTTCTCCCAGTAACCTTGATACTGATGAAATAATGACATCTCAATGTAGCCTTGATACAGATGAAACAATGCTTTTGAATGAATGCATGGAACAAGATAGTTGTACGGAGAGTGAACTTATTGATTTAAATAATTTATCAGATCATTGTAATGAGTTGAACGCTGTAACTAACGATGAATGTTTAGAATCAAATACTGAAACTATAATTGAATTATTTCCTATGAAGCGTTCCGTTTCTTTACCGGAAGGCTTGCAGGCACTAAGAAAAATGGAACATTTTCATGCTAATATAGGCTCTTTATCATCAGATAAAGCAACTATTACATCTGATTTATTTACAGTAGATAGTGTTAAACCGATAAAGTGCCTTAAAGAAGATCATACATTTAGAGATAGTAGCACCGTCGCATCTGGAGAAGATGTGCCAATAGTTGATATTTTGCCCACTTTAACAATGTTAAAAGCTAAAATGAGGTAGTAATTCTTTGGAAATAATTGCTTGCATGCTTCATTTAAAATCAATTTTACTTCTCTTAGCAGGACTTGATTACCCATTAGGCCATGGCCTAGGGCCCCCAATGATTAGGGGCCCCCTTAAAAAAAAATTTAATAAATTTAAAAAAAATTAAGAAAAACAATGATTCAAAAAAAATATCAATTTCAAATATATATTAATAAAATACGATAGTTTTTTTAGTTCTAATTTAACAAAATAAAGTAAAATTTAATTTAAATTCCAAATGAATAATAAGAATACTTTTAATGAGAAATTTGAGCTTGATGTTTTTTGATGTTTCATTTATATTTGGTCGGAAAAATGCTACTCTCATATCGTCTTCTGCATTTAACAGTCTCAATCTTTTTTTCGTTTTTATGTTCGTTAATACTGAAAATCCGAATCCACAAAAATAAGATGTAGGAAATTTTAATAATATTTTTAAAGCTTTTTTGGCTATCATGGAATAATTGAATCTAATGTTAATCCAAAATGAATTAATTGATATTTTGGAATATTTTAAAATTAAATCTCGATTGTTAGAAAGCGAAATTAGTTCTTCCTCTTCAAAGTTAATTCAAATACAAAAGTATTCGTTGTCACTAATGGATTACGAACCCAATCACATTTTTTTTTATCTAAATTTGGAAAATAATGAATAATTCTCTCCTCTAATGTTGTCAAATGGTCCATAACAATTTTATGAATAGTTTTATTGACTCAAACTTTTCCAAATATCCTTCCTGAGCTTTATTCTTCCATAAAGTTATTTGTTTTTGGAATCCCACCTGTTTATCTGTTGAGTTTAATATATTTTCTTTCGGTCCTTGCATACTCGAATTTATGTTATTAAAAATAACAAAAATGTCTGATAAGCAAGCTAGTTTAGCACACCATATTTTATCTTGTATAAAACTGGAGTAAAAATGGGTCAAAAACGAGACACAGAGAAATATGTAATGAAGTTGTGAAAATGAAAAATCTTCGTTACAATATTCATATATATATAAGTACTTTATTTACTCGTAATAAAAAAAGCATTATAATTTTTACTATATACATTTTTAAAATTTGGCGGCACAGTGGTTGAGAATCACTGGCTTTAGGCCCCGCGTACGCTTAATCTGGCCCTATTTCTTAGTATAGTGTAGCCACTATAACATGGATAATTTAATTTGGCATTATGGATTTCTGCACTCATTCTCACAACTATAATTGCCCAGGGTCTGTCTGTTTTTTTTGAAAAGTACCTATTCTGTGAACATTTAGACATAATTTGTGAAAATTATATTAAAAAATCAACACAAAAATATGATAAAAGTAAGAAAATATTTTCAAAAATTATCACTTCAAATAAAAATCATTTGTGACAGGTAAATTTCTATCTATTTTTACACGTCTAAAAAAGACAATTTTGCTATTCTAAAATTGTGGGCTTAAAATTTTATCCAAATTCAAAAATCATTGCCCATAATTAGGCCTTCAATCATTTTTTTATGGTGTCTGCCTGAAACAGATTTGTCGAATGTTTACAACTGTTGTTTGTTTACTTCTTTAGCATGAATTAAGTTGTTAAAAAAATCAATTTTTTAATTATAACATGCAAATTAAACTTTCATATTTTTTTAATAAAAACATGCCCGGTGGTGGCTACGAGTTATACCTTTCGATTTGGTCACTTTCTGTGTTTTTGTTTTTTGTTTTTTTTAGTTCTCGGTGGCTACTGCCCGGAAGTTGCCCAGACTTGGCGATTATTCTACTACGATACGGAAATCTCCCCCATGATTCTTTGAGATACGTAGAAATTCGTATTATATAGATAATTTCACATATTAGAAAACTTAGCTAATTAACATGGCTTTGTATATCTGGCACACATCAATATTAAGGATTTAATTAGATTTTGAAATAAAAATGATATAAAGCATTAAAATTTGCTCTTAAGTATTTTGTATTTATATATAAAATTTTTAGTTATCAAAAGCATTAAGCTAAAGACAACGAATTAGAGTCTGCTTTAAAGATTGTAGCTAGTATTAATGCTATTTATGTAGAATTGCATTATATATATCTTATACTGCATTATTGTATTTATCTTGATTTTGTTTTTTTGCAGTTGAACAATTGATAGAACATCACTTATTAAATGTCTTAAAATTATTGAAGTTTTATTAGATTATTTTAAGAAACATAATTTAAACCTACTTCTTGATATGACATAATTTATGATCATTAAATTTAAAATTTTGATCACACCATCTGAGTCCACATCCAAGTCACCAAATGCTATAACCTAATTCTCAAAATAAATTTAACGAAATAAATATTAGTTTCTTTCATGAAGGTGACTTTAAATTTGCCCTATTTTGTGATTTTCTTTTTAATTTTTTTTTTTTTTTTTTAATATACTGTCCTGCTGCTATCAAAGCATAGAACCTATTTTTGCTCATATATCAGTTTAAATATTTTTTCATAATTGCTTCAAAGGTCATAATAGTTTCAATACATAATATTTTTTTTTAAGAAAAGCACTAATAAAAAAAAATTATTTATTACAAAAAAACAATTTATGACTTGAAACAATTATATATACGGGTATCTGCCCACCTGGAAAGTCATAAGAATTCATAGAAAGTTATGAATTTCGGTATTGAACAAAATTTGTCATGATTTTAACTAATTTTATAAAAAAAATCATGGAAAGTCATGGATTTAGGGCGCAGAAAATCAAATTTTTAAAACAGAATCCCCCCCCCCCAGTTTCATGGTGTTCTGAATATCTGAATTTGTAACAAAATCCCCATTCACAGTCATATTTTTTTAAAATATAGAACGTTTTATCATGTCCTTTAAAAAATATGGTGTTCTTTCAAAAAATGAAGGGAAAAAAACATCATTTCTACAAATAATTAACTTCTGTGATTTCAGAATTTTTGTTATTTATTTATTTTTTATTTTATCGATATAAAATTCTAGCAGGAGCAAGCAAATCATTGGCAAATTTTTTTTATTCCGAAATGAGAACAGAAAAATCAGGAGTATTTCTTTCCTTTCCGATGAACAAGAAAATTATCTTTAGAATATAATTCTGCAGAAAAAAAAATTGCTTTTGTATTTTTTCCCCAGCTATTTCATTGCTTTAACTCTTTCTTTACTCTGTTTTTTTAAATTATGCAGGGTATAACAGTTTTGGTTATACCTATCATTTCAATTAATATTATTATAATGCTTTTTGTTGTTGTTGCTTATCCGCACTGTCTGGCAGAGTCAGACAAGATCCACGAGTTCGTTGACTGAAAGGAAGTCGAAGACTAGGAGAGAATTGCTAAAGAGATCCTCCTTAGAGAGTCCCATGCAATTCAAGAGGTGCTCAGGAGAAGCCTGATGAATTTGGCATTGGTGCATGTGACAAAGGTTTTCCTGCCCTCGTTGATAGTGAGGCACTTGATGTGACCGCTAGCATTCATTTTACATGTTAGGTGAATTACTTGTGGGTCCGCATGTACATCTACTAAGCTAGTTTCAGTGAGATTCTTGTGCAACTCTGCTACATCTTGCAAGATATTCTCAATTTAAGGCTTCATTTTCCGCCCTCTGATATCAAACTGAAAAATTTCTCTATCTTCTTATGGTGGCTAATATAATCAAGAAAAAGAGTTCTTTATCAGACACTAGTTATCATGTAGAGTCTTTGAAAACTATTTCAGTGCTTAAAAAGTACTTAAAAGGTGCTTATTTTTTGTTGAAATATTTAGCTACGCACCCTGTTTAAACAAAAGTGTTTCTGTCATTCAGAGGCTCTTTTAACCATCGAGGCCTAGTCATATTGCCCTGGTATGTAAGTTTTCTTTTGGGCCAAATAAATTTTTTCCCAAAGTCTTACAGCTACCTAATCTTTTCTGTGTCACTAAACAATTCATTTTTTTTTTCAGAAGTTACGTATTTGGATGTAAAGGATTAGATGGTGCACTTTTAGGCAGTGAAGAACTCTCTCGATTTTTCCCTAATTATAAAATTGCTGTTTTTGTTGGAACTTGGAATATGAATGGTCATGTAAGTATTGATTTTGTCGATTTTTTTTCTGTGTGTCACATGTTTTGGTGAATCCATTAATGCATTGTGCATACTTGTCTAAACTAAATTGTTAAAGGGGGGGTGGCAGAACGGCAGCGACATGGCGACATTGTCTTAGAACGTTACAGAGTTCTTGCAGAAAGATTTTTTTTTTTTTTAAAGTAAAAAACACTTTGTTTTTTTTTTCTTTCTAAAAAAATGTACGCGTAATATTTGAATCGTGCATTTAGATCTACCTTTTGAAGCGCTCAATTTACGTCATTAGTATCGTAATTCAATGCAATGTTTCTATTGTATTTTTGGCAGTTATCGACATTGATTTTCACATGGATTTTAAATATCCCAATATGTTTCAAACAATATGGAAAACTAGAATCTTACATTTGAGTATTTAATTTTTAATGCAATAATTCTATCGAATTTTCGACAGTTTTGCTTTTGATTTCTCCATAGTTTTTAAATCCAATATTTTTTATACAATATTATTTATTACAAAAACCTAAACTCGAAATGAAACAGGCATTTGAGGAGTCCGATTCATGTGATTTCCTCATCAATCTTTTTTTTTTTTCGGCATTTGCTACTATGGAATTCATGCTTTTTAAATTTTTTTTATTGCGATGATTGTTTACAAAAGGCGAAGAAGGATATAATTTGTGCCAACAAAATGCAAAATCCCCACCCCCAATAAAATACAAGAATCAAATATCACCCATAATATTAGAATAAAAAATTATTGCATGTTCAATTAAAAAATATGTATATATACTTTTTTGTTATTTTAAATAAGTAACATATATGTTTGTTATTATTAAAAGTATCTTGCAGAAAGATATTAGTGCTGGAGAGTTTCGTAGCAGATAGCTCATAAAAATTCTGCAACAGGTGGGGGGGGGAGGATTTATTGGCAGAAAATTGCTGCTACCATTATGTCAGATGTATAGCACAAAGACAAGCTTTTATTTCTTTAGAGAAAGCTTCTCTCAAGATGAACCTGCAAATCAATGTGAGCAAAACTAAATATTGGCCTTGTACTAAAACAAGCTTCAATAGCTCCCATTTAGAAATTGAAGAATATAAATTTGAGGTTGTTGTCAATTTCGTTTACTTGGGTTCTGTAATCAACAACAGGAACAATATTCCAATGGAAATACAAAGAAAAATTACTATAGCCAATTAATGTTTTAATGGAATTCGAAAATACATAAAATATAATGTAATTCATATAAAAACAAATTTTATTATATAAATTTTTTTTAAAATCAATTTTAACATATGCTTATGAAACCTGGACCATATTTTGTACGTATGAGGTTATGTTGGGTACCTTTGAGAGAAAGGTCTTGAGAAGTATTTTTGGAGGAATTTTTAAAAAAATGGTATGTGGCTTAGAAGATCAAATCTAGAGCTTCATCACTCATATAATGAACCAGACAATATTAACTATATTAAAAGACAAAGAATAAAATGGGCAGACAACGTTATCAGAATGAAGGAAGATCGTACCACAAAAAGAGTTTTCAATGCCAGACCAGTTGGCACACACGAAAGAGGCAAGCCGAATTTGAGATGGGTAGATGGCCTAGAAAAAGACCTTTTGGTCTTAAAAACACTAGCAGGAAAAAGGTTAGCCCTGGAAAAAACTTCTTGAGATGGCCAAGGCCCACCCTGGGCTGTCAAGGCATTGATGATTATGTCAGGGCTCGGCGCGAGTCACTTTTCTCACTTTAAGTCACTATCTTAAAAAATAGTAACTTTTATTTACTATTTTTAAGCCCTTATCACTTATCTCACTTTTTTTTTTAATTGTGTTCCACAATTTTCGTTTTTCAATCCCATAAATAGCTTAGCTTTTTCCTCCCCCTTATTGTCCTGTCCTAGTGCCTCACCCAAATGGGTGAGGGTAAAGCGCCAATGAAATTGCAGATTCGCGAAATCCGCGCAAGGAGTTTCAAATGCTGTATGACGTCACAGTTAGAGATTTCACGTTCTTCATCTGGAAATTTCATCATCAATCCTACTTTCGTTTGCTCTGCTTTGGATTTTGGAACTTTATGGAAATTGGAATTTCATTTTCTAGTATATGCTGGATGCATGAGACTTGTTTTACTAATACAAGGTATGTATTTTTATTAATTTGTATAAATATAATGATAACATTGTTTAAAATAAATATAATACAACATATAAATATATTGTTATTATTGATTCCTAATTATATACTTGTCGACGCCATTATATTTAATAAAGTTTAGAATCGAATCTGCTAAATTTTATAAATTTAACTAATTAAGGGTTCGTCCAATAATTTATTTTGTTCATTAAACAATCGCAGCAGCTACAAATTTCGCTTTTAAATGGAAATAACTGAACGAAATAAATAAATATTTTAAATAAGAAAATTAATACGTTATTGAAATAATGTTTTTTTTTCATCGAAATAAATGGATTTAAGTTCAAAAATTAATACATAATTAAAATAATGTTGTTGTTTTTTTTAAATCGAAATAAATGGATATTTTAAGTTCAAAAATTAATACGCAATTATATTTTTAATCGAAATAAATGAATATTTTAATTAGAAATTTTATTTTTAAATTAGCAGAAAATCTTTGCTAATCGAAATTATTGAAATAAATTAATAATATTTTAGATTGGGAAGTTAATAAATAATTTTAAAAATAATTCTGCAAATCGAAATAAATGAAAAATATTTTAGATTGGGAAGTTAATGAATAATTTTCAGAATAATTCTGCAAATCGAAATAAATGAATAATATTTTAAATTAGGAAAGAGAATTTTATTTAGCTATTATGCCGGTATATTAAAATTAACTTAGATAATTAATTAAAAAAATTATACAAATCGAAATAAATGACCTAAAAAATTGAGTATACCGAAATTAAACTTTTTTGATTCCATGAAAGATGTACTCATTACTATCAAGATTTAGAATTAATTTACTTTTTTTAGCGTGAATTCGATCAGAAACTAGTTTGTAATACTAATGCGTTTAGTTCTTAGTAACTAAATTGAGTATTTTTTTAGTCTAATTATCAATAGTACAATAATTATTTTATCTATTTATTTAATTATTCTTTATTTAATTTTTCGATATCTACTTTGAAAGATTTTTTTAAAAATTTAATTAGCAATATTCCAATAAATTTTTTTTATTTGAGGATCATTAGATCCAGAGGGGGCAGGGAAGGGACAAATGTTTACTTTTCTCCTTTGTGTTCCTTGCTTTTCTGATAAGCTGCTGTCAATCAAATTTAAGGGAGTGGCCTGCTGAGTTTTCTCTTTGATTTACTATGGGGGTGTAAAAAATGCATTGCACAGACATATTAATGAATGTCATTGTAGTTAAGAAACTTGAAACTTCTGAAGTATTGATTTTAAAGGTGAAATTTATTTTAAATCCACTTTAGTTACTTAGTTTTTATTATTCTTGATTTATTATGATGAATTGTTTTATTATTTCTGATAATGCATTAGGAAGAGGACGTTTTTTAATCAACAATTATATTCATCTATTGGACATCGATTAACAAAACAAATTTTTTTTGTTGTTGAATAAATTCTGATTTTTTAGAAATGCGTTATCATTAGCAAGTTTTTTTTTATTTTTTTTTTTTTTTATTTTTATGTGGAATCACATCTGCTTTCCTTAGAAATAGTATTTTTGTGAAAAATAAATATAAAAGGAGAAGATTGTTTATTAATTTAAGCATATAATTATTTGTTAATGAAAGCAGACGATTATTTTATGAAGCAGATAGCAGTTTTCGTAATTTTGTCCTGTTTTCCTGATTCCAGTGAGTTTTGAGTTTTTTTTTTTTTTTTTTTTTTTTTTTTTTTTTAAGACAAATTGCGTACTCAATAAATTAATTCTTTTTATTCATAAACTTTATCATGAAGTTTTTTTTTTTTTTTTTTTAAAAATTCCGTTGATCTTGTGATATCTTGTCTTGTTCCAGGTTTAATATTTATTTTAGTGCCTTTTTTAAATATCGTTTCCGTTCGATAATTTTCAAGTGATGTTTTTATTTAGATTAATAAGTTTTCCTTTTATCGTCCCCCCCACCCCCAATATAATTAGGTATCAAATATATTGCATTTTTTAATTATTGTTTTTTTTTTTGTAATAGTTAATTTGGGGATTTTAATTATTATCAAAAAATAAATATGCAAATTTTGTATTTTTTAAACTTGTTTTTCTTGTCTAAACTTGCAAATGTTTTTATCCTTTTAAATGTTATTTTTCTACCTTTTTTTAAAAAA
Organism: Parasteatoda lunata; assembly: GCA_949128135.1. NCBI lineage: Eukaryota > Metazoa > Arthropoda > Arachnida > Araneae > Theridiidae > Parasteatoda > Parasteatoda lunata. The sequence continues at coordinate 115,061,292 of OX421972.1, read as the reverse complement.
AAAGTTTAGGAGATCTTTTTTTTTTTTTTTTTTTTTCTTACTTTAAAATGTGCTTCACTTTTTCCTTGTAATTTGGGTTTGATAAAACATAGATTAATTGATTCTCTACTGTATTTTTTGGTTATTTAATTAAAATTACTGAATTCTTAGCTACTTTAGAAAGGGATATAAGTATTTTTTTTTCTCTTTGAATATGTTTTCTTTCATAATTTATTTATACACAAACTTATATTAAGTTTGCTTTTATTGTCGGTAAGCTATTACATTTTTTTTTAGGTTTTAACTGTTAATGATGGATAAATGCACATTTAATCCAATATGGCTTAAGAAAGATGACGGTACAGGCAAAGAAGTATCAGAATGGGGAAAGAAACACAGTGATTTATTCTATCTTCTGTCAAGTTTGTTCATCTACTGTGAATATCTCTAATAAGGGGTTTCAAGCAATATCTCAGCATACTGGCACAAAAAGACATCAGGTACAAATGGAAGCTAAAAAGAATCCGCTTCAATTGCGTTTATTTAACAACATATCTACAAATGAGGAAATGCAAGCAGCAGAACAAACACTCTCCTTACCATTTATTTTCATAGTGAAAAAGGATCTGTTACTGTTGCCGAACTTATATGGGCAATGAAAACTGTTGCATCACATTATTCAGCAGCAGCATCTTTTGGCATTGTCGCAACTTTTAAAGCTATGTTTCCTAACAGTGTTCCACCTTCTTTTTCATTGAATCCAAGGAAAATTCTTTATTTAATCACAGATGCCCTAGCTCCCTACTTTAAGCAGAAACTAGTGAAGATATAAAAAATTCTTTATTTACTATAATGTATGATGAAACTACCAACTCTGCGAACAAGAAAGAATTGCAGACTGTTGTATGTTACTGGTCAGATGCACAGAACTGCGTGATTTCACAACATTTAAAAACAATGTTGATTGGGTCTGCAACTGCCGAAAATATTTTTAAAAAATTAACAGAAGCCATGGATGAAATAAAACTTCCACTAGCCTAATTGTTGATGTTGGGAAGTGACAGTTCCAATGTTAACAAGAAAGTTCATAGGTTGATGAATGAAGAAGTAAAACTTGTATCGGACAGAGAGCTTTAGAAGAATTTAAATTAGCAGAAGCAATGCTGCAAGGTGTTGCTAAAGTAAGGAAGGAAGAAGACAGAGAAAGAAAAAGAGTAGATGCCATTAAAAAAACTTTAGAAAAGAAAAAATCCGCTCTGATAGAGAGTTATTTTAAGGCAAACTCAAAATAATGGATACATTTCCTAACTGAAAATAACTGATATCATTAATGACAACAATTCATGAAAATTCAGGACTTAATTACTAATATTGATTTAATCTTTGTTATGATTAAAAATAAAAGTTATCTTAATTTAAGTTAAGTCTGTAATTTATTATTTTTTTTAGTTATAAAAATTTTGTGAATATTTATTGAGAACATTTTTACACAAAATTTCAGTAGCTGTTAAGTAATGTAATGAATGGATTTTTATTTTCGTTATAACTGATTATAATTATTATTGTTTTTTAACAGTTATACTTGATCTAGCTCAATTTTTTATGTTAAATTAAGGGTACTAAGATGTTGCAGGATGTTTACATTGTTTTTAGTGTAGTCACTATTTGTAACTTTTTAAAAAATTTTAGTCACTTTTTTCACTACTTTTTCTGCATTAAGTTGTGCTGAGCCCTGTTATGTCAGACCTACCAACTCTCAAGTATTTGATCTGCGTTTCTGCACCTAACCTCTGGGTTTCAGGTTGCTAAACAATTTTTGAAGGCTACTTTCCTAATAACTGTATGAATCAGAGGATTCATTTACATTTCACCTTCATCCTTCAAAACTTTTTTTCTAATACAGTTGAGAACCAATTATAAGAAATGCTGGGGACCATTGCTATTCCTGATATCTGAATCTTGTTGAGACAAGTTTACGCTTTACAGGATAATTATATGCAGTGCAGAGTGTTAAAAAAAGTATGATAACAGTCAAGTATATACGTCAAATTTATCAAATTAAAAGTCTATATATATTAAATTAAAAGTCTTATTATCAAATTATATATAATTAACCCCTCAACCCATAACATATATAATTAACCCCTAACATCTATTTCAGAAAAATGGACCAAAAATGGAAATTTTTTTTTGACTGTTTAATTTTGTTCTCTATATTATTATAAAAGTTAGAAAATGTTTTTTTATTACAAAAATAAAATTTTGAACGCAATAACTACTGTATTTATAATTTTTACATGAGCATAAAAAAGTAATGGATTACACACATATCTTATTCAATCAAAGCAAATTAAACAAAATTTTAAAGCTAAATATAATGTAACTAGTATTATATGATATAAAAACACAACAATATGATTTTCAATACATAAATTTTACAAATCTTTTCCCTCCCTCGACTGAAGTCGTAGTCGTTGAAAAAATAGGACCACTAATGCCATGTATTAGGAAAATAGTGAATTAAGTATCCTAAAGTAAAAACGAACTCAGATCGAGCTTCACCAAATAGAAGTGTTAATTTTTCACTTGCCCAAAGTCAGTTCGGGGATCACAAATACTGCACGTAGTAGTTGACCGAACTGGATTGGGGCGACACTGGCAAAGGATTAAAAGTAAAATTATCTATTATATTAAAATAAAAGTTTACAAATAAAGTATCAAGTAGTTTTTTAAGAATGCGTTCATTGATACTAAACTTGTTATCCTGATGTGAGGTTGGGTAACCCCTGGGGTACCTTTCCAAATTAGACTTACAGATTATTATATTTTGGTTCACAGATGGCACTTTAGTTGCAAATTGACATAGTGATACAAAGTGTTAAAAATCGAGATAGCTCTAGAAATGTATGCAAAATAAAAAATTGTATAATCACGCTTGTTATTTTGAAAATCATATCTTTTAACCGCTTCACTGATTATCCCGAGTTAACTCGGGTTTATATATATTGCAAATATTTACTATCCCGTGTAAACTCGGGCATAGCAAAATTCGTCAATATGTTCTATTTTATCACGTTTTTATTCAGCCGGAAGCAAAACAAAAAATTTTAATAATCTGATGTGAATGGAAGTTTGCCAATATTTGTTTGGGAGTTTTGCTATTTGCGGGACTGCAGTCATGTTTTATACAATTGTATATACGGTGGTTGCTGAATTTCCATGTAAGAAAAAATTAAAAAATGGTGTTTGCGAGTGAAAGTGAAAGTAATGCAGATGATGAAGATATGAACATATACAAAGACTAATATTTAACTTTTTTTATTTGCCCGAGATAATTTAGTATAGTAAACTGATGGTAAATTAAAGGCTTTTTTTACACAAAAAAAATTTTAATTTCAACTTAAAACATGTTTTGTTTTTAGTCCCTTGTATTTATTAATGAAATAAAAAAAATATGTTGATTTTTTGCATTTTTTTTTTCTTCAAAAAAATTGGTTAGGGAAGCGGTTAATGACTCGAAACTTATTGGACTAACTGAAGCGGTTAAACCTCAAACCAAGACCTACCTCGTCAAAATTGGCCAAACCTTTCAGATTAGGGTGGGGCTCATCTTTTATGACATTTAGGATTTTTATAATATAAAACACTAACTTTTTATTTATATGTTATATTGTACAATTTTATCACTTTTTGCGCAACAATTGTCCTGGTATGTGAATTATCCTAGTCTGCTGTGACCTGATCAAAATTTTTCACAAAAGAATGGGGCATTTTTATTTATTTATTTATTTTTTTTAAAGAAAATTGCTGAAAATTTCTTTATATCTATATAAAAACTATAAGTTTGAAAGAGGGACTTTCAAATCTGGGCCCCTTAAGCACCTTGTAGATATGTATGTTTTATGCATATTATGAAATTTTAATTCATAAATCAGAAACCTTTATGATTTGTATGTGTTTTTAGGATCCACCCAAAAATATTGATGATTTTTTGTTGCCTCACGATTCAGAGACTTTACCTGATATTTATGCTATTGGAGTTCAAGAAAGCATGCAATCAAAGTAAGCTTTCTATTCAAAACTCTCTATAACTTGATTCATATTACTAAACAGTACAAAATAGGTATTAAATAGAGAATATTATGTATGTAATAACTGAAGCCCGGAATTTCAGGCAATAAAAAATGCAAAAATAGGCAGGCAAAAAGGCATTTAAAAAGCTTGAAATTGGCACTTAAAATTGGAGCAAAATGGTAGTTGGTAATGCCTAAAAGCCCATATAGGTATCCAAGGTATAAAAAAAGTTGCTAGAAGTATCCGGTATACCTACATATTCATTTTACTCGACTGTCATAGCGATAGTACAAAAGAAGTGGACATAATTGCACAAAAAAAAAAACCTCAACTGCATAAGTGTGAAATAAAAATTGAAAACTCATACTTACAATAATATTGTAAACAGATTTATTCTGATGATTGGTTGTTGTTGCACATCACAACTAGATGCTTTTTCAAATTTTCAAAAGAGAAATTTTGTCTCCTGTCAGTCAATATAGTTTTAAACAAAGAGAAGGATCTTTCTACTTCGACAGAGGTTATGGGCGAGTACCTAAAACAACTTGCCATGGTAGGAGATATGGTAATTTCAACTGTAGTATCACCAGAAAGTACTTTTGCAATGTCCTTGATGCATTCAAAGTCTGTATTTGCAGAGATGATGTTTTCACATTTCTTCCTTATTCTGTCACCAGCTGGTCCAGGCACAGACATTAGTTCTTCAATAGTATTGTCGAAAATCTTTAGAGACTCGGATAAAGACATATTTCTTTTTTCCATGTGTTCAATAGCTCCAGAGAGCTTCCCAAAATAAGTTGAAATAAAAATCAGTTCATTTTTTATTTTAGAACTGCTAAGGAGACTTTTACTTTTTCTTATGGCTATTGTCTCTTCATCCGAAAAGCTGGTAAGGACTGGAGTAACTTCCTCAAAATTTGTATGTATAATAACAAAAATAAGTATTAGTCTGCTGAAATCCATGTTCCCCATCTTGTAAGGTTCGGTTTAGGAGGTAATTGAATGTCTGGTGCAATTTCTTTGAACTTTCGAAGGGGCTTTCACAAATACTTTTTTCACACTAGAAACAAGCGAGTCTACCTCAGCTGCCGAGCGAACAAGTTCCCATCAAGCTCTTTGTCTCCCAAACTATCCCTCTGGACGATAAAAGATGGATTACAAGGTGCCATGCAAGCGCATGGCAATCTCCTTTCTTGTGGCCATCTTTGAAAAAGGCAAAGCTTCATTTCTGTATTCTATTCTCTATTCAATCTACACTGTCAATCTCATGGACAGAAAAATGTCTTTCACCTGCCTTGCTCACTCAAGCACGAGTACCCTATCAGCTCAGATGAATAGCCATTCTACTGTACGAGGGGTGACCACTGCCTCAGAGGGGGGGAGTTGTCCCAAAAGGAATAAAGTCCTAATCTCTATAAATGCATTATAATACGTCGGATGACAGTCAACCATTTCTGTACTTCAAAATTTCTTCATTTTGCGTTTATGCTCGGTCAAAAGCACAAAAAGCTTTGCAGAAAAATTTTAAATTAGACAGAAATAGGCATTTATGAACAAAAGGAAAGAAAAAGGCATTTTCAGAAAAAAACGTTTAAAAAAGGCAGAAAAGGGCATTTATGGCATTTTGCCTGAACTTCCGGGCTCTAGTAATAACTCAGTGAACTCTTTCTATATTTTACTTGTGTGATTAGTATGATAACATTCATTAATTCGTACAGAGCCTGACTAAGGCAGGGGCATACAGGGCAGTTACCCCGAGCCCCCACAGGGCTCAGGGTAACAGGAGGGCCCCCAAGTCGAATAGAAAGTTAATTTTACATTTCCTTCCCTAATAAACTTTTTTTTTTCAAACAAAATATCAGTACAATGTCAGTTTTATGTTTGCTTCTTCATTAATCTATATTTCGTAAATCCATGGCTCTCTAGGGGGGGAATTCCGATAAATTTTTGCAATTAAGATGGACAAATTTGGCCAATCAAAATCCTCTATTTCAGGATTTTGATTGTAATCAGGCTTCTGATTGGCTTAAGTGAGCCATCGTAAGTGTGAAAATTTAGCTGAATTCCACCCTAATGTCAGGAAAGACATGAATTTTTTGCAGCTAGATAACAAAGTTAGCAATCAGAAAACTGCATTCAGCATGATGGACATAGAATTGTCAGAAAATCAATAAAATGAACAGAACTATATTTCGTCAGACCATTAAAGGGGTGGGGACTTGACTTGCTATTTTTGGTTCTAGTCAATTTCCTTGTTATATATGTATAATGAGGTGAAAAATTTATATACCTCAATGAAGTTCAATTCTTTATTACTGAAGTAGTGAAGCAGAGGGGGGGGGGGGGGCAAAGAAGTTTTTGCCCCCCCCCCCCCCAATTAGGCTGTGCATTTGGCTTGGTAAGTATTTATGTTGCACAAGAATATTTTAAAAGTTGACCAAACTGATCGTCAAAGATCATAATTAACAATCTTCCGAAAGAAATTAATGTTGAATACCTGACAATATCTAGATGCAAATCTTTGATCATTTTATGTGTATCTTATTATTCGTGTACTTCTTTCTATTCTATATTCAGACTTTTTAAATTGTTTGCATTTCCAAATTAGTCAAGTATTAAAGATATAGATGATTTTCGATATTTAAAAAAAAAGTACAATTTTTTAATTTATTTAATATTGATTTTGTTTTTTAGTGCATTTTTTAAATTTATTTATGATTTATTATGTTTAGTATCTTTTGCAGCCTGTGGAACAACCCTAATTTTTTCTGGTATATACAAATTTATTTATTATTTGTTTGGTTATTAAATTCGAAGCAATCTATCCTTTATATTTGTATAAACTGATTACTATACTTCATTTAGCTTTTTTGCAACAATAAAACTCACTTCCTCGTTTGCAAATAAGCTTAGCTTGTTGAATATCAGATAAATGTTCCATTTATCATTTGAGTATTACTAAGGGATATTATTCCATAGAAAATTCTATTGAAAAATAAGTTTGTTGTTTCAAAAAAAATATCATAACAGATTGTCATTGTTGCATTTGTTTAGTTATCAGCATGAACTTGAAAAGCTTTGAAACAAGCAGTAAATTATGTTATGAAAGATTTTACAGAAGCTCTTACTAATTATTCTCCCCGTGGCAGTATTGCAGCTACACGAGGACATTGTCACAGAATGTTACAGAGTTTTTGCAGAAAGATTTTTAATTTGGAATGGGAAAAATGTTGTCTTTCCTTTCTACATAATTTAGCAGGACATTTTTTTTTTCTTCTGTAGAATTTCTTTTCAAAGATTTCTTTCTTGCGCATCAGAGAGGAAATGAATAATCATGATTTTCTTATTCTCATTTGAGATTTTTAAAAAAAGAAATCAATAATAGCTGGCTTCAGTAAGAATTTCAAATCAATAATATAAAATAAATTCAGAAATCACAAAAGTTTAAAAGATAGTTCGGTCCAGAAATGTTCTTTCTTTCATTTGTTTTTTTTTTTTTTCGTTTAAAGAACAACTTATTTTGCATTCGCTTATTTGAGTATCTCTTTTTTAAAAATTCGAGTGATTCATGATCTTTATTTTTGGGAGTTCTGTACGGATAGCACGAATTTAAATTTATTATCGTTTGACTTATTTACGAATTGTTATTCGTGTAATGATTTAAAAAATTGGAAATTGCATTTTTTTTCCGCCTACAAAATGTGAGAATATTGCCTATAATATTAGAATTTAAAAAAATATTACTTCTAAAATTTTTATTCTATACTTTCTTCCTGTAAACACAATGTTTCTGTTACTTAAATTAGTAATTGTTGTACTTAAAAATATCATAAAGCAAAATATTAGTTCGCAGAAAGCCCAAAAAAATTCTGTCACAGGCATTATTCCCATTATAGTTATGATATTGAATATTCATCATGAGACATCTTTTTTTTTTTCAAAAATGTTTTAAACATAGTAAATTATAAAAAATTAGGCATTGTTTTATTTTTATTTCAAATTGAATCGAAAAAATAGTCTAAGCGAATTTATTAGAGAACATTACAACCGAAAACGTTCTATTTTGAGTATTTCCTCACTTTGTTGCTTAATTGTAGATCTGAATGGGAACTTTTGCTCCAAACTACTCTTGGTCCATCCCATGTTCTATTTGCTACCACATCATTGGGAGTGTTGCATTTAGCAATATTCCTTAGAAGGGACCTCATTTGGTTTTGTTCAGGTAAGACTGCACCATGCACCCCACTGTTAGCATCACTACTTTAAGCTCAATACGAATTTGAAAAGAAAAAATCATTTTACATATCTTAGACTTAGTAATATGTGATTTTTGACCTTTGTTTAATCCTTTATAAGGTTGTAGGAATTATATTCCCTTTAAATTCATTAATATTTGAATGTCAGTGGAAAACTGTTTTCTAACCTATGATTTGTGCTGCTGTTAATATTAAAAAATATCATTGTATGGGTTTGTTTATATAAATGTTAGTAAAGGTTAGTATGGGGTCAAAAAGAGAAACCAGTACAGGAGAGCTCAATGCTCTTGTGAGTTACGCGTAATTTCATTTGATCACTCCCCATTGAGTTTATTTGTAGTTGGTTATTTATAAGCACAAAAAGCCAATTCTTAAAAGTAAGTAAAATTTTAAATGTCCCACCTAGAAAAAATGGTCTTAAAAATCTAATAAATTTAGAATAATAAACTAAATTGATTTTTTTTTCACATAAGTCAATCTTAATCTCAAAAATGTTATTCTTAACAGTAGGTACAATTTTAAATTTCCCACCCAGAAAAAATGGTCTTAAAAATCTAATAAATTTAGAACAATAAACTAAATTGGTTTCTTTGCATAAATCAATCTTAATCTCAAAAATGATATTCTTAACAGTAGGTACAATTTTAAATTTCCCACCCAGAAAAATGATCTTAAAAATCTAGTAAAATTAGAACAATAAACTAAATTGATCAATCAAACTAATCAAACTTAATCCCAAAAATGTTTAAACCTAATATTGCTAGAAAAAATTGACGGATTGAAGAAGCATTTTCCAAGATCTGAACTCACAAATTAATTTATAAAAATAAATAGTGTATTACTTCTTTATGTTATTATACATGCTCGCATACTTATGAAAAAAAAAAAGCAGTGGCCAAGCTTGGAAATTCTCTCATCAATATTCAAATCAGGGTCTTACCGTATACCGAATCGTCTATTTATCTTTATGACAATTGGTGTACTTCTCTTTCAACTTTTAGAACTCAAAATTAATAAAGTTATTATAAATTTGGCACATTGCAATTCATTGTGATTAAGTTATTTTTTTCTCTCCCTTTGTTTCCTTAAATTATAATGCTAAATTTATTTTGCTTTGAAAGAAAAATAATTACATCTTTATCCCTTTAATTTATTTTTAAAACATGGAGATCACCAGGGATCGGTTAAATTGAAATACACTGTCTCAATAGTTCTCTAAATTTCATACATAATATGAAAAATATTTTTAAATCTGCTAAACCTCTACAAAAAAATTACTTATTTCTATCTTTTTTTAATTTAAATTGATATTAAATTTAATTGATTGTCATGAAAATTTTCTTTTAATTTAAATTTAAATTGAATTTATTTAATTTAAATTAATTGTCATGAAAATTTTCTTTATTTGTCTGAAATATTAAGAACTTATAAAGATTTCTAATTATTAGTGTATATGTGCTGAGAGGGGGTAGATATAGCCTTCCACCTGTTTTAAAGAGGCACTATAGTGAAAGGAAAATTCATTAGTAATGGAAACTTCTTATAGAAAAAACTTACCATAAGTCAATTAGTACCTAAGAATTTTTTTCTTTTTAAAAGTTAGTTTTAAGTTTTACTCTTTTATGTGTAGTGTGTCAGGGGTGATTGTACTCCGGGAATCCCCTGGAATTCCGGGTTTTTCATATAATTTTTTCGGGTTCAAAAACTAGAAGCAGTGCATGCCGGTTTTGCGCGAATATCATAGAATTCCACATAGTCCAAGACCATTGGTTCTGCGAATCAAAACTTATAATCCGACGAAATTATGAAGATTTTGCTAAATCCCGTAAACGAGACGTTTTCGGGATTGACGAGACGACCTTGCTAACATTTAGCACAAACACCAAAAAAAATTTACTTTTTTTTAAGATAATTTAACCTGATTGCACTTTTTAGTCTTGTTGTAGGTCATTAAAAACTGGACAAAATGCCACAAAAGTTAGCTTTTAAGTTCAAAAAGTTCTCAAGTTCAAGATATTAGTCAAAACCAGATTTAACAACTTTGCCAAAAGTCATTGAAATCTACATTCCTAACGTAATTTTTTTTTTCTTATTTATTGATTTAATTAGAAATTACCCTTACATTATTTTTTCAGCAGTCATCATTATATTTTACATTTATTCCCCCTTATTTATTTTTCACATGGCAGGCTACTGAAAATATCATGGCATTTCTTGCAAAGACACTGTATGTAAATTGTCATAAATTGTTTATAGATTGTACATTTTTTCACTTAATTTTAAAAATAGTTACACAGTGTTATGTATTTTAACTTTATAAACTTGCGTTTTAGAGCCTGAAGAAGCAAATATTGCTACTAGAGTTGGTTCCATGGTGAAGACCAAGGGAGCTGTTGCAATATGCTTTATGCTATTTGGAACCTCTTTTCTGTTTGTTAATTCACACCTAACTGGTAAATTTGTTTTTTATATTTCAACATCTTTTAAATTATTTAATTTAGGCATTCGATTTTTCGTGATTTGAATTATTTCGACATAAATAATTTTAAGAAATTTGTGTAGAAGCAGGGTTACAAGAAAACCACCTACCCAGAAAAACCCACCCTAAAGTGGTTTTACTAAAATTGATTTCTTTTTTATCCTCTGTTATATTAAAGAGCTATTCTATTAAAATATGTAAGTAGTCTAGCTTAAAAAAATCAGCCTATGGTGAAAATACTAACAACAATCAGAAAAGAAAAATTATTTGTGGAATTCATTAAGGAAAATGTATAGGTTTCATGTAAAAAAAAAAAAAAAAAAAAAAAAAAAAAAAAAAAAAAAAACAGAATAATTTCACTATAAATTATACTACAATAAAATATTGTTAAAAATAAGTTTCAAATGTGTGATGTGAGTACATATAACATTTTGTATTGTTATGTCAGAAGAAACTTTTTTCTGACTTTTGCATCCATTTATTTGTATTAATTATTAATTACTCTTTAATTACCAAAATGTTAAGTCAATCCGTAAAATTAAACTTAATTATTAATATTAATCTACACTTTTTTTAAAATAAGGTACTTATCCCTGCCCTCTTTTTTGAAGAAAAAAAAAACAATAAAGCATGAAAAGCCCAATAAAACCCACCCGGGTTTTTTACAACCCTGTGGAGAAGAACACTCTTTTATGCGTGGGAGGAAAAATTTGTCATTAGATATTTTTGACGAATAACTTTTTGTTATTATTGCATACGCTAATCATGGTGCATACGCTAATCATAAAAAGGGCTTAAAGGTGCTTATTTTCATTTATTGGATGTTTTTAAAAAGTGCTAAATTTTCCCTTTTCGAAAATGAAATTTTTTTTCTTTACCATAACGATTTTTGCCACGTATTATTCAAAAGCATGGTTTTTATATTGTTCTATTCAGCATTTTCACAATTCATTCAAACACAATCCATTTCGGTGTACCCTCAGTCTGTAGCGTATGAAGGCGCCAATCATTTTACATGTTTGACGAAATACTTGTGGGTTCGAATATGCCTATACTGAACTGAGTTCAGTGAGATTCTTGCACTTTCATGTACAACTCTGCTGCATTTTGCAAGGTATTCTCAATTTCAGGCTTCATTTTCCGCCCTCGGAAATCGAACTGTAAAATCTCTCGATCTTTTTATGGTGTCTAATATAATCAAGAAAAGAGTTCTTTGTCAGAAACTAATTAGTTTATCAGGTCTTTGAAAATTATTTCGCATTTTGTTATTGTATGTAGTGCTTAAAAAGTACTTAAAAGGTGCTTATTTTTTGTTGAAAGATTTTGTTATGCACCCTGTTAATAGGATATAAAAATAACATTATGTTAAGAAATCTTGGTGTGAATTATGGAATTAATAAAAACATTTCATCGAGTATTTTTTGTTACACTGGCTATTTCCACTATTATTTCTGAAGCCGAATTTTGCCGTTTTATTCAAATTTCTTTTTCTCTTATTTCGAAAGAAAATTATTCAAGTTTACTTAAAAACCCATTTCTTAAGTTTACTTCACAGTTTGACCAGCAAGCAAGGTTTCCATCTTGGTAGAATATTTTGAAAAATATTAAAATGAAATAAGACTTTTTCACTAAAGCATCTTACAATATTCTACTGTTAAAAAAAAATCATAATTTTTACTAAATCAGTTTGAACTATCTAAGAGTGGAGTGTGTGTGGATCGATTAAGAGATATTTCAGGTTAGGAACTGTGTTAATTTGATATTGGGCAGTATTATATATAGGGTATCTGTGCACCTGGAAAGTCATGAGAAATCATGAATTTTGGTATTGAACAAAATTTATCATGAAATGTTGTGATTTTAACTATTTTTTAAAAATAAATCATGGAAAGTCTTGGATTTTGGTCTCCAAAAAAATCTTAATTTTTAAAATGGAATTTTCCCCTCTCCGTAATATCTGAATTTGTAACAAAATCTTCACTCACAGTCATATTTTATTAATATATAAAATGATTTTATCATGTTCTTTACAAATTATGGTGTTCTTTCAAGAAAGGGAAGAAAAAAACATAATTTCTAGAGCGAATTGTCTTTAAAACTTCTGTGATTTCTGTATTTTTTTTTTTTTTTTTTTTTTTTTTTTTTTTTTTTTTTTTAGCAATTTCAAATTCTAGCTGAAGCAAGCTAGTCATTGTCGAAATTTTTTTATTTCGAAATGAGAACAGAAATATCAGGAGTATTTATTTCCTTTCCGTGAACAAGGAAAGTATCTTTAGAATTTTGCAGGGGGAAAAAAAAAATTTGCTTCTGTAATTTTTTCAGCTATTTTATTACTTCATCTCTTTCTTTACTCCTTTTTTTTTTTTAAATTTAAAATCTATAAATATGAAGATGCAGAGTATAACAGTTTTAGTTATACCTATCATTTCAATTCATGTAATTATAATGCTTTTTTAAATGTATTGTTGCGTTTTTGTCGGAAAAAATAGTAACTTCGTTAAGTCGGGAAAAATTCTTGGAATTAGTCATGGAAAGTCCTGAATTTGAAAATTTAAAATGTAGCAGATATCCTGTTTTAAATTACTATACATTTTAAGAAAATTCCTCATCATCTCATCTTAAAGCCCAGGATTAGCCTTCTCTAAAACATTTTCCCATGCCGCTCTCAATGTTGCCATTTCAATGCCTTTATTTTCTTAAAATCTGTGTTTATGGAGTCTTAACCCATCAAAGTTTTGATTTTCTACTACCTCTATAATATTACCATTCAGTATTAATGTAATTTGTGTCATATGATTCAAAATAAGCGCCTTACATTATTAATATCCACAATTATTTAATCATTTTATTTTTGGAAAAGTGATCTTATATGAGTGACCACTTTAAAATTGCTGCCACTGGCCAGTTGCAAAATTTCGTGATTTTGCCTCTAATTAGTTACCTCTTGTTCTAAAATATTACAAAGCCAAATGGATGAATAGTTTTTAATATTGCACGCTGACGCTATTGATATTTTTTTTTTATTAAAATATTAAGTCACAAATAATGTTATAGCTCATGAACAGAATTTAGTTGACAGAATATCTGATTATGAGAAAATATGTGCTGGACTTGATCTTCCTAAGAACATTCCTTCCAAAATCAGCCATCAAAACAAAAGTAAGTCTCTTTTTATTTTATCAAAATAAATTTGACACTTTAAATTACATTTAGTATTAGATTTAAAATTACATTTAGTATTAGATTTAATCTGTTGCAAATCAAAAAAAAAAAAAAAAAAAAAAAAAATCCTGCATAACTGTAGCCATAAAATCTGATCCTCAAGCAAAAATAATGTGTTACCCCCTGTTTAATTTTTTGAAGTTATATAAAAAAAATTTATTCTATTATTTTTTAAGTTATTTCTGTAAAAGTTGTGGCGTAACTACCACTACGGAAAATAAACATCAATTCACTAGTATATAAGACATGCTAACTTGATTCAATCATGAGGTACCTTTTGATAGATGATGGTTGGCATAGTCGATAGCTCCGCCCCCCACGTTGGTGACCCGGACGTGATGCGAACACGCGCTTTTCTTAACAGTAACCTCCACTTCGATGGATAATTCACATTGAACAGTTGGCTTGCTACTTGTGACTGCGGCATCATCCACCTCTTCACGCTGTTGCTGCTCAGTCTCGTCTCGAACATACACACCGTCGGCCTGCATACACTCGACTGCTAAAGGCAACACAGGAGGGTCTCCCGGTCTTTCACAAGTACAGCAAATAGTGGTATCCATTCATTGAATTCTATCCCTGATAAAATTCTGGTGGGGGAGTATTGTGGCGTAACTACCACTACGGAAAATAAACATCAATTCACTAGTATGTAAGATATGCTAACTTGATTCAATCATGAGGTACCTTTTGATAGATGAAGGTTGGCATAGTCGATAATTAATATCCCCACAAAGTCATTTTAATAAAAAAAAATTTATAAATATTGATGAATTATGTATATTAAATTTTACTAATATAATTATATTTAGTTGTATCACAAATTTTATTAATATAGTTAATAGTATTTACTGTTATTTTATAAAAGTCTTTTTTTTTTATTCTAAACTTCTTTTAATTTTAAGTCATACTAAATACAAAAATATAGTTTGAAGTAAAAACTTTATTGAAATTGTGAAACCAATTGCTTTGTGCTAAGCTAATCAAAGTATTTTTGGTTTTTGTATAAATGAATAAAATTTTGATTGTGAATTTTTTTTCATGAAATATTCATTAAGTATTCTGTACAATATTTAACTATAAGATAATTTTACATGAAGAAGAAAAAATTCATACATGCTTGTATTCATTCTTAGAAGATAAGAAGAATAAATAAATATAAATGTGTTATACCAATCTTTTATATAAAAGGGAATATCTGTTGAAATATAATGTATATGTATGAAATATATGCGTGATGAATATACCTTTTTTGCAGCGGGGTTAAGAAATAAATACCAATTTTGAGAACTAATTTTTTTTAAATAATTTACTATTTACTAGATTAATATTGCTTGGTGTCTATTTTGTGGCTTGTTTTGACTTAGCCAGAATGGGTGTGTACTTTTTTTTAATAAAACGATAGTCTTTAAAATAATTTAATGATTCTTAAAGGTGTGCTTTGATTTTTTTTTTTTTAAATTTTAAGGGAAAAAAATTACTTTAAATTTGAATTTAGGACTTGCTTTCTCCCTTTGGAATTGTAATGATCGAAAAAAATATTTTTTTATTTTAGAAATTTACATACTTTCCAACATTTGAGTTCTGTGCGTAATATATTCATAAGTGATAACGAACTAAAGCTGAAATTTTTAAAACTACTGAACTATTATCAAACCTTTATCAAGATTTTGTAACATCATCAATTCTCTAACCCTTTAATCTATTTTTTAAAACTATGGTAAACAAAATTCTTGAAATATAGAAATTATGTAGTAGTTAGAGGATAAGAATGTATGCATAGCATGGATGACTTTTCTTAGATTAGCAAAGACTTTTTTTTTTGTTTTTTGTTATTTATATGTTTTTAGTTCTGATTACAAAATATTTTTAAAAATTAATTGAAACACTAATTTTCAGACTTTTCATCTTTTTGTTGCTTATTTTCTGATGTTTTTATTTGTTTATTTTACTATTTGTTGAGAAATCAATATTTTTTTATGTGTAACAAACCTAATTCTAACTTTCAAAAGTTTTTGATTTATGTGAAGAACTGGTTTTACTTTTATTTTTTTGTTATTTCTGGAGAAATTTTTTGAATGAATTTTCCTTTAATTTTTGACATTTTCTTTTAAAAAGTTTTTTTTTATTGTTACAATTAAAACTTTCATAGCAACAATTTTACTTTAGTCCCAGTTGGGCTCAAAAGTGTTTCAATATGGATCCTATAAGAACAAGTACCGAGGGACCAATATTGGGATGCATAGATTTTTTAATATTGGTCCTAGAATGGCCTATATTGGCTGAATAATGAATATGAACTATCAGATAAATCTGACATTTCTATATAATGCTAATATTGGTTGTTAAGTAGCTGTAAAATATCTGGGGAATCGGACAATTCTATTTGTGGCCAATATTGGAAAAATAATGGCCCTTTGAACCCTTTATTGAGCCAAGATTAATGGATATTTGTCAAATGAGGGACCAAGTTATATGGCTGCTAAGGTTATTTTATTATTTAGAGTAGGGGTGCACAACCTGCCATTCGAGGGCCAGATGTGGCCCGCCGACTGCTGATATGCCGCCCGTGAGAGCTCCTAAACGCAATTTTTTTTTTTTTTTTTTTTTTTTTTGTGAAGTAAAAATTTAGAATCTTTTTATTTTCTCTTCACCAAATATTGAATCTTAATATGTACTGTAATATTTAACTTTTAATTTTTGCTTAAACACTATAAATTTTGTTTACACATTTATTCTATGAGCATTCTACTTTCTTTCTTTTTTTCCCATTCAGTTATAATATCTTTTTTCCTCAAATATTAGCAAAAAAATAAAATATTTTCAGAAAAATTAAAAATATTAGTTTTTTTTATTGAATGAATTTTAATAATTAAAGTATTCGATTTTCGGAAAATGTTACTAAGTTTACTGATGAAAATATTTATTGTTCAGAGCACCAATTTTGAGATAAAAATTATTATATTTGCCACCAACATGACTAAATATGCATGTGGCTCTTCGTTAGTCAACCTGCTGTGCAAGTGGCCCTTCACTCAAAAAGATTGTGCACCCCTAATTTAGAGGAACATTTCGAGCATGATTTAAGTGCTTTTGCTGTGTAACGTTGTTACAGAAAGTAAAGTATTTTATCTCCATCATTTTGGTCATCGCGGGACTGATCTTCACCTATTGAGAAATGTTTTTAGTTTGCATCTGTTATGTCATAAGTTGGATTCTACTTACAAAATTGGATAAAGTTTCACATTATCTTTAGTTACTTTAAATAGAGTCTTTTGGTTATTCTTTAGACATCTGTTTTATATAAGAGAGTGAAATGACTGTTTTGTTTTAGATGTGACATCCAGATTTGACTGTGTCTTTTGGTGCGGTGATCTGAATTTCAGAATAATGTGGAATAGGCTTGCGGTTTTGCGTTTCATGAAAGAGAGAGACCACTCCAATAATGAATCCTGCAGTACTTTATTGAAACATGATCAACTCCAAAAAGCAATCAAGGAGGGTTAGTATGAATTTTACCATAGTTTCAGTTGAAGTTTAAAAGGTAGAGTTAGTTGAAGGGGACACTATACCAGAGGAGAGACTTTTCATGGCAAATTCTGTTTCATCTCCATTGTTCTTTTTTAATTTAAATATAAAAGGGATTTAACGTAAACCTATAGTTAATCATGCAATTACGAATGCTGAAAATTGTTTTCAGAAACAATGCAAACAAATCTTTGCTGGGTTAATTAGTAGGGAGGTTATCTTGCAGAAATTTGTTTGCATTTTAATATTTTGAAAACATATTTTTCAGATTTTGAAACTTCATGGTTCACTCTAGATTTATTTCAGCTCATTTTTTCTGTATTTGAAATTTATTATGTAGATGAAGATATATATAGTCCCTGGCCAAACTACTAGACACACTATAAGATTATATGTTAAATCTTAATTATCAGGTGATGCTATACAGCTTTATTGTTTTTACACGATTTATGTTCATGTATCAATTGGTTAACATTTGTAATTCAATATGTTAAAAATAAATACAAATAGGAAGTATATAAAAAATGTCCTAAATAAAAAGAAATTACATGTGTGTTTAAATATAAAAGTATTGCCTATAAATTCCCGCAAAACATGTCATTATTAAAACGCTACAATGTGTCTAAAAATTTTTTCTAACTATTGTAATGTACTAATAAAATACTTGATATAATTAGTATTCTATATTTATATAATATAACGCCTAATTTATCCAATCGTCGGATTTATATTATACTACGTCATTTTATTTAACCAATACGATACACGAACGTAAACAAGTGAAAACTGGTTTCCGCGTGACACCAATAAAGCTCTTTAGTATCACCTGATAATTAAGATTTTACATAGAATCTTACAGTGTGTCTAATAATATGACCAGGGACTGTGTATATATATATATTGCAAGGAGATGATAAAAAAAAAGAGATTTTATCTAATCCCTTAATGAGATGATCAATTCACTAAAGGTGTTAACTTTGTAGAGTTATTTCCCTAAATAATTTTAAATTAATGATTTATTTATTTAATACTATTTGTCTAAGAAGTAAGTGCTTTAAATGGAAAGTTAAAATCTAAATAAATCAATGTTTCATTAAAAGTTAATTTTAAAACTTTTAATTATTGAGTTTCTATTTTTTATTTTATTTCCAGATATATTATTCTGTTGGCTATTTAAGTATGTTTATTCTTTTCTTCAATAATTTTTAACGATACTCTTAAAATCATTAATATAATGTTCAGAATAAATTAAGTGAATTTAATATATATTGCTGTTCAAAATTTTGTATAATTAAATTGCATTAAAATATAAGAGTATAATAAACATAATGAAAATTTTCATTTCAAGTTAATTTAATGTCAAATTTAAATGTAAAGTATTCCAATCAAGTTGAATTTTGTTGCTGATCAGGAAGGGTATTTATGTTTTATTATGAGAGATGTAATGTTTTATTATGCTTTATTCATTATAAAAAATGTCAATTTATGGAGTAGTTTATATCTAATTCAATAGTTCGTGTAAAATTTATATTATATCGTAGACTTAACAGGATTTCTTATTTCCTTTTTTGTTGTCTGGTCTGTCTCATTCCTTTTGTTACTCAATTTAAAATTTCATTCTGGTGTACACAAACAATACTCAAAATTTTAAAACCCATCTTAAAAACTTTATAAATCTACCTCCTTTTTAATAGGTTGACAAATGTAAATTAAAATAGACAAAATAATTGATTAAGTATTAGTTTTCATGTATTTATGATAAGATGCAGAGTATAACAGTTTTGGCTATACTATCATTTAAATTAATGTTATTATAATGCTTTTTTAAAGTTATTGTTGTGTTTTTGTCGGAGAAAATAGTGACTTCGGTAAGTCATGAAAAATACTTGGAATTATTAATGGAAAGTCTTGAAAAGTGATGGATTTAAAAATGTAGCGGTTACTCTGGGTTAAGTTTTAGTTTCTGTGTGTATTTATGATGTTCAACTTTGAAATTTACTAATTTTTTTTTTTAAAGTATTTATCTCTATATTTCAATAAGCAGCTGTGTTTTAGATTCAAAGATTCCTCAAAAGGAAAGAAGTAAATTTTAATAAACTGTATGCATTGCACATTTAAACCACTTCTTTTTTTTTAATATGCATCACAAAATTTTGATCCATATAAAAAATAAGATTTATTTATGCCAGAAATAAATAAAATACCTTTCATTTCATCCTTTTTCTCTCTCTCTCTCTCTCTCTCTCTCTCTCACTCTCTCTTTGGGTTATATTGCTCACTGAAACTTTATAAAAATGTATTTTCCGCACACAAAAGGAACTGTAAGAGGTCAGTAATTTGTAGCTCCTTGTAAACATACACATTTTCTATTTTTAATAATAGTAATTTGACAGTGACTTGTTGAAAATGAATGTAGAAAACTTTTTGTAATCTATTATACTTGTTACATCAAGCTTTTAGTTCATTTTTACTTTACAAGGTTTCATGCTAGACAAGGTTGGGTAGAACAAAGTATAAAAGTACTTGTTAAGTCTTATGAGCTATTCTTTAGTCACATATCACTGTGATAAGAGGTTGTAGAAGTTGTGGAAAACAAAATCACAAGTGGAAAAAATATGGGACTCATATTCAACATGCGTCAAGCAATTCCCAACAGGAATTATAATTTATTGTTTTTTAGACATATTTAGATTTAGGAATTATTTTATTTTTACACTTTGTAGGCCATCAATTTTACGTGGAAACTATGTCATGCCACATAATATTTTTTATTATTCACGATGCACAAAGTTTTTGCAATATTCTCTTTTGCCCTGGGTTTCATAAATTGAATAGATAATGCAAGTCTCTAGTTGAGTTAACTCATCATTGGTCAACAAGATTTGGGCATGAAAAGCAAGTTAACTAGTCCCCTGTCAATAATTTGTTAAACCTTATCAATAGCAGTATATATCAAGCATGTGATTGTAATCTTTTTACTTTTATTTTTAAATCCAATTAAAAAGAGGAAAAAGAAGCTAGATTTATTTTGTTGATTGAGTGATTAATTTTTTGTCATACCATTCTAGGCATTATATATTTCTTAGCTTTTTAATTTGCTTTATTTGCTCAATTTTAATCACTTTTTTCAATCGAATAAATCATTTAATTTATCTTCATTCAATGTCACAAAAACTGAGTATCAAAATCTATTTTTAATCTTTCATTCTTCAACTGCATTAACTATTTCAATAAAAATACATTTTGTTGCATGTTTGCTCAGGGCCCGACTTAGCCTAGTTGGGGCCCGGGGATAAAACTTCTTTGGGGGCCCCCTCCACTTCACTACTTCAGTAATAAAGAAATGAACTTTATAGAGGTATTTAAATTTTTCATCTCATTGTAGAAATAGCTCATTATATAACGAGAAAAGCCCCCCCCCTCCCCTGATCATATGGCAAAATATAGTTCTGCCCATTTTATTGATTTTCTGACAATTCTATATCCATCATGCCGAATACAGTTTTCTGATAGTTAATTTTGTCATTTAGGTGTGAAAAATTCATATCCTTGCTAACATTAGGGTGGAATTCAGCTAAATTTTCGAAACTACGATAGCTCAATTAAGACAATCAGAAACCTGTATTTTTGAAAATATATCGCATTTTGCGGTATGCGAAAATACCGACTTTTGATTGGCAAAATTTTTCCATCGTTATTGCGAAAACTTAGCTGAATTCCGCCTTAGAAAGCCATGGGTTGAGGAAATTTAGGCTTTTTGTGTTCATACGATAGATTAATGAAGCAGCTAACATAAAACTGACGGACTTGACACTGTACTGATATTTTGTTTAAAAAAAAGTTTAATAAAGATGGAAGTGTAAAATAAACTTTCTATTCGATTAGGGGCCCCCCTCTGATGTGGGGCCTAAGGCAACTGCCCCGTATGTCCCTGCCTTAATCAGGCTCTGTGTTTGCTATAATATTTTATCAAACTTTTTGTAGTTAAATTTTAACATTAGATAATTGTGTTATTGGCTTGATCAGCTTCATTTTTGGCAGTGTTGGTTTTTATAAATGTCAATAATAAATTGTTCTCCACATTCCAAATCATAGGTTAATAATCATTTCTTAATTGGCATTTCATTAGCCAGGTCATCGGCGTTTATAAGTTCAATGACCTGTTTCTATTATTAGAATCATTTTAAAGGTATACAGAATAGATTTATAAATTAAATTGCTTTTTTTATTTTTGGTCTTTTACTATCTTTGCTACAGATTTTTGTATGAGACATTTATCCAAAGTATGATCTTGTTGAGATCTGTCTAGATATTGTCTATATCCATTAGCAGGACCAAAAAAATTATGAACTATGTCTGCAAAGTAAATTTCCATCAGTAATCAATCTTCATGCTCAAAATAAATTTTCTTTCTAAAAAAAAGGATAACAAACATCTTAAACAAATTTTAAGGTAATTGTTTTCAGATTTATTTCCATCAATAAATTTATTTGACCTTTTCTTGTTCTTTAGGAGCAGCTTTTCATGGGTTTCAGGAAGGTTTCATTAATTTTGATCCATCTTTCAAATTTGATGTCGGCACGAATGCTTTTGATTCCACAAAACAGAGAGTACCATCATATACCGTAAGTGCAAAGCATCATTATTTTGTTTAATTTTTATAATTACAGGGGTCTGTTTAGAAGAAATTTGGGTCCGTTAACAGACCCTTCCCAAAACATCTTTTCGTAAAAACAGACCCTTCACAAAATAATTTGTCTTTTAATCAGACCCTTCACAAATTTGTCTATCTTCGTTATTGTTTTGTTAATCAAATGAACTCTTCTCGGGGGTAGGGGGAAGAAAGACTGTTCAAGACAAACTAAGTTTCCCTAAGTTTAAATTCCAAATGTAGTATTCTAAGAAAATATTTCTACTTTTACATACATCGTGTGCGCATTCTCATTAATATTAAGTATTTTTTTTTGTAAATAAATAATTGATTAATTTATATTTATTCATAAATCTGATTAATAGAATATTATCTAAATAAAAATTAATTTCTGGCAATTTTTTAAATAAAATATTATAAATTTAAGAATTATTTATGTTTAATTAATGCATAACACATTAAAAGTGATACATTACTAATTTGTGTTATTTAAAATATGTCAATTGAAATTATTAAAAATGTGAGTGATTTTGTTTCCATTATTCGTCCGAAGTGAATATTCTGTGTTGAGCAGTATAGGCTAAATACCAATTATTTGTATGTTGCATCTCTAATTTAGTAGCAGCAATTGTTTAGCAGAATCTTGTATTTATTTACAATTAAAAAACTTCTGGAAAAGATTTTCATCAATTTTTGCAATAACAGAACACTATTTGCACAAATTCACAAAAGCTGGACCCTGGTTGAAAGAATGTGACATAATGCTTATTTTATATTAACAAATTATGTATAGTTTTTTCACAATTTTACAAAAACAATACCTTTCACGAAATGTCTAGACAGACCCCTAAATTATATACGATGACTTTTTATTTTATTTTATGACTACTGAAAATTTTAGAAAGCCACATACTTGTCTGATAACATTTTTTAATTCCTACTATTAGCTTGAACTCTCCCTATATATATATATCTTGTTCAAATTTTCAATCGTTGATAAATTACTTTTTATTCATCCTCTCAAGTTAAAACACATTTTTTTAAACTTGTAGTGTACACTTGTTGTTAATACAGTTTTTTCAAATATTGATTCATTAATCAAATTTAATTAATTTTAGTTTTATATGGGAGAAAATTTGGAATGATTTAATTAAACGAAACTAAAATGAATATTTTTTTTTACTTAAGTAGGAATTGACTTTACATTCTTTTATATATTACTTGTTTATGAATAAATGAAAATGATTTGATACTAAGGAAATATTGAGTGTATATTTTTTTAATTATATATTGCATAAGATAATAAGCACATATAGTATTTATTGAAAGTTATTGTTTCACTTAACAAACTATTGTATAACATGTTTCCTTAATTTGTTCTTGTTTTAGGATCGAATATTGTATCGGTTTAAAGAGTCGTCTTACATTTCTTGCCTTCATTATAATTCTGTGCCAAAATTGATCACATCTGATCATAAACCTGTGTATGGAATTTTTAATGCTACTCTCAAGCCAGGAAGGGATGAGTGAGTAATATTTATTTCATTCAAGAATAATTATATGTCCAGGGCAAGTTTACTACCATTTAGCGGTACTTTCACAAGTTCAACTTTACAAAAAGCAAGTCCTAAGATTCTCCGCCTCTTAAAATTTTGTTTTTGTATCCCTATAGAAAAAACTATAAATCTCAGAGTTTTTTAAAATGAAACAACAAGGTTCTCTCTCTATAAACTATACAGGAAATTAAAATTCAAACATCATTCTAAACATTCGAACATTATTCTAAATTTATTGTAGCAGACCTTTATTTTTTTTTCTCTATGAAGCTCTTTTCTGTATGACCTAGTCGAAAATAATGAAAGCTCTCATAATGAAAATAACTTTTAGTTCTAGTTCTTCTAAATGCAAGTTGAAATTAAACTATGGACAATGAATTCTAAGTTTGGATACAATTTTAAACTCGAAATTTTACAATAGCAAAATTATTTTTTAATATATGGGGAAAATATATATAGAAATTTACCAGTCATAAATAATTTTTATTTGTGGTGACAATTTTTGAAAATAATTTCTTATTTTACCATATTTTTGTGTTGATTTTTAATGTAACTTTTAATTTTCACAAATTATGTCTACATTTTCACAAAATAGGTACTTCTAAAAAAAAAACCTAGACAGCCCCCTGTATGTCATAGGTTGAATAATTTAGCTCTTCACAAAAAGCTGCCTTGATTTTGGCTATTTAGTAAAAGTCCAATGAACCTTACATTTTCTAGTCTTATAGCTCACATGCCTTTGGGTGGATAAGAAAAATATACACAGCAAAATCTCGCTGCAATAATATTTTGGGGACCAAATAAATAAAGTGTTATAGAAGGATATATCGAAGCCTACATACTTTGAGGACATAATAAGATTTTTTTTTAATTTTAATGTTATATATGTATTAACTATAAATATATTTATATATGATGCAAAAAACTAATTTGCAGAGTGTTAATTATGGTTAAATATTAAAAACATTTGAAATGAATTCAGAAAATATGATCTTAAACATACCTGAAAACCGTTTTTATTGAAAATAATCTGATATTTTTGTTTGTTTATTAAATTTGTTTTTTTTTTTTTTTTTTTGCCATCAAGTCAACCAACAAAGTATGCATTGAGTCCAATGCACGAAAAACGATTTTCGTTTGTGAATGATGCTCTACCCACCCTCTACAGAAAAAATAATAATACAATAATATACAATAATAAATAATAATACAATAATAAATGGCTATTTTATTTAAACAATTAAAGAGACACAGAAAAACAATTTTGTTATAAACTTCTTTTATTAAAAATAATTTTATTCAAAAACAAATAATTAAGAAATTATTGATACATAACAATTAAAAAATTGTTTAATCCATCAAGAATTGTAATGGTCTTGTTTGCTGTCCAAATCTGTTTAAAACTTTTTCAATGAATTCTGAGTCATCTTTGATTTTTTTTCTTTTGCACACTGAGCATGCACAAACTTGGCAGATATCTAAGCTATATTTTTAAATTTCCTCTAATAAAATATAAATAATATTATATTTTCTATTAGTTATTTAGTTTAACAAAGGTGTATAACACAAACTGACTTCTCACAACTGTAAAACTTCATCAACACAATAAATACCAATAAATGTTAAGCGTGCACAAACACGTTAGTATACGAAACTACTGTTTGTAGTTATTTGTGTTTTAACCCACTGGCGGTTAAGGAAATGAGCGAAATTCGTAGAATGTTTCTCCCCTACACACAGTTCCCCTATTCATTAACATGGGAAAACCAGTTTTGCTATGCAGTGAAGACTACAGGTTAAAATACGACTTTTTACGTGCAGAACCGTCAGTGGGTTAAAGTCAGTGGCTATGCCAACGCCATCAATACAGTTTCTCGAGGCAAAATTTGCGAGTACAAGACATTCTTGTTAACAATGAAGAAATGTATCTGAACATTCTTGTTAACAATGAAGAAATGTATCTGAACATTCTTGTTAACAATGAAGAAATGTAATAACAAAAAGAAATATAATAACAGAATATTTTAAATTTATTTTTTTAGGGGGGGGGGTAGTTTGCTAGAGGGTTGCACTCCCTTTTATATTATTCTGCCGGCGCCCTTGTATGTAAGTTTGTTGGGATCACGAAACATTATCCTAATAAAGAGAGTTGTATTGGATATCGTAGTAGCGAGAGTTATTCCTTCAGCCTAAGTATTTTTAGGCATTTTTCATTAAACTGCCACAAGTTATATTCTATTAAAAGTTTCACCTTTTTTCTCTCTGAAAACCATGTTTAATTTTCTGAATTTAATTCTTTTTCAGTGTACCTTTAGCTGCGGGTATATTTAAAAGAGATGTCTATTTAGAAGGTATATTACTGCTGTCTATAATTTTATTTTCCTATTTTTATGTGATTAATCACGCAGTTTCTATTTCTTATTCAGGGTGCGTAGCGTATTTAAAAAGTCCTTATTTTTTATTTACGTTTTTTAAAAGCCCTTACAGGTGTTTTCTTTATTCGCGGTTTGTAAAAAGTGCTTAATTTTCTATCTTTTAAAAGGAGTTGTTTTTTTTTTTTTTTTTTCTGCATCGATCGTCATTCTAAATTACAAAAAATGCATGCTTTTCACAATTTTCTCTGCAATATTTATCAGAAACTAGTTTTTTTTTTAATCAGAATTATGTAAAGTTTTTGAATTTTATTGATTTTATGTTTATAAATTAAGAACTTTAAACGATAGGAAAAAGAAATAATTTTATGACTGCACAGATCCTACTTATGATGCTACATGCTTTTCACAATTTTCTCTGCAATATTTATCAGAAACTAGTTTGTTTTTTTTTAATCATAATTATGTAAAGTTTTTGAATTTTATTGATTTTATGTTTATAAATTAAGAACTTTAAATGATAGAAGAAAAAAAATATTTTTATTACTGCACAGATCCTACTTATGATTTTCTTTTTCTTTTGGAACGGGATTAAAAATATTTTTTGAGTGCTTTAAAAGCACTGAAAAGGTGCTTATTTTTTGTTGAAATATCTAACTACGAACCCGGATATTATTATCCATGATGTTTTATTTGTATTGATTTATTTTTAGTTTTATACTATTATTACTAAGTCTCGTTTTTATTTCTCTTTGTTATTATTCTGTTAATCATATTGATATCTGAAGTATGAATATTTTTTGAGCCGTGGAAAAAAGTGCAACATAATAAGGAATGAAATGTTTTATATTTTAGTGTCACAACAACTTAGTATCAAATTAGCTTCTTTTCTAAAATTTAAAAATCAGTCTGTAGCTTATTGAATTTTTAAAAAAAATATTAGTTATGATTATTATTTTTAATAATGATTATTTTTTATTACTTTTGATTCTTTTACAGCTCTCAAAAGAAGAGCCAACTTTCTTGAAGTGAGCAGAGATCATAAACAAAGTGCTGTATGTTGCATGATGTGAAACATCGACTTTCTGATGTGACGTAGCATTTTTCATATTTTCCGTCCATTGAAAATCAAAGAAATATTTTAATCACTTATTTTAGTTAAGAGTATAGTTTTATATGCAGTCTCACATGGAAATCTGTGTGTTTAAAGATTATCCTAGCTGGCTCTAGGGCATAAAGTGTATTTAAAGATTATCTATAAAAAAAAAACTATTTTTCAAGGATATCTATGAAATTTTTGGACATAATGAAGGTGAATAGAAGATTTTCTACTTAATAAAATATAATATAACACATTTATGTAGTGTCTTATGCAAATGAAATAGCATTATGCAAGATTGGTTTTTTTTTTTTTATTATAAAACGACTTAAAACTCCTCATGCACCACAAAGTATAACATGAGGCTTACAGTTGTAAGTAGAAAACAAAAGAAGAAAAATTTACAAATTTAAATTAAAAACAAAATTCCGCAAGGCAGCAAGACTTTCAATACTTTTGACCAGTTCTGATAAGACAGGAGGCCAACAAATAGAAAGACGCCTCAAATCAGTCTTTAATTTCATTCGGGCACTCGCATACAAATCGCAATGAAGAAGAATATGTTCAGCATCTTCATCAGCATCACCACAAGCACAAATTCCACTGGTCTCCAGATGGAAACGAAATAAATATCTCTTAAAATTTCCATGGTTTGTTAAAATTTGGGTTAATTTAAAATCAGTTGCAAAGAATTTACATTGCAAACGGTGAAAAATGGATGGAAAGAACCTTTTCGTCCAAAGCGACCGAGGCGAAGAAAGAAATTCAGCATTCCAGTCCGCAATGATTTTATCTCTAGCGATGCGCTTCCAGTGAGAAGCTGGAACAGACACCCTTAAGTCTATTTCACCACACGTAGCTTCCTTAGCCAATTGGTCTGCTCTTTCATTGCCCAAAATACCGCTATGGCCACGAACATAAGAAAAATGAATAGTTACGTTTTCAAGAGCGTTCAAAATCGAGTGAATTTCCACCACAAGCTTCTCAGTAGAAGTCGTGTCACGCAAAAGAAAAAGTGAAGAAAGATAATCTGTACAAATGAGGTATTTAGAAATTTTGTTTTCACTAAAAGAATTTTGTATCCACTTAACAACCAGGTTTATACACAAAAGTTCAGCCTGGAAAACAGAACATTCATTAAGTAGTCGGTGCTTGGCAGTAACCTTCTCTGTTCCATTTTCATAAATTACAAAAGCAAGACCAACCCTTCCATCAAGTTTACTACCATCCGTAAAACAGATAGTTTTATATGCCTGAAAAGCATTATTTACATAAGGAATAATTATAACAGGTTTCCTACATGCTGGGTGGGGCAAACATGAAATAGGAAGCTTCCCGTCCAGGGTTAGACAATCGTTGTCTTTTATCTTCTCCTTTAATTCAAGATTATTTATGATAATTAAATCAATAGGTGGAAGACCAGAGATAACAAAGACCGCATCATAACTAATAGTTCTATAGCCCCGAATAATGCGTAGAAGAATTCTTCTTTGAGTTCTTCTAAGGATTCTAATATTAATCTTCTTTCTCAAAGAGTTTCCCCAAGATCCTGAAGCATATGAAATAAGTGGTACAATACCTTGATTATATATTAATTTAAGAACATCTGTTTTAACCCCATAAGTATTTTTTGAAATTCGCAATAAAGCAAGAAGAAGTTTTTCACTTTTACTGGAAACATAAGATAAATGCTGCTTAAACTGCAGTTTATTATCAACAATAACTCCCAAATACTTTATCTGCTTTACTTCTTCAATAGGTTCATTCCCAAGAGTTAACTGAATAACATCAGTCGGCATCGACTTTTTATGTATCATCATAACTTTAGATTTCAAAGGATTGAATTCGAGCTTATAAAGTTTCGACCATTCAAAAACGTAATCCAAGATATTCTGAGAAAGAACACAAGCATCATTAAAGTTCTTGCACTGAACAACAATAAGTAGATCATCAGCGAATGCAATTTTATAACTATTTTGAAATTCTGATAAACCACAGAGCAAGTCATTCATAATAAGGTTCCAAATAAAAGGTCCCGTAACGGACCCCTGAGGACAACCCTTTTCCAAAACAAAGTTTTTTGTGATATTGCCCAGAGTAAGATCAGCAGATCGACCGTGCAAGAAACTCTTTATTAAGTAAAAAATATTCTTAGGAACTTTGAGATGTCTTAGCAAGTGCAGAATTCCAGGCCACCAAGCATTATCGAAAGCTCCTCTAATGTCTAAGGAAATAAGACAAGTGACAAAATTTTTATGTTTACCCTGTCTAACTAGATTACAAAGCCGGATCAAAGCATCTTCAGCTGACCTCTGAGGTGTAAAACCATACTGATCCTTACTTAAGAGGCTTGATTGACGTAGATGAAAGTTGAGTCTATTTATGAAGAGTTTTTCAAGACATTTACCTAAACAAGGAAGTAGACTTATACATCGAATGTTATCAATATGTGACCTTGATAACTCAGAATTTTTAGGAATCGGTACAACTTTTGCTCTTTTCCAGATCTTCGGAAAAATACTAAGATTTAAACAAACATTAAACAAGGTTATCAGTACAGAAGGACAACTAACATGCAAATTTTTAATTAGTTCATTCGTTATTCTATCGTATCCTGGAGTTTTGTTCACCTTTAAATTTTTGACTACGCAATCAACTTCCGCACTAGAAAAGGGAACATCATCTTTAGCGTCATAAATCAATTCAGCCTCGTCACGTAAGAGCTTATGACTGAAATGGTCCTGCATTTCAGAATCACGAGGAAACGCTTTCTTCAATATAGCATCAATCGTATCTTCAAAAGAAGAGGTGAAATGACCAGGGGAATCTTCAATACCCGAGATTTCAAGCGTTTTAGCAAAGTTGGTCTTAACTCCATAAGTATAAATTTTATTCCACACATTTTGCACAGTAATATCTCCAAGAAAATCCTTCCAAGAATTTAGTTTGCTTTCCTCAAGTTTTAAGTTATACTCAGACCTAATACGAAGATAACTGCTTCTATAAATCTCCCTTAAAACGAGATTTCTAGTCCTTTGATATCTTCTTCTAGCAGCATTTAATTTTTTCCGCATACAAGAAATTTCTACCGACCACCAAGGAACTTGATGCGATCCACTCCTTTTCAAAGGAATAGATTTTTCTGCCGCATAAATAATTAAATTTTGTAAATTTTGAACGCATACCTCCAACATATCTGGTCGTTCACAATTTTCAATGGAATTCAAAATATTAGATATGGAATCAGAACAGAGAAGATGGAAAAGTTCCCAGTTTGCTTTTTTAATATTAAAGAGGTTTTTCGTTTCAGAAATGGTAAAATCATAGTTAGCTCTTGAGATTTTCATTTCAAAAGAAATCATTTTATGATCAGACAGGGAATCATACTCAGGTATATACCATTTCTCAACCAGCTGAAGAAGTTCCATTCCGACAACGGTAACATCAATATAACTTGTTCCCTGAATCGAACTAAATGTAGGTCCGTAGTCTTCATTTATCGAAAACAAATTCCAAACACTAAAGAATTCGCTCAACCTAATACCTCTGGAGTCAGTAATAGGGCTAAACCAGACTTCAGATTTGCTGTTGGCATCCATACACCAAATAAGTCTCTTTAGACTTTTACTCGAAAAAATATGCTCTATCTTCCTAAGATCTAAATCAATATTAACGGAAGGCTGGAAATAATAAGAGAAAAGAGTAAAATTGTGTCCTCTATACGAAACATCAATTAGTGCAGCATTATAATCAAAATTTTCTGAAACAGAAAAAACAGTTATCGCTCTATTACGAACAATGATAGCCGCCTTAATAACGTCTGATTTTTCATCAGAAAAAATTCTGTAAGTATTTGGAAAGCCAAGTAATTTGCCATTAAGACAGTAGGGCTCCTGAACAAGGGCAACATCATCACATTCAAGATTTAAAATAAGCTGCTGAGTAGCTTTCTTTGACTTATGCAAGTTTAATTGTACAAAACTGATGTGATTCTTAGAGACCTTAGCCATCATAATCAATTCGAGCAGTCATTTGATCCCTCATAAAAATATGACAAGAGCAGCTTTGAGAAAAAGGTTTATGTCTAACATCCACTTTTTTACTTCCACTTTTCAATTTTTTATTGTATCTAATACAGTTTACGCAAACTTGATTTTCACAATTATGACACTCCGAACTTCTATGCTCTCCGGAACAAAAATAACAAGACAACTTATTTCTGCATTCCATAGATCTATGATTATAGCCGAGGCAAGAAAAACACCTATTTATAGCTACGAAATCTTCAACACTACACATGTTCCACATAATTTTCAAAGATCCCAAGGTAATAATATTTTTCCGAGCTTTTGGATGCACCTCCACAACAACAGATCGAACATGTTGGAATTTTTTCAAAACAAAACGAATCCTTGACTCGTTCCAATGTTCATCAGAATCAAAAACTTCTGGGTTCTGCTCACGAATAATGTCTAATATTTGTGAATTTTCTATATCATTTGGTACATTTTTAATTAACAACGTAGGTTTCTTTCGCTTAGGAAAAGTTGGCTTCAAAATTTCCGAATTTGTTTCAATGCTCGTTAATAATTTATTTCTGTCAGCTTCAGAAGCACAATTAACTAAAATTTTATCTTCAGAAACACTTTTAACTTGCTTAATTCCTATTTTATCTTTTTTAGGGTCAATCTGTGCTTTGAAAAGTTTCTTAACGTCCTCCGACTTATAATTTTCAGCCGATATTAAAAGAGCACAATTTGATGAATTCCCCTTACTCTGTTTACTAACAACAGATGACGACGCCACGACTTCGCTATATAATTTTTTTTGAACGTAACTCGCAACATTTTCTTTGCAAACCTCACGATAAACAACAGACTTTATTTTCTCAAATTGCCTTGTAACAAGAAATTTCAACTCACCCAACACTTTCCTAGCATCTTCACGCATTTGTTGATTCATATTGCATTTAGAAATAAGGGCGTTTTCTACAATATTTGAGTACGTTTCAAGAGAGGAGTAAAATGCATCATCCTCACAGTCTGCCATCCTGCTCCCCAGTTTCCCCAAGAAATGTCAAATCGTAAGTGCTTCGTTTCACTAATGCAAGAAAGACGCCATGTTGGATTGGCGCATTTGCAAATTGAAGTACTAAAGTCAAAGAAAAACCAAAATCACTTCACGCACGTTTGTAAAGCTGTAGAAAGGGGCTTAAAAACAATTCAAAACTAATTTAGACTGAAATTAACTTAAAAATATTATTATTTTGAAAAGTAAACAAAGCAGCTCAAAAGAACACGTCAAACATTCAAACGAGGTCAAGCTAGATCTTTCGCAAGATTGGTTTGTCCCTCAAAATTTAAGACATTCCCTGATTATCCCGAGTTAACTCGGGTATGTTTGTATTGCAAATATTTATTATCCCGAGAAAACTGGGGCATAGCAGAATTTGTTCGTTTATTTTGTTTTGTCACGTTTTCACTCGACTGGAAGCAAACAAAACATAATCTGCTGTGTTTTGCTGTTCAATTGTGGGACTGTACACTTTGTGCGATTGCATCTGCGATGGTTACAGAATTTATATGGGAAAAAAAAAAAAAAAGAATAAACGAAAATGGCGTATCACTTTGCTAGCGTTTACAAATTAACACTGTGTTGTTCCTTGTTTTAAAAACTATCATACAACGACTGATATTTAACTTTTTTGATTTGCCGCACTTAACTTGATATAGTAAACTACTTATTTTAAATTAAATAATTTTTAAACATAAAAAATTTAAAAATTCAACTTAAAACTTGTGTATTATGTTTTGTTTTAGTTCCTTCTATTTATTAATAAAATAAAAAAATATGTAAATTTTTTGCATTTTTTTCAAAAAAATTGGTAAGGCTTAGAATTTTATTTGTAACTTATTCATGCTCACTTAAATTAGAGGAATTTTTATTCAAATTCATTTTTATTTGTTTTTAAGTTATATGTTTTGTTTGCTTTTTTTGCCTATGAAAATATTCACTGGCACTTTTGGTCATCATTAATCATGTTATAAATTATTATTACATTTCTAGTCAAGATAAGCATTTCTATTTTATGAATTTAATAACTGAAATAATAAAGGTTAAAAGATTATCCCCGATTGTTTCGATCTTAGGTGAAAAATTCATTAAATAGTGTGTTTTTTCAGGAAAGTGTAAAAAGTATATATGTATTTATAATTTTATGGAAATTGTTTTAAGGTTATGATATGTTTTTATTTATTATTAAGTGTCTGCTATCTTTCACAAATTGTTCTTGTTCATTTTAAATTGCCATTAAATCGGATTGTAAAACACTTTGCTTACTAAATTGAAAAGAGAAAATGGAGATGTTTCGAGAAGACCAGAAAAATTAAAAATGAGATAGTCTTTGTAACATATTCCACAAGATAGATGGAAAAAGGGAAAAATTAATTGGTCAATTTAAAAGTATTAACAAAGATATTGGCATAAGTTGAAATTAGATAAATTTCTTTGCTGAAAATTGGGTGTGGTGGATAAGCATAACTGAGACCTTGTGTTGCTTGAAAAGACTTATTGAAATCTTGGTCAGAATTTAAATGTTTGATTTATTTTTAGTCTCAATAAAAATCATTAAGGCAACTGTTTTTATCTAAGAATACAGAGTATCTAACTTAAAAACTAATTTCTTTTAGCTTTGTAATCATATTTTGATTTCTTCACTTAAAATAAACAGCATTTAATTGTTTTTATTGTCTATAAGATTTAAAAATATTAAAAAAATTAACATCAGGGTTGGCAAGGTTTAGGACAGAATGGATTAATCCACGGTTTAAACCGTCCTGTCCAAAACTGTCTTTAACTGTCCAAACCCTTTTACTCAAATTATGTCACAATTTTATCTGAAAAATATTTAAAAGGTAAAATAAACATAGAACTAATAACATATTGATAATTAAATCTACTAGAGAATATTTGTTTTTAAAAATATAATGTTTTATTAATATTGTTTGACTCTTCAATTTAAACATTAAACTAAGGAAGATTAATCAGTAATCAAGTTCAATTGGTCCTCTCATTCAATAGTACATAACTGAAGTTTGACCTTGCCATACAGGTTAAGCTATTAGGGACTAAGTGCTTGGTTAGTCATAAACAGGTTTATTTATCTTTGTACTGTTCAAGAATACTTTTATTTCATTCATGTTCATTTCTTTTAGCATAGTGGTGATACATCATCAGTGTCAGTAACTGAAACTGATGTTATGCTCTTCACTCTTCCAATTCAAACTAATATATTTATAATTAAAAACATTTTTTTTATTTATATAGATGTCTTTTTTATCATCCTGTGATGCAGAAATTATAAAAAAATATTGTGAAAAATAAAAGGATAATTTTTAAACAAATTTAGTATTTTTAAAAAAAAATTTTTTTTTTTTTTAATATTGCATTATTTATCCTTATGCAAAAACATTATTTTTCAGTATTAAAAGTATATTTATATTTAGAGGATTAGGTATTCACTTTTGTTGTTCAATGAATTGTAGAGCTTCAAAAATTATAAACCTTTTCCTATTATATTATTTTCCTTTAAGTTAAAGTAAATTTTGTAAAAAATATCAAATATTTATTGATACATGTAATTATTATGTGTACAATGGTTACACCCATAGAATTTTTACCTTTTACCAAAGTTCAAGATTTAGGACAGTTTTATCCAGTTTAGGACAGTAAAACCCACGTGTCCTGTCCAAAATCAGTTTAGAACGTCCAAAACCCCATTAAATTAAAATAAAATAAATATTCTTGTTTTACAATGTAATATATTAATTGCTACATCACTCAACAGCATTTCTTTTTAAAGCTTTCCCTGACGCTATATTTTTACTTGCAAAATATATATACTTCTTGTTTTATAATGATGTTGGGTTTCTTTCAATTTATCATAAAAAAAGTACTAAGTAGTTCTCAAGTTTTTTTTTTTTTTTTTTTTGATAATTTTAGTGATCTATGTCTTTCCTTAGTTCTTAAAGAGGTTCTTTTGGTATTGAATTGTGATAAAGTGTAAATACTATATACCAGCAAAATAAGTTTTTATTTTTATTCTCAATACCAATAAGTGTAAAATTAAAAACATATAGTGTTTACTATCTAATATCTCTCATTTCAATTTTTTATTTTCTCATTTCAATTTGTTATAAATGTATGGTTGTATTCTGATGGGGGAAAAAAATATTTTTAATATACAGTTTTTTTCTTCCCTCCATAAAAATTGGGACTTTGACTTAATAAGTATATGAGTAATAATAATGAAATCATACAGTTAAGAAACATAACAACAATATGTATTTTTAACTACATGACTTTTTTAAGTAAAATTTTTATTATAATAATTATTAATAATAATAATACAAAATAACATATATATGTTAAGACTATATATATATAGAGAGAGAAAGATAAAAAGATGTGTATATTATCACTTCATTTATATTTTTTTTATATTTTGTACTGTATTGTGTTTTCAGAAAGTTTTTGCTGCAAACTATCTATAAGCCAAATGATTTATTATTTTGTGACATAATTTCAGAACTTTATATTTGTAGCTATAATTTTTATTGTTTCAATCTATCAGCTCCTGTCTCAATAAACCACTATTTCTCAATCATCTAATCTTTTCGTTTCATTATATGGGTTTGAAGTGTTATGTTGACTTATAATTAATTTCCATACTGATAGTTCATGGTAAGACCTGGTTGTTTTCTTTAAAAAGCATTATTTGTGTAATATAAGAAATTATTTGTGTAACGTAAGAAAAAGGACTTAGGATTAAATTTTATCTTAAGGCCGTTCGCTCGATCGGGAGAAAAGCAACCCCCATGTTATTCTATGGACTGTTCAGTACTGCATAAAATCGTCAATTTTCAAGATAATAACGTTCTGTTTTTTTGGAAACGAAAGAAAATAAAAATATCTTTATTATCCGGTCTGGAATTAAATTTAAAAAATTTTTTACTATTTTTTAAATTCAAAAAACTCATTCCAACTTTCAACAATTTTTATCCATAGTAGTTTTTCTCTCATCGAGTTTTTAAGAAGGGAAAACTAAGGTTAAATTCTTATCTTTCATTTAAAAAAAGAATTATTTTTAAATTTGACCGAGAAAAATGGTAGAAAGACATTAATCTAAACTTTAAATCTAAGCTTATTGTGCTGCCATCTACAATGAAGGCGTTTATTTACCTAATTATGCGAAGTGAAACCCCGTATTCCCCTGGTCATTGATTGGTTTAAGGAATGGCGGTTCATTCAAAAGAAAGTAGCCAAAATTTAGCCTCTCCTTACTGGTAGAATAAGTAATTTTCCTTACTTGTAGAAATTTCTTAATATTTTGCGAATTTTATTTTGGAAAACGCTTTACGTCTTAGATCTTTCCTTAGGTTCTTAAAGTTCAGGAATGAAAGATAAGAATTAATATTATGGGCATGCATTGAAATCTGGTATTATACAAAAAGAAAGACACTATACTTTATTATTATTATTTAGTCAGCAGTTAGTAACACCACACCGAGCCTCGATAGCGAACTAGGCAGCACGTCAGTCTCATAATCACCCCCCCCCCTGAATGAATCATTCTGTATTTCTTTCATTAAAATATAGAAATCTACAAATCGGAAAATTTGCGAAAGTTTTTATTTAATTTTTTTTGAGTTAGCGGTGAAAAAAATTTCCAAAAATTTCAAAACATTAACTGAGAAATTTTCTGTTTTGCTCTCAATAAATTCTATTTAAATCGAGTTAACAAAATATACATTTGCCCATACATTAAAAACAGGAATTCAGAGGAAAAGTTATATGAAGCTTTATTTGGAATAAATTGATTCTGCGATTTTTACAACTTCCAGGTTATTAGTAAATAAAAAAATTTTATTTCAACAAATAGTAAATATTTTTTTCTTCTAAAAAGTGAAAATAAGTACTGTTAGAATTTTTTTTTATCACTCGCAATTTTTATAGCAAAACGGCAAACACACAAAAAAATTCAAAAAAAATATACATTTTCTATAGGAAAATTGTGCTGATTATTTAATTGAATAATCTAATTTCGACGGGATGAGAAATTACATGATTTAATAATTTTAAATTAAAATTTTGAAACTAGATGCATGAATTTATCTTCAGAAAATAACACATGATTTATGATCGATAAATAACACATTTTCTTATTTTTGATCTATAAATAAAACACTGTTACAAAAAATATATTGTCTAGAAAATATTTAAAACATTTTGTATGATCCATTCTCTGAAATGAAGCTAAAGCTTTTGTCTGAATAAAATAATTCTTTCTTTTCTTTCTTCTGTCTGAATAAATTCCTTAAAATTAGACAAATATCCTACTTTACATAATAAGCATATTTTTATATTATAAATTTTTGAATTTCTTTATTGGGGAATGTTACTTTACATATAGGTAATGTAATAAAAAAATTCTGTGAATGAAAGATAATACTCATTTCGTTCTATTGAAATATCATTTGTTACGAGATTAAATTTATACCTTTACTTGTAATCCAGACATTACACTTCAATACAAGCTAATTTCCAGTTCATTCCCCACTTTATCATTTCAAATTTTATGTCACAGATGCTTACAACTACTAAAATAAGTTCCGGAATATTTAATATCGAGAAATTAAAATAGCAGCAAAAAGCGAGCCTATTACTGTTTGTGCATCAAAATAATAATAATAAAAAATAAAAAAAAATATTTAAAAAAAAGCATTTTAGAAGAACTCAAAATGTTTCAAATGCAATTTTAGAATTTTTAACGAAATTAAAGTAATTGTCTTTGAAGGGTAATGTGCAA
Source organism: Parasteatoda lunata (assembly GCA_949128135.1). Taxonomy (NCBI): domain Eukaryota; kingdom Metazoa; phylum Arthropoda; class Arachnida; order Araneae; family Theridiidae; genus Parasteatoda; species Parasteatoda lunata. The sequence continues at coordinate 115,023,209 of OX421972.1, read as the reverse complement.
GGTGAAATAATATTACCTTTCAAACTTGGTTGCACAATTTACGTAGAGACAAATTATGTTGCCTGTTTTATTAAATAAAGTTTTAAAATGATTCTTAAAAAATTTTAATAAAACTCATTTATGAACCTTTAATTCAGGACTGTATGCATGCATTTGTTACCGGGGCAAAGTATGAAACACCGGCATTCCATGACATTGCATGGAATGCCATGCGTTTTTTTTTATTTTTTGCAAGGCACGAAATATGAGAATAATTACATAGAATTATTACTGTAGAATGACAAATGATATTTAGGCAAAGTAAGAAAAAAGGTCTTGATAAGTTTTTTTTGAAAATTACGCGTATTCCTCAACAATTTAAATGTTATTCGGAAAAAATAATGCGAGTGCCATTGTAAATGCATTCAAAATGCGTAAGGAAAATGAAAGTTGGATAAAACAAAATTTATGCTTCGAAGAATCCATGCCATATCAAGGGAAACAAAAATATTCATATACGAATGAAGAAGTTAAAATTAATCTACTTGCTATGATATGGTAGGCTTCAATGACGTTTGAATTGCATTTCATTACTTTCGAAACGAATCAGAGACATATTTTATACTGAGCAGGTTTTTCATTATATAGAATGCTTAGGAAATGTGTGAAATATGAGTCCTTTCAGGCACTGCCTGCAAGTTTAAGGCGTTCCAACGCATTGGCTAGTTTAGGTATAACAACGCCTAGACATTCTATAGAATGTTGGCTTTCAAACTTTACCAGTAACATACATATCAAAATGAAAGCACCGTGGTGGCTCAAGGGATAGAGTGCTCGCGCTCGCCGCCAAATGAGGTGAAATCCAAGCGATAGTTGGTGACACGAAATCCACCCACGGCGCGCACCGAGCGCGATGTTGACAAAAAATATCATCAGTGTTAGACGGATCTTAGATCCGTCAGACTAACCGTGGTAGGTTTTCATGTCACCTAACGCAAGGGCGTGTTATTTCAAAACGTCCTCCATGAAGACAAATTTTCTCCCAATACTTGATCGAAGAGTTACTTTGTCTTCTGGATTGTATTCAAAAATAAGAGGCTACGAAGTTGGTAGTCATAAATTCGAAATCAGGTCCGCTGTTCAACGACAATTATTAAAAAAAAAAGCAAAATGGAAATATTGGAAACCGGTAAGAAAATCATTTCATATCTATAATCCATAAATATCAATATATTTTTAAAGGGTTATAATAAAGATATGGGACAGTTTTTATTGCCGAAAAAAATAAATGTTGATGAATATTTTATAATTACAAATACTAAGAACCTATTTTATTCCTTACGATTTTAATTTTTTTCCCTCGCAATTGCGAGTTTTTTTTTTTTTTTTTTTTTAAATATTTAATAAAATAAAATAAATCATTATTGATAAGAATTTCGGAAATAAATCATTTATACAAATAAAATTTTCAGCTGTATACAATCTTTATTTTTTTTCCCCAAGCACCTCGCCCACAGGGTAAACAGCAAGAAACGAAAACAGAAAGAAAAGAAGCTAAATAATGAATAAGAAAAGGTAGTGTCTAGCATTAGGATGGGTGTGCTTCCTTAGGAAACAGGATGACCCTTCAAGGCATGTTTTCAAGCATGCGCAGTTTACTAATCATAATGAGTAATGCCTCCTCCTTGCTCTTCTTGCAGACGACTACATAACAGAAAATAGCGCGCTGATTTCAAGAATGCGACAAATTAAAACTTATCAAGAAATAATAAAAGATTATTAAAAGGGTATTTAATTATATTTTATTCAAAGTATTGATTTTCTGCTTTTTCATTAGAAATTTGTATTTATCGTAATAGTTGAATGATTATCTTTTTTAATTAATTGATGAACGTTGAATAAATAAAAAGCTTTGCGAGAATCAATGTTCAGTTTCTTTCCTATTATCTTTATTTGATGTTAAATATACTGTGACTGGTGACTAAGACGTTTAGATGGAACAATTGTGAACAAAAATCAGAATAAATTATTTATAGTTGGTAAAGGCATATATATAAACAATCATTATTTAACGATCATTCAATGTTGAGAAAAGGCAGCATTTCATGTATTGAATAAAATATATTTACAAGAAGATCGCTGTCATCTTGTAAATATAGTTTTTTCAGTCGTTTTTCATTAATTCAATAAAGTCTTCACATGATTACTTAATAAAAAATACATAAGAAATATTTCACATACACAATAAAATGTGACCCAAGCATACATGTGATGCATTTGGTGTGACTAATAAAAAGCATGTTACCCAATTAGTCTAAGCAATAATGTTAGATTTAAAGTACTTATTTATTGAGTGTAGGTAAATATTTAGCCATATTTGAGGGAGGTATGAGATCATGACAAAGTGATGAATTCAAAAGCTTAAAAAAATTTCAGGCCAATATTTTTAACTTCAATGAGAAAGAGATCTTGATTAAAATCATCGACAAAATGAGAAAATTTTTGCATTAAATTGACTTACATAATTCGAATCAATTTAAACCTATCATTTTTGCATTCTTATCCCTAACTCAATGTATTTAATTACAAATTTACACAAAGAAAGTACATATCATTTAAAAAAATTCTTATATTTCAATAACGCCTCTGTAGATGGCACCACCACTATCTGAACTTTTCTTTTAACTGATGCTTCCTTTCCCAACTTTGGAGAAAGGATACGAATGGACAAAAAACTTAACAATTAGGCTCTTTTTCGCGTAGCAGTAAATTATATAAGATGATTGAGAGGATCTTAAATATTTCAGAAAAGAGTTTTAAAAAAATTAAACTTATAAGCATTTAGAAATGAAAAGTATTATGGTGCACCTAAAAAAAGCGATCACAAGGCATAGCATAAATAATTTATGTAATTTCATTATAAATATGCTTTGTGATAAAAAGTTTTTAAGATTTTTGCGCTATTGTTCAAGTAAACAGCTGAGTTAGAAAATTGAAATGAAATACATGAACAGTAAGAATAATTAATAAGTTCGAAAATGGGTACAGAGTTACCGTTGAAATATCAATATTAAGTTTATTGTGTTAATAATCTTGTTCGACATTTATTCTTTAAACAAGATTGTATTTAATAGTTGTTTGCAATTTTTTCCACATTTTATTCATTAAAATTGATTAATTCAGTTAAAAATTCAGTTGCAGCGTAATCTTTAAAACATTTTTTTTTTTTTTCCAATACAAATTTTACAATTTGTTTTCAACTTCACATCCTCCTGTACTTATGCCACATTTATATCAAAAAAAAAATTTCCATTAAGTTTTAATTTTAAGATAAAAAAAATCCCTTTTGTCCATATTTTCTTGTTTTCAGTTATATTTTTTTATCATTATTTCAAAGTTTTGATGTAAAAAAATTTAAAATTGATCTACTTTTCTAACAGGTATTTTTTTCATGTATATTTATATCCAGGTACAAAGACTGAGAATTAATATTATTTGATTATGTTTTTCGTTTGCAGTGGCACGCATAGACTCAGGTGATCCCACAAGAATTATAAATGCGCTCTATTTTAGACTAAACAAAATTTTTTGAAAAATATTGCATAAGACAAGAACACTGTGAAGAGACAATCGGGAATTTATAATCATTCATTTCATTCTAATTTATATAAATTTATAGATTTTAATATAAATTATTTTAATATGAATTAGCAAAGAATTAATAATCGCGATGAAAAGGCGGAATTTAGAAAAGTGCATTGTTACTGAGAAACAGTATTGAATTCATCTAGTAGAGTGCACTACATTTCTGAATGAATATATATATATTTAATATATTATATATATATATTTAATATATTATATATATATATTTAATATATTATATATATATATATTTAATATATTATATATATATGTTTAGAGTATTTAGATATTATGACGGTAATTATTATAATTTTATGTAAACATAAGTGTTTTACACATAGCTTTTTTTATCAGTCAACTTAGTGATAAAATTCCATTAAATTAAATTCTTTTAAAGAATTATAATTCTTTTTTTGTAATCTTAATTCCTTCAACTAATTCTTTCTTTTTTATCAGTTAGGTTTGTAATATATTTGTATAAAATTAAATTCTTTAAACATTAACGTTAATGTAAACCAAAATAATACTTTTCAAAGTAAAGACAATTCTTCTTTATCAGAAATAAATAAATAAATAGATAGATTTATCGAAAAATATAAAGATCGGAAAAAAGCGACAGTTTTTAATCACATCAAGTAACATAAAAGTATAATTTAAAATCAATTAACTGTAATGTCTTGAATGAAAGAAAAAAAGAAAGAGATAAATATTATTTGAGAACATAACTGCAAATTAAATATTTTAATTAAAGAAATCGTATAGGGTCTAAAATGATTTAAAAAAAAAAAAAAAAAAAAAAAAAAGTATTTTAACTCAAAATAAGATTCAATATTTATTTGAGATTAAGTTCTATATATTCTTAACCTTAGGACATTGCTAATAAGAGATTTCATGAATGTTAAATCTTAAAAGCTTTTTCTTATTATTTTTTAAAACTACCAAAAATTAGAAATAAAGCTCAAAAAAATCAAAAACGGATTAAACCTTATAGTCGAATTTCACGTTTTGTAATAATATTATATTAAAAAAATCAAAATCAAGGTATAAAAGAAGAAGAAAAAGAGAAATAATGGCAATTTTAAAGGGAAAAAAAAAAAGATTGTAAAACAACATGGATGGACGACGAAATTGGCAGTAATAAAGCACGTAAAAATTAATGATTAAAATGCCTCATTCGAAAGTTGCAAGTCGTTTAATTGCCGGAATAAAAATACCAGGATTTTTGAAACCCCGTGGAGAAGCCTAGCAATAACTGTTGAAAGAACGATAAAAAATCTCTTAGATTTTCGGTAAAATTGGCACAAATAAAGTGCATATTCGCGATTTAGTGTCGTATTAATATATATTAAAAATATCGGTATTTTCAAAACCATGAGAAAATGCGTAGTGCCGAAAACAAGCAGTAGAAAAAGAGCCTGATTCTACAATAAAAGACTGGCATAAATAACGTACATCATCAAAGGAGATTATTACTTGTCCGATTCGAAAGTTTCAAGCCGTTATAATATTGTATTTAAGAGATCGGTCAAGAAACATTTGGAAATCCGACTCAGGAAGGTGGGGTAGCTCTTGAAAATTTAGATCCGATAAAACGCGATCGAAAATAACTTGGATTAACTTTGAAATGGGCTCAAATAAAGAGCTTTAAAAGTATTCGTAAAATTCAAAATTCGCGCATCATAATTCTGTGGAGTTAAAATTGTCGGGATTTCAAAACCTATGAAAATTCGTAGTGAAAAACACCGAAAAGAGCGATCAAAAGACTATATTGATTTATATTTGGTGCGTTGAAAGACTCATGCGCAATTTAAAATCCCTAATTTTTTTTTTATCTTTTCTTTTTTTCTTCTTTCTTTTGATGTCTTTTTTTTGCTAAAAAAAATTATATATATATATTTTTATTATGTTTAAGATCTACAGCAGGCCGTAGAAGGCTCACTAATATACATGAAATTTATTAATTTTGGAATTGTGCGTCCTTTAAACCTCATGTCCCCCTCCCTCCCGCAGCGCGATGGTAGATGAGGTGTTATTTACGCCATTCTGTTTGCCTTTTGCTCTAAGCCAGTATTTCCCAAACTTATGACTTTTGCTTACCCTTTCCAAATTTTCGTAGCGCTGTGTACCACTAATAAAAAAAATGAATGTATTTTTTTTAAAAAAATATGTTGATTTTTATTTTTCAGTACAAAGATTTGTTAATAAGTTTATTTGCATCAGTGAGAAGGATGGTATTGTTTTTGCTATGATAACAGCTGCTGTGATAAAAAATTGCGCAAAAGTGAAAAATCACAATTGGCTGTTGACACCGCTAATTAATAACTGTTTACTCTGCAAAAAATAACCAATAGAAAAATACGTAATCTTACATTAGCTTTTTTTTTAAAAAAAAAAAAAAAAAAAACAATTTTACATTTTTGTTTGTTGTAAGATATTTCGCATAAGAATGCGTACTCCTGCTAAACTGCTCCCGTACCCCTAGGGGTACACGTACCACACTTTGGGAAACACTGCTCTAAGCGATGAACTTAGTCGAATCTCGTATGAAGCGCATATTTACGGTAGTGATATCGAAAAACTAAATTAACATTCAGATTCCTAGTATAATAGTATATGTATTCCTAGTAAATTTATACCTTTATGTCTTATTTATTGTTTTATATCTCATGATATTTTGCAATGTTGTACTTTACGTGGTAAAATAATTAGTATTTTAGAATATTTTATTTTATTTTCTGAAGTATGTTTTTACTTAAAACAAAAATCGTGGTTATTTTTTGAAGATTTCACAGCTGTAAAGAAAATGCCATTTAGAATGTTTTAGAACATACAAGAGCATTTTATGTACTTTTATTTCTTCTTTTTTGTTTAAAATTTTTTTTCGCGCCTGGGGCCCCAGGCACTCAGGAGGTGGAGGGGCGGGTAGCTCTTGAAAATGATTATATTGAAAAAAAAAATTTAAGAGGAAACACATTGCCTTGTAAATCTTTTAAAATAAATATATTCCACTGAATAAATAGTATATATATACTATAATTTTTTCTTTCTTCGAATTGTGATTAATTACCTTGCAAACATTGTTGATTGGAATAAGAACAGCTTCAACTTCTGGAAAACTTAAAAACTGACCAGAAACCAAATTCTCTACATTTCAATGAGGTGTTTAGGCAAAGAATATCTCCCCTCTATATTCTTTGGTTTAGGTACTCAACTTTCATTTCCTTTTCAATTTTCTCCCCTCTTTTCCTTGATTGTTCGCGCTTCCAAAAACATCATGAAGCCCTAGGGGCGTCCTTTGGCAAGTAATGGAAGGTAATAAATTTTACTAGTCCAAAAGGCTATTTATAGAAAAGCGTGTCTAATTAAAAGAGTTTTATTCTATTGGTTTCTATTAGTTGATTTAAGACTGATGGCATCGTTGTTTTAGCTATAATCTACATCCATGTTAGTTTATGGGAGAAGTCATTTTCACTTTTCCTCAAAAACTTACCCTCAGACAACTTAATATTTCATATTAATAGATCTCATCAAAACTTAATTACCTAATGTTTCAAATTATTTTAAATTATTATTAATTTTTTAAACAACATTGAATGTATTTTTAGAGCAATATCCATGATGCGTTTATGAAGTTATTTTTTTAGCTATTCGTGAACTGGAAAGAAAAAAGAAGAAAAAAAACAACAAAAACACATAAATACATAATTGATTTTCGTTGCCTGCAATATGAAACTGTTCTCTAAAAAATATTTTTTGCTATCTAAGGTTAGGAATAATTTACAATGTTTATCCGCACTATTTTTTTAAGGTGAACATTAAAAATTTATTCTAAAAAGTAAGAGAAATTTAAGTAGAAAAAAAGTTTCTGTGACAGAAATTTATCACGTGGGCACTTTGGGTGCCTTGAGTGAAATAACTTTGGGATACCTAACTTATAGTTTTAAAATCAACTAAAATACGCTCAATTCTAGCATAGCAAATCTTTTTGATATCAAATACAGAAAAAAAATCTGAGAAATATCCCAAGAGATTTTTAATAGGAATTCTTCGTGAAAAAAAAATTTTTTTTTGGAGGGGGGGATAAAAAAAATCTGCAATCAATTCTCTAGCTATAATATATAGAAATTTCTAGCTAATAGTTCATAGAATATAATAAGTTATTCTAATTATGACTCAGATTCACTGATTATTATAAACTTTAATGATTTTACAGAGTAATTTTATGTATTTTTGTGAAATATTTTCTTTAACATTTCTTGCAACGTAAATCATTTTAACAATAAAATTTATAATAATTACTTATTTTAGTTTGTGCACTTTAATTTATCATTTTAGTTATGCTCTAATATATTAAATGACATTAGAAATATTAAATAATGCTATTGCAGTATTTAATATTTCTAATGTCATTTATTATATTAGAACATAACTAAAATGATAAATATAATTTTAAGATATAATGATAAGATAATTTTAATGATAAGATAAATATAATGATAAGATAATTTTAAACTATTTTGTAATAATATATTGATCAATATTTTACTTTATTCTAAATTTAATATTTGTTTCAGTTTAATTTTTTAAAAAATATTTTTCCTTTAAAGTTTACTTTAGCAATAGAACGAATAGTTCAAAGTTCTTAATCATGCATAAAAAGAACTATTGATGTGTACTTATTCACACTTTGTGCTTCGCTATATATGGGCTATCTGCAAATATAAGATACATTTTTCAATTTAGTTTTTCATTCTTAATTGCATGAGGTAAAATTCGAGTGGATGGCATAATTAGTTTTAAAGCTGTAAGAAATTTCTTCGAAATAAATATACCTTATATATATATATAAAAAATAAAAAAAAAAAAAAAACGCATATTAAATTTTGAATATTAGCCTATTTTTGAGCTCATTCGAATAAGCGAGAAAAAAAATGCATTGGGAGCAATACTTGTAATTAATTACTATTAGGATTAAGCAAGCTTAGCACATAGGCGTAGCATAAAGGGGACATACTTTTTGTTTTTAGAAAACTGTTAGTTTATTACGAATGTATAAGTATGCTTATTTGTATATGTATACTCATGTATGCATATATATGTATATGTAATATGCTTGAGTATGTAATATGTATACGTACGTATATTTATATATAAATGTGACTTCTCTTTTTTTCGTTCCTTATAAGTCATATTTTTTTAAATTTCACAATAGACTGAGAACAATAAAAGCAATAATATTTCGAAAAAAATATTATTTATATATTTGCCTATTAAACGCCCGATAGTTCTAAAAAAATTTTGGTGAAATGGCTCAGGATTGAAAGAAAATTTCTTTTTAAATTTATTCTTCTTTATTGTTTTTGATATTTTTTTTTCTTTATTGTTTATTTTTAGTATGTCAAACTTACAGTGTTCAAATGACATAGAGGAAGATTATATTTTGTCTCGTATTTAAAAAAAAAAAAAAAAGTTATATTTAATATGTCGTGAATGATGTAGAGTGAGCACTGCTTTGGGGTTGGTGAGCGTTAGCAAGCAGGGGCAGAGCCTCCAATTAAGTCGTAGTTCGCGTCTCTAAAAATTATATTACAGACTAACAAAAACAGTTTTTATTAAATGTAATTTCCTGGGCCGGTATAGCCTGGTTAGTAGGACACTGGGCCCGTATCCATGAGGGCGTGGGTTTGATCCCCATCGGCCGAATACTCCCCGTGTATTAAATGGTGATTGAAATAATGTTCTGTGATTGCTCGGTAAGGTTTAATTAATAGTTAATAGACATGACGGTTAAAACAAGATAAAACCGTCAATGGATATTTTTTTTACAGCACTCATATTTGTTCATTAGGATTTATATTGCTGAAAAAAGATGGTTATGTATACTATAATATTAATTATTTAAATATAATATCAGTTACTGAAAAATTCATATTTGCATTTAAAGTCAATAGTCCTTTTTTAAAAATAAAGTGGTGAGTAACAAAGAGAAATATCGACTTGATGGAAAGAAATATGTGCTACAACTTTTCTAATATATAATAATTTTTTTTTTATATATATCGATCACTTTTTGTGGTTAAGCATTAATGGGTTATGAAAATAAGTTGTGTCAATATTGATACATTTAATCAGAATAGATATATTTTTAAACAGGTTCTGTTACAGATACTGCAAGCGAGGGTGAAATGGAAACTGAAGAAGCTACAGAATTACTAGTTGAAGGTAATTTTTTGTTGCTAATTTATGAAATATCAAAGTTTTTTAGTGATATGTTTTCAAGCTACATACTTTTACAGGCCACAGTCGAGTTGAAAATCTGAGCAGGCCAGATGCTACAGAACACTACGTTATATTAAACAACAACGAAAGTGAACACTGTTATTCACAAAAGCCACCAGTAGCAAGTAATTAATATTTTATACTTATAGTTTGTTACATTGTAAACTGCGATTTCAAACTGAAAATATCAGCATTTTAACACAATTAAAAACTGTAAATAAAGTTTCTCGTACTTGTAAGTTCATTTGAATTCGTTAATCGCTTTATATATTTGGGTTTGTGTTTTATTCTATTTTTTCCTTACATTTAATTTTCTGTTTCTTACATGATATATTTTTTTCTTAATGTGCTCTATTTTGCTTTTATTTTTTTAGTGCTCACACTATTGTATTTATTTATATCAGAAAGCACTTCTATTGATATAATATTAGATATTGATATATTATTAGAAAGCACTTCTTTTTGCGGATATAATCGTGTGAGCTGATTAAGAGATCAGATATTTTCCTTTTTTTTTTTTGTTTTCCGGCTTTTTAATAAATTTATTTTTTTCTTAAATTATTTTATTTTATTTTAATAGTTTAGTAATTTAATGATTTAGCCCCAAAGCTCAGCAAATTATTTAATTACGATAAAGCAGCCATTTCTAAGTCCATTTAAATTTTTGACAATAATTATTAAAAGAGCGTAAAAGAAATTAAAATTTCTTAGATAAATAAAAGTACCGTTCAAAGTCAATCCCAACAATAAGCTCAGAATAGGAAAGCAACCCTAGCGGCATGCCTTGATACTTCCGGGCAAGAGTTTCTATGCAATTCGTAATATTTATGAAGTGCCATTAGAAATTTGTCTCAACATTTACGGGGTAGCCTGTATAATGTATTAAACGATGCAATTTAACGATAACACCATCAAAAACTATTCTCAATTTCAATACAATTCTTTCTGTGTGAGAATCATAATTGTTAGTGTAAACAAATAAGTTAAATCGAATTATTGTTTTTTTTCCCCACCACTATGATATAATTCTTACACATACATTTGAAAATAGATTATTTGATTATTTAAAGTCTGTATGTTTTCTTACTGGTAAGGATAAACAAGTTAAGATAAGATTGCCTAAAAAAATCCCGGTCAAAGGAAAACCGAAAGGTTTCACAAAAACAGTTATAGGATTAAGTAAAAACAGGAAAAAACATAAGATCGCCTTCCTTAAAAAACCTAAAGCAGTACAAAAAAAAATATTTTTATCATGGTTGGTCGACAAAGAGGTGGCAGAAAAAGCCACAACAGAAAAATACATAATTCCGGAAGAAAAGGAGGAATGTTTCCCAGAAAGAGTAAATAATGCTATACTAGACAAAAATGTCGATTTGGACATAGTAAAAGAACATTTTGAGAAGGCTTATTGTTGAGAACCTTGTTAAAGCCAAAACACTTTCCTGTTCGTGGAGCTGTGGCTTTTGCCAGAAGGACATTAATTCACAATGTTCTCTACAGTGTGATTCGTGTTTAGGATGGTATCACATTTTCTGTGCTGGTTTAAAGTCCACTCCTAGGAGCAAAGAGTGGTTTTGTAATAGTTGTTGTTATGATAAAATAAATTGTTAAAATTTTGTATTTCAATTTTGTTTTGTCATTACAAATTATGCCTGAAAAATCCCTTTTTCTACTCTCTGCTTTCCCCTCTTTTTCTGAGGAAAACCGGATGATTCCAGGGGAGAATAAAATTTCTTCTTGATAGGCTAGTAAGGCATTTGCTTCTGATACATTTTTTCACGCTGAATTGAATGAGACCAATCTCCAATATGATAGAACTAATACTCTTAAACTCAAAAGGGTTTCATGCACAAAAAGTACAATTCTGTACTTGTAGCGATTTAAGCTGTTGGCATAACTGTCTAAATAAGTGAGGTTTTGTTTCCTATCTATCTTTTTATGTTTAATCGAATGAAACTATTCAGGCAATAGAAAGAACAGTTCAAAAGCTGCAAGTATTTTCACGAATAAAAAGTATTACTTATAAAGTGTACTTATATGCCCTTTTTGTTGCGCTATGTAGGGGCCCATCTGAAAGTATAAGATACATTTTCTTATGTAATATCTCATCCTAAATTGAATGATATAGAATTTTGAGTCAATGGCATACTTAGTTTTAAAGGTTTCTTTTCATTATAAATACGATTAAAAAATAGTACATTTTATACAAAAAGAAAAAAAAAAACACATCGCAACTTTTAAAATACTAACCCCTTTGATTCTTTTTTGAGCTCATTCAAACAACCGAAAAAAAATACATAAAGAAAAATACTTGTCATTAAATACGATTAAGATTAAGCAATGTAAGATACATGAATAAAAATAAGTGCACAAAACCCTTATAACTTCTCTATTGGATTCCTGTTTTATCTCATTCTATTCAGCATAAAGAATATCAATGGGAATGTCAGGTGCGTGAATAGGTATGAATACAAAATTGTTCTTTTCGTGCATGAAACCCTATCAACTAAACTGATTGGCAGATCGTCAGGGAAATGGTAATAAATTCAGAGTCAAAAAAGAGAAAAATTACACGTAGCTTGTGTAGAAGAAATTCAATTCATCCCTAAAAGTCACTTTCACTACATTCGCAATCCTGGATATTAATTTATTTTTGAGGAAAAGTCTAATTTTACTGAGCTCATTGTGCATTTTAGTCTTTAGTGTATTTAATTTAGAGATTTTTTCCAACAATTTGTGAAAAAATTTTAAAGAACTGAGTTTTTTTTAAAATGAATTTTAATTTATTGAATGTAAAACAGAAATGTTTTTTTCAAAAATAGAAGGCGCTTGCTATTGCTCGACAAACCCTTTTAATTGCTTTCGCAGTTATTATTAATCTTATTCAATACATTATTTTCCTATTCTTTAGACATAAGAGAAGGTTGTGATTGCCAAAATTATGGTTTTAACAAGATTAGCTTATTTCATGAGTCAAAAAAATGCCATAAGAGGAAATAAACCATTTAATAATAATAATAGATTTGAAAATTGACTGATTTAAGCAAAGTTAGATATAAATACATATCCTCAATAACTTGAATTCGTGGCTGTAAAAATTCATGATTTTGCAGCTAATATTTTCACGTTTTAAAGTAAATAAAAAAAAAATTTTGAGTTAAAATAATTTTTATAAAACTTATTTCCGCTTCAATAACACTTTCAGAATATTCCTGAAATATTTCACTAAAATATGCAAATTTTCCTATTGTACTATAACACAGTTTATTGCTTTCTGACATGAAGAAAAGTTCGATATTCATTTTATAAGTACATTATATAACATATCATGTGGATAAAAAAAAAAATTAAAAAAAACAGGGAGCAATATTATTTTTTACCAGATTGAAATAAAGAAAATAAAAATGAAAATACTGGAGATAATAATCATGAGAGTAATGATTTCCTCGCTGCATAAATTTAAAATTGGATAACCCTTAACTGAAAATGCTGTGGAATTACTCTCCCACGAGCCTCTGTTGACAATACTGAAGAAAAACAATATCTTGTTATGTAATAAATATTTTGCTTAGTGCACTTATTTATTGTGCTTATTCACCTACATTAAAAAGGCTAAATAAATAGCTTTTTAAATACAGTTTTAATAAACGTTTTTCTATTATATAAACATTGCTGTTTTCTATTTAAATTTGCAGATTTCATTTATAATAGTAATTGAACAAACCAGTTATTAACGAATAATAATGAAATTGAAAAAATATTTTTAGGAACTTTCCAAAGATATCATTAAATTTTAGATATTATTTAATTTTATAAACAATACAAAATAGAGAACGAAAGAAATAATATTTCACGGCAGATAACAATCAGGTGAATCGTAGAACCCTTTGACGCAGAATTTTCATTCAAGACATTTTTCATTACTTTGTAACAATTTAAGTCAAAATAAGTAAAAAACTTAATGCTATTTAGAATTATAATAATTTATGGTTATGAAGTAAGGAAAAATAAATGTGGACACAAGTGTTCCTTGCCAAGTATAGACTGGCGGCGCACTTCCAAACAATTTTTTTTCAAATGTGCACTTATTTATAATTATTTAAACATAAGGAAACATAAGTAATTTAGCATTGAAACTTCTTTAATTTCCAAAATTAATTATTGATCAAATTAATTATATATACATTTTTGAATATAAATAAGGAAAAAAAAATTCAAACTTCTTTTCTTTTGGATTTTAATACAAATATAATTCCGATAATCTAACAGATTCTTTTAGTAACTATTAGACTGTTTCTTATATTTAAAAAAATACAAAACTATGTTTCTATTAGTAATTAGACTATCAGAAAAAATATATATATTATAAGGATGTCCCTGTTTCTATTAAACAGTGTGTATCTTTCACGACCAATGGAGAATCATGATAACTTAAAAAGTATATTTAATAAACTAACAAAACATATTTATAACAAGATAACAGACTAGGAATTAAGTAACAAATGATTAGCTGTAAACATCTATATCATAAGTCTTCATATACTCTCTGGATCAGTGAGGCAGCGCCGCTCTTCGACTGTCGTCATTGATTTGTTAATAATGACGGAAAGTGGCGTCGGCTGACATATATCACTGTTTCATATGCGCCAAAGGGTTAAGGATTCTCTCTCGATGGGGGATTAGGGAAACAGAAAGTATCTTTAAACTATCCATATTTCAAGCAAGATCAAAGTAAATTTCAATATTATATGTGCAGTTGATTTTTATCAAAAAATAAATAAATAAATAAAAATGAATAAATAAAACGTTATAATATCAATATTTTTATTTTTAACAGCTTGAAATACATTTTGCTGTCAAAGTCACAAAGAGCACTCTAGTTTCGAAAAATTTATGAAGTTCCTGAATCTGATTTTTTTTTTTTTCAGTTTGCATTATTATAATAATAAAAAGCAAAAATAAAATTATAGAAATAAAATCACTACAGACTATTTTAAGAAATTTTTTCGTGACTCATCGAATTTCAGTTGAAGAAAGAATGTAATAATAATAATAATAATAAAAATGAATAAATAATAAATGAAAGTACTACGTGCAATATCAAATGCTTTCAATTGGAGAAAATTGCGAAATATTTTTTTAAATAAAAAAAAAAAAAACCAAAGATTTTATCTCTACAATGAATATTTAGGATATACTGATGTGACACAAACATCTGCTGTGGGTGGACTAATTCTGATGCATGTTAATTAAAAAAGTATAACAAATAAAGAATAATTATATTAATATAGGGTTTATTTTCCAGTTAATGATCCTTTACATTATCTATTAGTTTTATAACCAAAAGATAATATGCAAGTGCTTTTATTAATGAAAAATAATAACAAAAATCTAAGGACAGGAGCATGTGAAAAGAGACATCTTAAAAATTTAGATACAAATAGTGGGAGAAATCATTCTTATCCTTGCTGAGTCTTCAGAAAGGGGTAAGAAATGGGGGAAACATTCGTCAAACATCCCCTCCCCTATGACAGTCCTAGACTAGACAAAACGTGGTATCTCAGTGCCATCTTTTGACGATATACGTCTCCACTAACTAAAAAGAAACTATTATTATTTATTTTAAATAACTGGTGCAGCCATCTATTAACAGAATAAAAAAATATAATACACACTAGCAAATACTCTGTTTTATACGGTTTAACTCAAATAATCTTTATATTGTAACATATTTTGCTATTACCTGAATGAAAGAGTAAAAAAAAAAAAATAAAAAAAACATAATATAAAATGAAATTGATAAATTCGAGTTAAAAACAAATGCATTATGAAGATTGAGCCATTTTTAAGTACTTGAATTAAAGTTTCAAATTTTTCATAAGAAGCTATATTTTAAGATTAAGGTAAAATTTAAATGTATTTTTTTTTCAATATTTATATTTTATTTGAATTTTTTGGAATGTTTTTAGTAATAAAGAATAGAAACGTCGCGTTAATTATAATAGTAATAAAAATCAACGAATAGAAATTTTTACATATACATATATTGATATAAATCACTCGTATTAATTAATAAAATATGTTACTTTAACATGAAATTAATGTTGTAAATGCAAGTTTCATTTATGAAGTTTAAAGCAAAAATTTGAAAAAACATGAACTTGAATCATTTTTGCATATTTTAAAGTTTTATGAAGTAAAATTAATGGGAAAAAAAAAAAAAAAAACTCTTGCGGAGTAAACCAAAGGGAACACAATATTTTGAGTAGTAAATATATTTTATTCGATACATTTATGGCTGCCTTTTCTCTATATTTTATGAAATGCTCATCAAATACTATTACTATTGCATAAACATATTTGAATTTAAAAACCATTCTCTATTCGAGTTTCCTCTGGTAATCACCACATCAAATAAAGATTTTCGTTCACCAAATAATTTAAAGAAATTATCATTAAATTCTTTAGGATATATAAATTTCTAGTGAAAAGGCAGATAATAAATATTTTGAATGAAGTATAGTTACATACACTTTAAGTAATCTTTTATTAGTTTTTGATAAATGTGAATTAATATGCGCCATTCTTGAAATGAGCGCGTTATTTTCTATAGCGTAGTCGTCTGCATGAGGGACAGGGAGGAGGCTTTACTCCTTGTGATTAGTAAACTGCGCATGCTTGAAAACATGCCTTGAAGGGTCATCCTGTTTCCTAAGGAAGCACACCCATCCTATTGCTAGGCACTACCATAAGAAAAACAAGAAACTTCATCCATCTCTTCCTATTACTATGGGGTTATGCATAAAACCGGTTTTTTCTGGCTATTCAAATGTGTAGGTGCAGTTGTACTAGGAGAAGACGATCTTTGAAAGCAAAGACTACTAAAATGAGATGGTGGACTGAAGTCCTAGTCCTACTATGGCAGGGACCATTGGCGTCGTCAGATATAATTTATTGGGGGGGACCATACTTCAGAATGTATATATATATATATATATATATATATATATATATATATATATATATATATATATATATATATATATATATATATATATATATATATATATATATATATATATATATCTTAATGTATGTCAAAAACATGATATCGAACAGAAGAAAATTATATTTCACAATCAAATCAATATCTTTTTCTGACATTCAATATATAATTATGAAAATTGAAACGTCTTGATTCTATGATGCAGAGTGTTCCATAATCTACGTCCTCATATATAATTTTAGAATCATCTTTAAGAATTAAGTTAAAAAAAATATACAAATTAGAAATCGCAAACTACCATTTAAGAGCGGGAAAAAAACGATCAGAAAGTAGTAAGATAAACGGAGTTAAAACTTTAAAACCAGTTTGATTGCCGAATTTAGTTTGAAGTGTCTCAAATAAGTGTCTTTCAATTTCACTATGTTTTTTTTTTTTGGCAACTAAACATACATTTTTAATTTCACCTTCTCAATTTATGATTGATCATGTTTTGATTTTATTTTTCTCCCCTAAAGTGTTAATTTGCGACCCTTTTTTTTTACCTTATTTGTGAGAAGAATTCTAGAAATTTATCCAATAAAAGCATCACGGAAGTATTTTTCATTTATGAAGTTTGTCATAGTAGTTAAACGAGTTATCTAATATCGAGAGATAATAAAAATACATTTTGTTTCAAAATGCTTTTTTCAAATATGCTTATTAAAACATGACTTTAAAACAGAAATTCCTAATATTTTTTTACGAATATTGAAAAATATAATTTTAGATTTAATTAAAAAACGTCATTTATTGCAGATTCTTTAATAATAAAATATTTTTTGATTTGTTTCACCAGGTAAACTCAAGGAACAACATAAACGGCATTTAGGCGCAAGGTCCTCGTCTAAAACCATGTGTCGTATTTATTTTGTTTATAGTTACGCTTTTGTAATATTTTTATGAAACTAAATATGTTAAAATCAACGGTAATTGAAATAAATAGCAAAAGTTATTTTTTTAGAGTAAAATTAATAAAGAAATTTGTCTGAGGTAAATTTTGACTATAATGAGTTGGCATGCTTGATCAGTGGCAGCTATGTTTTGTTAATCTTTATTTTGTTTAATTGAACTTCTTAAAAAATGTGTTTCTCTTAAACTAACGTAAAGTCCTTAAAAAGAGCAACAAATAATAATAAATAACAAAATTTAATTATTTTAACTTTATTAATTGCTTTGGTACAGGCTTGTGCATGCTGATTAATATCGATTTATTGATTATTTACTTTTCTATTTTCTACCTTGTGCGCTGAACTGGTAATAAATAAATAAAATAATTGTAATATATAAAAAATTTAAACTAGAGTGTTTTTCCGGATAATACAGATGTAACTGTGCAATGTTAAGGTGTGATTCAAAATGGGATCAATAGAATAAGCAGTAAATACAATTATTACATTAATATCAATAAAAATTGAGCTGTGGTGAGTCGTAAGTTTGTAATTTACTTCAGGTGAAAAAATATATTTGTCCCTAAAAACTGCCTTGAGAGCTAGGCTTGCTAGTCTAAAATAGCTAAATATTTTTTTTTAATGAAAATACTATTTATTTCAATTATAGTAGCATACTAAAAAAGAAAAAACCGGGTTCAGTTAGTCAAATTTTTGCTATATAGGCAGAAATCGCAGAATAGTATATGACAAGAACATTTTGACAAATGAATATTTTATTTATTGATAATTTCTATTTTTACTTTTCATTTTTTGGTTAAATGATTATTTCGTCTTTTTCTAATACGTTTTTTATAAAATAGCATTATTTTAAAACAAAATTTCATCAATTTTATTTTTTAACTTTTGAACCTTTCATATTTTTGTATTCTATGTTTGATTACTATATAATGTATGAAATACTGCAAATTTATTCTATGATTATAAAATGAATTGTTTCATAGAAACGACTAAAACTATACAAATTGATATTAATTAATAATTAGGTATGCCCTCCCCGTTGTTTTGACGGTGCATATAAAACACTTGAAGAAAAGGTACAGAAAAAAACACCTCATAAATAACTATATGAATTTAACAGCCTACTCAATGGGCCAGTTAAACCACAATTTAAGGTAATGAAATATTTATTCAAGTGAAATTATAAATATTTCTTAAAAAATTTTAATACATAAGGATTAATTTAAACACTTCATAGTATTTAGGAAAATGATTACGGTTCTTAACACCTCCACTACGCATTTTTTTAAAGTAGAAGAATAACACTGGGAGCCAAATTTTTTGCTGCATTTATATGAGTGCTTGATCTTACCGATTTAGGATAAAGGGATTTCAAATCTGAAATTAGTAATGTTAGAAAAGTTACAGATTTTTTTTCCCGAACCGGTATTTTCGGTATAGTTTATTTATTTTTATTTTTATTTTATTTTTTATTTATTTATTTTTTTTTTTTGTCGGGATGTACAAGTTTATTAAGAACGAATAAAGGTTTACATATACATATTTTATGAAAAAATCCAATTCAAATTGTAGGTTTGTAGACATGGAAAATGTGCAGTGAAGGATTAAATAGTTTTAAAATTGTTCTTAAGTTCTCTAAAACACACTTATAGTATGGCGATGTAATAATATCAAGCGATGCTTTTTCGACTAAGTAGTGTTTTAAAGATTCTGTTAAATTAAAATAGTTAAAATTTGTTTATATTCTTAACTAATTAAAAGATTTAGCCCCTGAGAGATTGTTGATTGATACATTATTTATATCAATGCTATATATTAAATAATTAAGAAAACTGAAAATATGTAAAAATTAAAACATATGAAGTATTAAAAATATATGAAGTAATCATATATCACAAATCATTTTTATATATCACGTATGTCCCCTTTTTCAAAGGTCTCAATTGAAAAATAAGCATAATTTTTTTAAATAATACATTGAAGTAAAAGTAAAGTTACTTAAATCCAATATGTACAGTGTCTTAAAAATATAGTTTTATTTTGAAAAGAACATTTTGTCTGTTAAAGTTTTTGATGAGAATGACATGAAATTTATAAATGCATAATATTATGTTATGTAATCCTACGTGATAAAACGACCACGAAGGAGATAAATTTTTTGGGACATATATTAACATTTTATAAATAAATATAAGAAAAAGGCCATAAAACGTTTTGCTAAAAGAAAAAAAAAAAAAAAAAAAAAAAAAAAAAAAAAAACTTTTTTACTATGAATTTGAATTGATCTGGTTTTTTGAGATGAAAGATACAACGTTAAAAATAATACTAGAGAAGCTATCTTTAATATTGGTTACAGTAGAGATTATCATGATTAAAATAAATATATTTATAAGACCCTAAATTGTAAATAAAAGAAAAAAAGAAAAAAAAAGTGAGAAATTCAAGAATATTAAAGCGGTTTTAAGTTTAGCTATTTTCTCATCTTGTTCCGATTCAACTTATGCAGTTTTAAAAATCGAAATTGTTATGTTTAAAAAGGAAAATAAAATTATTCAGTTGATTGACAGAACTAGTATTCATATTTTGAAGAAGTGATAAATTATAAAAATTGTGATGGGAATAATTTTTATGCACATTTTATTTAATGTATTTACCTTTTTATTATTTTCAAGCAAAGAAACAGCAAAAATGAGATATTTTGGTTTTCTTGGATCGCATGATCCATTTTGGTAACCATGAAAACTTCATATAAATGTACACGGAGAAATAAAAAAGACAACACATAGAACTCTTATTGTCCTTCCTCTATCGGCAGTATTTATAGTTTCAGTATTAAAATTTTAAAAATTAATACTTTAAATTCAGAAAAATTATTTGTTTAAAATACCAAATTATGAAAATGCTAATTGGCACAAAATAATTACTTTAAAAATCCCATATTATTTTGATAAAATCAAAATAAATAAAATTACATGAAGTAAGCATTAAACACTCATACAATAAATTAAGTTTAACAAATTATCCCATTCTTAAAAAAAATATTTTTATTAGTTTTTATTACTGACCGTAATAAAATCATATGAATTTTTTTATGAAACTTTTGCATTTAACGTAATTCTTCTTTGTTTTAATTAATTAAAATGAAAGTTAATGCTAATTATTTATATTAGGGCATAAATAAGCAGTATTTATATTTAAAATAATTTATTAAATTATATGTAAATTTCCATATAAACATAAACGTGACATTAAATTTCTGAATTAAAACAAAGTTTTAGAAAGGTCATAAAAATTCAAAGTTTTGATTTATAATTTTAAAAATTTAAACATTGATTTGTTTAATTACATTGATTTTATAAATATAAAATAAGAAGTAACTCCGTGCGTTCAAAATAAATTCATGCACAATGAACAGTAAAACCATGAACTAATGTATTATAGAAATAAATTTAATACACAAACTATAAAACAATTCTTGCAGAACATAAACATACAATTATAAATGAATTAAGTGATTTAATACAAACATTTGCTTACCTCCCCAAAATTTATTTAACGACTACTTGTTATCCAACGATAAACTTTATTACAAAAACTTTATATAAACTTTATTTAAAAAAATAACAACTAATAATTTAAGTTAAAACGATTAATGAAACAAAATATAACAGTAAACAGAATTTGTTTATTAAAATTTTGTACCGAAAATGTCTAGTTTAAATAATGATGGAATAACACTGTGAGCGCTTATTCATAAGAGAAGATTTAGAATCATTGTATGCCAGAGAAATTTTCTTGACAAAACCACCAAAAAAATAAAATGTTTACAAGAATCTCCCCCTACTGAAATCCCTAAAAGAAATCCCCTCTAGAAATTCTAGATAATTGCCTGTTTGAGACAATTTATGAATAGGTAGGGGTCTGTTGATATTTGACATTTTAAAAAAGAGGACAAAAGAGCCCAGGGCCATAAATAGGATAAAGATAATTTTAAAATGCTAAGACCATTTTCCCATAGCGTAAACTAAGGCGGCTATTTTTGGGGTATCAAATGACTACGTGTGTGATGTTGAGGGAGAATTATCTTTATCAGTTAACAGTGAGAAGAGAAGGAATGGTGGGAAGAGTGTTTTATTGCTTATTGAAGGAAAGGGTGGCAGTCATATTTCTTGTAATTCTCTAAACACCTGTTTTATTTTTTTATACAGTGCATTTTTTTGTGTGTATTTTACTTTTTACTAATTTTCTTTTAATTATATAATATAATAAGTTGCACTATGAAAAATAAGAGAGAGAGGAAAAAAAAAATTAAAAGTTATGGAAACAAAACAGAAATATTTTCTCAAAATAATGGACCCTGGCTTCCCAATTATTGGGGGGGTCCGGACCCCTCGGACCCCTATGGTGGCGACGCCAGTGGCAGGGACTAATATATCTATGTACTATTCACCTTATCTGTAGGCGGAGCTTATTTACGCCAGCAGACGTAATGGTCCGCATAAACTTCCGGAGCAACCGGAACTTATTTCTTTTCTAATGTATTTACTTAGGCTGATTCAATCATCGCTGTTTAATATGAAAAATTCATTTTTAGGAAAAATGCATAAAAGTTAAATAAAGGCTCTTTGAATACATAAAAGTTAAAAAAGAAATAAAGGTTCTTTGAAGGGTGTTTGTTTTTAAAGTCTCTAAATAACTCAATATAAAGATCTACACGCAAACATTACCTGGAATTATTTCAGAATAAAGATCTCCACTATTTTTTTTTAACATGGGCTATATTTGTTTCTACTCAGTGATGAAGCCAAAGGCCCATGTTATCCCTTTCCTGAAATTTCGAGTTTAAAAAATATATAATCTCAACAAAAAGAACTTATCTGTATATATTTCTTAAAATTTTTCCAAAAATAATTTTTCATATAATTATCGTGTACAATAATTACAGTATTATTATTCTTTAAATTTCAAGATTTCATCAAGCGTAATTTAAAATAAAATTGGTACTTTCCCATAATGTAATGTAAAATTTAAGGTAATATCTAAATAGAGAAACATGACTTTTAACACTAAATAATTCAGATTCGTGTGTGCTGTGTTTGACATATAAAAAATAAAGTTACTTTAAACCAGAAATTGCATTTTGTGTAGCACACAAACTCAATTTAAATAGAAAAAAAAATTAAAAAAATTTTCAATATAAAATAATTAGTTAAAATTAAAACAATACAGAAATCGCATTAGTGCTTGTATCCTTGTAAGTTTTCTCCTTATTATTTGTAATTTTAAAATTGTTTCATTTAAAAAAAAAATAATTAAATGCAATTTTCTGTTTATTATTTTCTTGCTCATTTAAATATATAAAAATGATGATCAAAAAATAGTGATTGGTTAAATGCTAGCCATTGTTTAAATTTCACTAGAAACAATTTAATTTTTCAAGATTTTAAAGATAACATCTGTGATATTTGCTAACTTATTTGATCTAGAAAAAAAGTTACTGTACGTGTAATAATTCAATGAACAACATTAACACGGTAGCACTTATTGACTTGACATAAAATTTTTATTAATAATTGCCATGTTCAAGATTTTTTGCACTAAAAGTGGTGCACAAGATGCTCAGTGTTGACCACCCCTGCTTTAAGCAATTAAACTTCCTAAAGAAGACGAAAATAAATGCATTTTAAGAAAATTTGATGAAGTAACATATCTTGTGTTTTTTTGTTTGCGTGCGGGAATTGAAGATATTGCGTTTATTTAAGAAAGAAAGAAAAAATATTTCCATTATGAAAAGTAATTTTTGGAAGAAAACAAAATTTCTGTTACAAATTGACAATGAAGCCACTTCTTTTAATGTCATATCTAAAAGTTACAAGTTTTAAGCTGTGCATATTTTTAGAATGCCATGAATAAGTAGTATATCTGCGAGGTAAATATATTTTAACTTGATATTCAGCTGCTAGAGACCAGTGTCTTTTAAAAACTTAATTGCATTTCATTATTTTAAACTTTAAAATAACTCTCCAGAAAAAGGATCTGACAACTGAATATTATTTTATGACAATTTTTTCTTGCCATCATCATTCAACTTGTGATAATAGGAAAAGCTCATTTCGATTTAATAAAACAGTTTTTTAAATTTCCAAACAACAAACGTTATCAAGATAAGAGAAGACGCCAACAATGTTTGGAAATATAATGCAAAACATAATAATAAGAAGGCTATAGCAATGTAGCGGAAGTTCGTACGGACCGGGTGAAGTTACTTCCGTTTAACTAGCTGTTTGTTTGTTTATTTAGAAAAGGAGGTGAATGGATTGAAGATGCTTCACGTGCTTACTTATATATATAATAAAACTAAAATAAGACTTTCTGATGCATAATAAAAGAATGCTAAACAACTTCTCAAAACATTAAAAAAATCAGATTGTTTTATAATACAAGTTTAATTATATTAGTATGTATACGATTGTTATTTCATATGATAATCAACGTAATTGACATGATTCACAAGCTTTTCGCTTATTGTTTTGGAATAAGGTATTCAAAAACATTATTTTTCGTTCTTAATTTTTTACCGGTCCCTCAAACCTCTAAAAGCTTTAAACTTTATTAATATATATGAAAAAACACATGACTTCAACACTTCAAAAGTTCTAAAATAATTCTCTAAGTATTCCTTGAGAAATATGAAAAAATGCGTTAGTATTGCATTGTTTCAATTATTTTGACCAATACAACCCATATATATATATGCATCTAAAATGTCTATAAACTAATACCGCTGCTTAGTTTTCTAATAACCTTTTAATTTCTAGTAAATAATTTTTTCATACAATAACTAAGGATTGCCAAATATTTTGATTTCACGCCTGTTCCTATTTTCCCATAGATTCTGTTCATAGTTTGATTACATATTCATATTTTTAAATATTGTGAGTATATTTCTTACTATAATGATTTTAAATTACTCTCCTATCATTTCGAAGCTGATTAATCTATAACAATAACCAGGATTCAATCGAACTCCTGCATTGGGACAAACTAGCCTTCGTAGCTTCATTGAGCTAATAACCCGTATCCACGTCACATGGCGAGGAAAGCCACGGTTCGCCCAACGGAAAGGGAATTCTAACCCTGAGTTGTCGAGCACTGACTATATTTTACGTCAGAAATGTGGTCGGTACGAACTGGGAGCAGAATTCATATCAACCAGTCTGTGATCGACTACTCTGGGTTACAACTACTAGTGCTCAACTTCGTAGCCTTGTAATTTTGAATCAATCCAAAAAAACACGGAAACTCGTGGATCAGTACCCCCAGAGGTATGATTTGTCATGGGAACATGGAGGACTTTATTACCTGACGGATTTAACGTGCATCAGTCACCATTTACTGCATGGGTAGTCTTTAGCCGGCGGGGGTCGAACACAAAACCTTTTAGACCTCAGAAACGTATTTTAAGGAAAATACGTTTCTAAAGTATGTTAAAAGAATATAATACTCACGGTATCCCTTGTACACACACTATGGATATAATATAGTTTTTTTAAAATATTTTTTTATTATCATTTAGAATCATCATGGTGTGAGGTATTCACCCAGATACCCTGTTTTGATTATATTATTCGATAACTTTTTAAACTAAATTCGATAAAATAACTATAGGCGATTTATTTTTAATAGTGAAAAGTTAAACATAATAATTCATATTTTTCACTCATCGTGATAGAATAATTAAAAAAGGGCTTTGAAAATAGTTAGTTTCTTCAGAGATTTTATACTGTATTTTTTGCAAATTGGGAGTATATCCTTCTGGATCAATCGGAACTACTCAACTACTCGTGAAATTGTTCCAATTTATCTTTTTCCCTAATACCCCAGTTTTTATACTTTAATTTTTTTACACTGAATTTTAAATGTATTGTTTGCTGTTGTCCTCTGAAATAAATGCTGCTGATATTCTATATATATTAACACATATCGAACAATATATTATAATAATCTTTAAAAAAATTCTTTGGATAAAATCAGGCTGTTTGGTCATGCCTATCAAAATAATATCGTTAAAATATGACTTTGAAGTTATTTCAGGTTTTAAACGAGTCTTTTCGGGAAAAAAAAGCATCAAACAAACTATAAAATTCAATGACTCTTAAACTTATTTGAGATTCGGAAGGGGTACTATTATTTTCAGGAGTGAATGATTCACATAATATTTTTACTGCGATTTGTTTTTCCTGTACATAAAAAAATTTAAAAACTATGTGTTTAGTTTACGAAAATACGAATAAACGTGAACTATATAATTATATAAATTTTATATATTCAAAAAGGAACAATTTATATTCTAAATATATATTATATATTCAAAATTTCATATATTTTAAATATTCAATTTTATATATTCTTCCCCATAAAGGTTAAAAATTTTCCTTTGTAAATTCACATCATTAAATTCACATCATTCCCTGATTATTATCAATTTCCGATCCTGGCAAAAATTTCATTTATTATTATTATTTTCGAGTTATACTTTTTCCTAACTCAAGTTCTCGAAGAAATTAGGAGAATTCATTTTATAGTCAGATTTTGCATGGTCTACACTTTCATTAAAATTCCTATTTTTTTATCATTGACCTGGGATTTGTTTTCAATAGACCACGATACTTTTATTAAGCATTTTTTTGAGAAATTTGGATTTTTAGAGTTCTACTGTATTTCTTATTCTACAATTGAAAAATTCTTATTTTATATAGGAGTTACTGGGGCCGATGAATGTTGCGTGTGCGTCATTCAGTAAAAGTTTTTAATAATTTATTACTCATTCTTACAATTTATTCATTTGAATTATACATTTTCTAATTTAAACAAAAATGAAATTAAAACTGAAAGTCTTCACCAATTATTTGTCTTATTGATTCCGCTTGTACTTTTTTTTACTATTATATCTGAAAAATTGAACTTCTCGTAATCTAACTCCCACGGACTAAAATGCTTTCACACTTTCACATAACATTGACTTTTATTAAACTAGTATTTGTAGTACTACTTAAAAATTATAAGAGGGCTATTATGCGGATAAATTCTCACGATACGTCTGCTTTGCATATGGCAGGAGCACCAGTGTTAGGTATCATTTTACACGTACATGCTTTGCGATTTCTCTGCTTGGGAGTTCGCCGCTAATTCTTTCCCACCCAAAAAAGAGAGCGTCTTGAGTCTCACAAATTGACAGAATTTGTCACGGTCTATCAGCAAAGAATATATAAGTGAGAAGAAGACCAGCTCTCATAGGCCCCTATGTAAACCTGTTCCGGAGGCAACGGTTACCTCCATCGAGGTGGTGAAGTATTGCTAGAAAAACAACCTGCCCCCTAACAGAGGGTCCCTCCGTCCTTACCCCGTAAGCAACCCCATTCCCCTCCGCTCCCAACAAACAACTTTCTCGTTGTTTCTCCCCACTCATGTAAACAGCTAATGAAAAGTGACTCAAAACCCCGTCTGCTTTTGTTCTTTACAGACTTATATGGCTTTGAAAAAGGCTTACTTATATTAAACAAGGAAAATATTTACTTGTGACGAAATCATTAAAGAATAAATATAATTTATTATTTTAACATAGGTACATCATTTAAATAGATATCGGTCACTTAAAGATGTCACTTTAAACAGTCACTTTAAAGATGGCGAAAAATTTGTTGTTAAACAAGTTTAGAGACGCTATGATGGATGAAAGATGTGCGCATGCGTCGGCTCAAAAACCTTTGGCGCTTTTCTTGTCATACAGAGGGACCTTGCTGGCCCCCTGCTACGTATCGGAGAAGCTAGACTTCTTCTCACATTATATATTCTTTGCTATCAGACACTAAGAACACCGAGAGAGTAACAACTCGTAGAATATTTCCCATAAAAATTTTGATAAATATACCCTGATTTAAAATAATTTTAATGAAATTTTATTTTGATAAAAACTTTAATGAATATACTTCTAGTTTTCTTATTGTATATATATATATATATATATATATATATAATATTCAATCAAAAGTACGATGTTACGGTATTTTTTTGAACACATGCAATCTGTAACCATTGATATATTTTCAGGATTTTAATTCGAGCATTAAAATTTCATATTGCGTATAACTTTTTTTTAAAAATAAAGAAAAGAAAAAGAAAAAAAGCATATTCCTTACATATAAAATATTGAAATTTTTCCTTTCCATAAATAGTTCCAAATTCGATAATGGTTGGAATAGCTTTGACTTCCTACTAGAAAATTTCTGACCGAAGACACATTTTTCGTTCTGCTAATACATTAAGTCTGTAATTATTGATACAGACTGTATTTGTTAGGTACTGATTTTTTCAGATCAGGTTCAGGGAAAACTGCATATAACTAATAGATCCTACTGTTTATTTGTTTCGTGGTCAAGAAAAGGATTTAAAACTCATAAGATTTTCAAAAATGACGAATTCTGGAAAAATAGCATGTTTGAAGAATTAAAACAATTTTATTTTAATTGTCTACTTCCATTTCTACTTACTATTTTAATTGTCCTACTTTTCTACATCTTATACATTTTTGTAATTAAATATCAAGAGCAGATTAGCTTGTTTTATTGTATATGTCTACTAGTTTTAATGTTTATTAAGTGAGAGTAATTGCATTAATCATGGAATTTTTTTATCAGTACCTATACCTAAATGTTCGATGAATCGTATTTTATGTCATATGTTTGGATTAAAAAGTAAATTAAATTAGATTTTAATTTTTACATTTTTTTTACAAAATTTGAAGAAAATATATTAAAAATTAATTTTAATAAGTATGCTTTTCATGCTAAAGCATTGAGACGAAAATAAAAATAATAATGTAAAATAAACTGAAAATAATGAAATATTAATAATAAAATAAACTAATATTATATAAAAATATTATAAATTATAAAAGCATTAAAAAATTTTTTTAAAAATTAATCATTAAAATAATTATTTTTGTTCCCTTAGTTACAAGCTCGTGGTTCTGATTGAGGCTGGTCTTCAAAAGCCTTCTTGGCATTTGTTTGGAAACAATTCTTAGGGGGTCGGGGGTCAAGAACCAGTTTCGGGGGTTCTTGTACTCTCCCCTCAACTAGGAGGAGGAGGGAGTGTTACTTCTGCGTCATTGTAAATAGTCTGAGAATAAAATAATAAAGAAAAGAGGATACCCTTTTACTACCCGCTACACATTTTTATTTGGAAGAGTATGCATGGAATACGTAGAGTTTGTTTAAAATACATTAGTATCAAAATGATAATACCCAAGTAGCATCTGATATTAGATATTACCAGAAAATCGACAAAATCTAACGTTATCCTGCACAACTTCTAAGATTAGAAAGATACAAAAGGTCGCTGTTTGCTCAGCATCGTATAATATTGGATTCAATGCAAACTAAGATTATCTAGCGTTCGCCATAGTATTATTTTGCATTAGTTTTAACGCTTTATAATATTAGGTTTTGTATTTTCTGATATTATCTTGCTTTGCTCTTTATTTTTGGAGTAAGCAAGAGGAGGATTTGGGTGGTAGTAGAATAATTCGGCGATATAATTTTATTTAATTTTCTGTATTGCTGTGAAGCTGTAAAACATAGAATAGTTTTATAATGTCATTCCATGCATTATTACACAGCAATGCAGAAATACTAAATAAAATGTTAGCGAACTCTGCTACCATCCATTTTCCTCCCTCTTACTCCAAAGTATATCTTATGTTCTGCTGATTTTCCTGAATATTTCAAATTTATTTAAGAAATAATACTATATCACAACTTTTATTGATATTTTTTTCCTTTCTTCATGCAATGGGTTTTCTGACAAATTTTATATCATTAATAATTTTCAAGTTTTTAATTTTAAAATGTACTCTTAATTTATTTATTTTTAAAAATGAGCTTATTTTAACAAAATCTCAATTGAATTTGTTAGTTTGTAATATCTATACATATTTTTTTTTAAATGCGTAACTTAAGCCATTTGCAATTTCACAATTATCATTCATTATTTATATTCTGAAATTGTAAATTAAGAAAACAACACCACATAATTGCTAAGTTAAATTTACATTTGAATTGAGTCGAAAATTTAGCTTAACTTTTTTTTCTACTATATAACTAAGTCATTCATTTCCAAAAATATTACAATAAAATTATATCTCGAATTTTTAAACTGTTATTTTTTGTAATAACTGAAACAATAAAGAAAATTTAAAAAAAATTCAAATTACTTACTTGCATAAATTATTTCACTTCTATCACTGAAATTAAAGAGAGAACTACTTATGTAACTTTATCCTTTTAGAATCTGAAATTTTACTTACAAAGCACTTGAAACAAAACCTAAAGGCACCTGTAGAAATATTTTCAGGGAGTGGAAACAGAAAAAGCCTACAAATGCATACAAGAATGAGACGAAAAAACATAATACTTTTTTACTTGCTTTTATATTGCTTTTATATTGCTTTTATATTGATCCAAATTTGACTACCATCATCAGTACTTTTGAAAAACCTTGCTATCACAAAATATTCTTTATAATATAAGCAATATTCTTTTCTAAATTGATCAGGAATTTTTATCATAATATAAATGTTATTCAGTCAAAAGAACTTTTTACGACTATAATTATTTTACAATTATATTATTTTAAACATGATAAAAATAAAAAAGCAGAAATTTTTGTCTCAAATTTTAAATGAATAATTATGTGAAAATTTCCAAAATTAAAATAATAAACACAATGTTGATAATGAAAATCCTCAAGAGTTTGAGTTATACTTTAAAATCAGCATTTAAAAAAAAAATTGCTTCCGATATCATCACAGAAATTAAATGGAGAAATACTTATGTAGCTTTATTCTTTAAGTATCTGAAATTCTATTGAACAAAACACCTAAAACAAAACCCAAACACAACGTGGAAATTTTTTCAGGGAGTGAAACCAGGAAAGCAACTAATATTATGAAAATTGCTATTATTTTTTGTAATGTAAAAACTACTTTTAGGGGCACATCAGAAATTATCATCAATTCGATAATTATTTAAAGGTGTTATGTACTAAACCAACAATCTTTGCAAACAATTTACATAATATTTTAATTTCAAAACTGTCAGTAAATATTATGTTTAATCTAAATTAAATTTGCACAAACATATAATAGCAATCAAGAACGAGACGAAAAAATAATAACATTTTTAACAGCATCTTTTAAAAGTTGCCTTTGGTATGAATGATCAAAATTTGATTACAATCTATTACTCTTTTGAGAACGTTGCTATAAAAATAATGATTTTTGTTTATAACAATTCCATTGCTTTCATTTCGCTGATTTTAGATTATGTGTTATGACATAAATAGGTTTAGAAAAAAGTAGGTGTAATATGTAAACATTTTAAACAGAGCTTTTCAGAAAATAAATTTAAAAAAATTAAGCAGACGCTAGAGTCAATTTTCTGGTATTGATCAATTAGCCATAAAAAAAAATTAAAAAAATTATGTATTTAAAAACCTGCTTTGCAAAGAACCTTACTGATAAAAACTTAAACAAGATTCTACTCTACGGTGGTTTAAATTTTTTGCTTTAATAATAATGTAAATAAATGTTCAGCTAAATTTTTAATATTAAGCAAAAGAAATTTTTACTATTATCATTATTTTAAACATCATAAAAATATATATATACACTTCTTATCTCAAATTTGAACTAAATAATTCAAAACTAAAGTAAAAATGCAATGCTAGTAGTATAAATGCCCATAAGCTTAGAGTTACTGTTTAACAATGATGTTAAAATAAAATTCTTTCCGATTTGTGAAAATTTAAAAGAAACTTTATTTTATTTTATCAACATCTAATTTCAAAATGCTTAAGCATTACTATCATGACTATAAAAAAATTTCTAACATTATATCTTATTAAGTTTTATTAATGAACACATATCTGCCTATCCCATTTTCTAAAATTTCGAAGATTTATTACAAAAATGCAGTATAAATAACACAATGCAGTACTTAAGAATAAAAAAATTAATCAAACCAAATCATGACAAACATTATTTCACAATTTAATTATATCATTTTAAAACAAAACACAATATAAACTTCACTCAACTATAAAAGCAATATATTCTTACCGTCATTGTTTAATATAAACATAATCCTTAAGAACACATATTTGTCATTAAATAAAATAATTTTTATTTTTAATGCAAAAGGCAACAGTTCCGACTATGTGTTATCATTTTAATTATTATTTTTAAATAGAAAGAATTCCAAAACTTTACAGTCATTTATTTCATGCAGTTCAAAGTTCTTTTCCCTTCACT
Organism: Parasteatoda lunata; assembly: GCA_949128135.1. NCBI lineage: Eukaryota > Metazoa > Arthropoda > Arachnida > Araneae > Theridiidae > Parasteatoda > Parasteatoda lunata. Next base: position 114,990,982 of record OX421972.1, on the reverse strand, counting down.
TGCAACTTTTTGCTTATGTGCAACTATATTTCAGACCAATAAACTGATGAATTGTTGCTTGATTGAAAGATTTTATAAAATTGTCAGCAACGACAGTAAACAACGTGTAACACACAGCAGCGATAAATCACACAGAGATACATCTTTCGTCAAACTTCTACACAACAACAAGAGGAATTTCAGCTCCGGCAGATTTAATGAAAATCGAACAGCATATACATTATATCTATATACATTATATCATTATACATATATTATATCTAACAAAAAGAGATAAACTGAAAACTGCGGAGATCTGTACTTGGGTATTAATAAAGCATGATTTCGTTAGAGAAAATTACTTGAATGTTTCTCATCTACTTTTTATGATATATTTTAATTTGTATAAACTGTTTTACTTATTCTTTTGCTTTGTGAAGTATTTAAATCAAACACTTTTTTACCCAACTCTACAGAGTAGTTTTGAAAATTACAAGAATCAAACAAAAGGAGTAAATAAATTAATTAAATGACTACGATAGTTGTTTAATTAAGTACACACGTAGTTGTTGACATGGAATGATTGAACGAAAATGGTTTTTAAATAGTTGCAAAATAAGTCATGAAAAATTCTTTCATTTGTACAAAGAATTTTGTTTTATTTGAAAACTATGTAGGCGATAGTATCAGGGGGTCTGTGTTGCGAGGATGCGTTAAAATTTTTGTAATAAAATTAAAATTTAAAAAAATTTTATTGAAAGAGAATTTTTAATTTTCGGTTTTAAGGCTGTACCGCAATAATGTACTCGTTTTGGTACATAAATGTTTGGCTTTTTCCTAATGAAACGAAGCAATGTGTTATAAAAAACGCGACTCGCGTAACAGTTTTGTTTGCTTTTTTTCATCTACAAAATAAAAGTATCTATACCTGAATGCAGAAAAGTTTATAAAATTATTAATTTAAAGTTAAAGGAAATTAATTGTACTTAATTTTGAAATGATATATTAAAATATATTTTTCACTACTATTTTTTAAGATCCAGCAGATAATAAAATTAAGATAACTCTCATGTCTAAACATCATCCTCTAGCTCACTGTTACAAGTATTTTTGAAGAATCCAATTCAAAAACTAGAGTAAGTATATATAATTTTGTTAGCTAGGACCTCTCGAACTAGTTAGATATATATATTTTTTTAATATAGATTTTTTTTCTTTTACTTGTTTTTTATTTTGCTCGTAAATTATTAATGCTTACATTTGAAAGTATAAGCTACCTTTTATTCATTTACTAAAGTACCACCTGTGATTGTTAAAAATTGCAGAGGTCTCTGATAAAATGCTTGTTATTTGATTTTTGTCAATTGTCATTTAATGATTAGTTCTGTTTGAAAGATTTTAAAACAAAATTCTTGTCTTAGAATTGCAGCACTAATTTATTATTCAAATGATAAAGATAGCTTTAACAAAAAAAAACTTTTAGTATAACGGTTTATAACTGATAACATGCAAAAAACTAGTCCATAGTATTGTTATTACTTATTGTTTTATAAAATATACGGAGCACACAATTAAGATATTACGCTATTTCTCTTTTATACTTTATTTAAATTTGGATTTTATTATTTCGTTTAGACATTGTAAAAATATTAATTTCGCATTATGTTGTATTTTCTTTTAATCCTTAAATGAATACTGTGTTATTTTAAAGTTGCTTACTTTTTTTTAAATAAAATTTTTTTTATATATTAAAACGCATTGGATTTTTGAAAGTTTATAATTTAATTTTTCAGTTGTATTTTTTTAGGATATAAAACTTAATGCAAAGAATGCTTTTTTAAATCAAATTTATGATAATTATTCTTAAAATTTTACATAATTAAAGTTAAAAAATGAAGCTTATTAAATTCTAACAGATTAAAAATCTCAACAACTCAAAGATCCGAACTTACTCTCCATCTGCACTAACTACACTAATTATGCTTTCTACTACTTTATCAAAACAACATGAACAATATATTAAATAAGAAAAAATGTAATTATTTGAAAAAAAAAATTCTATTTGACTCCAAGAGAATGTAGGAAAAGACATTAAGATTTACTCGTCGTGAATCATGAAAAATACAGTTCTCACATTTTTCAATAACATCAGAAATATAAAATAACCCTTTAAATATACCTTTAGGATCACCATTATTATGCAAGTTAATTTCGCTCCTAAAAAAATAAAATTGCATCTTGTTTTGTTTTTGGCAAGTATCAAAGACGCATTTTCGTAACACTAAAAAATGGCGACAAAAAAAGAATGGTTTTTTGTTGTTGTTTTTTTTTTGTTTTGTTTCGCAAGCATTCTTTATGTTACGTTAAAATTTAAATGGGCCTTTCATGTTATACCATTAAATTTAGGCATTTTTCAGGCATTAGGTTCAAAGTACTCTTATAAGAATATACCTATTTTTTTCTCTTTATTTACAAATATTTTTCCGATGTGTTCTGGATGTTCCTCCTCTAAAAAAAAAGTGATACCATTTTGTTTTCATTTGCATAAGAAAGAAAACAAACATTTTTCTTTTTTAAATTTAATCAGCCACAATAAAGATGGAACGTTACAATGCTACATTAAAGACGTCTCCAGTGTAACTGAATGACTGTTCATATGGAAATCGCAGGGATTCGGCACATACAGCAACGCCCCCTATAGTTCGTTGCGATCGCGAATACACACATCTGTAACAGCAATGAAATCATGTTATGTTGTTGGTAATAGAAATGTAAAAATTATTGAGAAGTTGTTCTTCAAATGCTTGGCGTGTTCTGCTTCAATGTTTGGCATGTTATGATTAGTTTTTTCAAGAAGTTTTACCTTTTCTTTAGGGAAATTTTGCTTCTTTTTCGATGCTAAGAAAATGGCGTCCGTCATTGCCATTGGTTATGTGGGAACTAATGCACGATATTTACAGTCTCCCGCTAGATGGCGTACTCGAGTGTTGCGATCGCGAATTATTACTAATCTGTAGACAAACTACTACCGTTCTGCTGACGACGTCACTTGAAAAGGTTTCGTTATTAAAATCTGTAATAGTGACAAAGCCAGCTTAATAAGTTTAATAAACGTTTTTAGTTTTTTTTGTTTTGTTTTGATTTTGCTGATGGCTGAATTTTCATTTTTGGTACTGTTAGCTGTTTTACGGTGTCTATCTTTATTTTTGAAATGAAGTACTGAAGTAATATATTATAAATAAACAGTGAAATTCGCATTTATTGAAAATAATCACAACACGCAAATGGGTAGTGTATGTTTTTTGAATTGCATTAAACATTTGAAATGAATTGAGATGGAAATATCATTACACAGAGATATGTGTTTACTAAAAGGTAAATATTCCTCTTGAAATCTTGGAAAGTTTTTAAATTGTACTGCATCAAATAGTTGCATTTTTATGAAAACTGCGAATAGGTGTTTTACATGCCATCTTAAATTTTTGATTAAAATGCAACATCCTCTTTAAATTAACGAGCCCTTAAATTCTTTCTTTTGCCAGATGTGAAAATAATTAAAGGTAAATCAACCATTTTCGAATCTTGAATTTGCTGACGGTTTTAAGGAAATCCGAGATGTTCTAATAATTTTGGGGGAAGATTTGTGCAGCAGAATGATCACCAAATCGTGTGAATTTCCATAAAGGGGCCTGCAAAAGAACTAAAAAGGGAAGGAAAAAAAAAAACATCTCAAAAGGGGACCAACCTAAAGGGTTTAAGTTGTAGAAATCCCAGGCAAATCATTTTATTTTACATGTTATTTTTTAATTAGCAGGTTTAAAATTTATTTAGCGCCTGGGCGATTGTAATTGACACAACAGATCACAATATGGAAGTATTCCCAATTTTTGAATAAGTCTTGTTGTCATTTACATTCACAAAATTTTTTAAAAATTTGTAAAATAAAAATAATGAAAATTAAAAATTAGATTTTATGGCTGTAACACATGATATTACGTCAATAAAACCCAGTTTTTAATTTTTTTAAATTGATGATAGCTACTTGAAATTGGTGTGAGTAGAGTCATTTTGCAGAAATTAGTTGGACTGCTCATATTATTTTTAGCACCTGGGAAAAATTTCACAGGAATTTTCCTGCTTTGAGTTATTTTCCCTTTCAATAACACAGAGATATTGCTCTTTTTCCTTCTTTTTTTATGCTGGAAAACCTGCGTCTCTAGGCTTGAAAAAGCCGAGACTAATGTTCGGAAGGTTAAATCGAGTAATGAGTTCTTAAAATCTGCAGATATGACACTTGTTAATGGTGGATTTACTTGTACATTGCTTTTTTGCATGTTCGCTTTTAATCAGTTTAGTAGAAAGTGATCAAAATGAAAGTGGATATGAAAAACATGTATTAGTAGGGATGATTTCCGCATTGCTTTGGCGTCTACGCCAAAATAATTACCAAATCTCGAAGATCTCTCGGCAGTTGCCTGCGAGACATTAAAAGAGCATTGCAGGGAACCATCTCAATGGGTGCAACACTCATAGCCACCCCCTGAAAATGTTTCGTATTTTGTATTTTCACATATTGTTTCGTAATATAAAGAATAAAATAAAGAAACTAAACAAGTCGAGTTTACTTGTGTGTGGCTGTCTGCAAAGTACCTATTTATATTGACGCTATAACTTATAGATTTCCCCGTGACAGAATTGCTGCGACACGGTGACATTGTTGCAGAACGTCACAGAGTTCTTGCAGAATGATTTTTCTTTTGAAAATAATTACTTTTCTTCAGAAGTTTACACATAATATTTGAATCATGCCTTTAAGTAATCACTTTCTAACGCTCTCAATTTATACGATAGTATTGTGAAACGATGTGATGTTTCCACTGTATTTTCAGCGGTTATTGATTTTTATGTGGATTTTAAATGTCCCGATATATTTCATGCCATATAGAAAATTCGAATCGTGCATTTGAGTATTTACTTTTTAAGGCAATGATTCTATCGAATTTTATGCAGTTATTGCTATTAATTTATCCATAGTATTTAAATCAGATGTTTTATACAATATTATTTATTACAATAACCTAACCTCGAAAAGAAACACGCATTTAGCTTGATTGCGTTGTCGATCTTTTTTTCTTCAATTACTACTATGGATTTCATGATTTGTAATTTTTTTTTTTTTTACTGTGATGATTATTTACAAAATGCAAAGAAAGAAATATTGTGTGTTTTCCTCCCCTCAACAAAATGTGAGAATATCACCACATACCAGAATGAAAATTTTTTACATGTTCCATTAAAAAAAAATTTGATCTTTTTTTTTTTTGTTGCTAACACAGTGTTTTTATTATTTTAAATGAGTAACATATATGTTTGTTCTTATTAAGAGTATCTTTCAGAAAGATATTAGTGCTAGAGAAAAAATTCTACCACAGGGTAGATTTTAGTGATAACCTTTTTGTTTTCTTATTTTGACCTTTGACTCTATTCTCTTAGGTTTACAGTTGTAAATGAAATTCTAAAAATTATTATAATTTGTTCTTAAATGCATGTGACTTTCCTATTTATATATGTATATAGATTATGACGCTTAAAATTGTTAATGTAAAATGTTTGTCATGATTTTATATCCTAAAGGGCCATTCTCCACTGTAAACACTCTAAACCTCAATTTTTATCTTACTTGTACATATTTTTTATTTATTGAATAATAAAGTACATAGGTTAAATCTTAAAAAATTAGATGCAATAATAGTTATATTGAAATTTTTATTATGGAAACAATTCGTAAAATTTAGCTTTGTACTTGTTAAGTTTTCATGTTATAATCAACATATTTACATTAATTTTTTTAGCTGAAAAAATATTATAGCATTTCAATTTTCTTCTTTTTTTTAAGTATATCTATATAATACTCTTATTTAAAAATGAATTAAAAATTTAAAAATCTAATTAAAATTATGTAAAAAATAACAATTTATTTGAGCAGAAATTGGTTGTCCCGTGCATAACACAAAAACATGATAATTTTTATTTTTCTCACTTATTTTTAGAGCGAAACAGAAACTGCTTCAACTTTACTTTCTTTCTCTTAGTACTGACTTATATTACAAAGGAAGTTCCTCTAAGTTTAATATTAGATAAAAAATTAGCACTTATTTTCATGTCCCGTGCATAACTTAGATTTCTCTAAAAATCGGGTAAATCAAATCCCCCAAGAGCATTTATAACTATAGGTGGCTGAATAACTTTAACAACTTCCTCTTGTTGTAAAACACTTTTTCTCCCGTTTAGGCGATTTCCAATATTTTCCAGGCTTTTCCATGGCAGAAACTTCAATATCATTTCCCAGCACTTGCTTAACTTCTCTAGCATATAAACTATAATCATATTTCACAACAACCCAATTTCCTCCAATACTTTTTGTGGTGTCAATTGCCCTGGTATTAAGATTTCCTTTCATTGGTGCTGCAGTATTTTTATAAAATTTTAAACCAGAAGGTGAATATGTAATTCCATGCATTTTAGAAATTCCTGGTAAAGTATTACTCTTGCGTTGGTTCAGATATTATTATCTCTGTTTATATCTTTATCTAAAAATAGCATCATTGTAGTAGATGTATAGCTTTTTTTACAACATTTACAAAATCTTCTACAGACTGCACAACTGGAGCTGTAGATTTTTTTTGACTCAACAGGGTTTTGTACCAAGCATTTTGCCTCACCACCATTTCCATCCACCACACCTTTGCCATGGGCAGTTGCAAAATATTTCCAGTAGAAAGTCTTTTTGAATTTCTATGGTCTTGTAGCAGCAAGGTCATGAACCTATTTTTAAACTTTGATGAAGGTTTATCTGTCCAGATTACCTCTTCAAGAAATTTGTTTTCTTCAACATTTGACTTGATTTCTTTATAAATTTTTTCAATGAAAGCTTTGACAGTATTTTTTTTTTCTTTCTCACAAATGTCGGAACATATTAGGTAAGTATTGCATTTTTCGTGCAAGAATACTGCAGCTGTAAATAAAGTTATACCTTTTTGAGTCCAAAGTACACTCTGTACTTGATCCTCACATGAACAGCTATAGTTCATAGCAAAATTATTTTATCATTTTGGAATTGAATTCTTTTTGCGTTAATATGAAACCTTATTGATGAAAAATTGTCGCACATACTTTCCAAAACTTATCCAATGCATGTCTGCTTTACTTGGCAATATAATTTTGCATCTTCACTTTGCCCCCTTTTTTTCCAACAAACAATTATGAGAAAGATCTTCATTACATTTTAATTTTTGCCCATAGCAGCAATTTTTACAAAATCCTTGCCAACATGAAGAGTTTATCGAATCATTACAGAGTGTTTCTTTCCAAAATAGTTTTGAATCATATGGAACTTTTAGTGCTTTAAGCTGAAGAAAGAAGTTTTCACATCACTCTGTTTCTGGGGTAAATAATGATCACCTAAGTTTTACTTTAAATTTATTATTTTTTTTTTTTAAATTTGAGTTATGGACAAGAAAGCTTGTACACTTTACTAAAGTATAACTACATTTACTTAATAATAGTTTTTTGTTTAATCAAACAAAATAAGTATCTTTTAAACTGCTTTCTGTATTTTCCATTTCAAAGATGGGCCTCAAAATGTGCACATTTCTGCAAAGATCCTCCTCCTTCTCTTAAAAATAAATATTTTGAGTTATACTTTCTTTTTCTATGATATGAAAATAGTGTAAGCTTTCGTTTAATTGTTTCATATTTACTGTAAACATTATAATTGATTATAGGAAACTATAACAAATGTTGCCCCCTACAGATGGGGTAATTATTGATCACTGGGGTAATTCCTGATCATTATCATTTCTTTTTATAAATAGTATTAAAAATAGTGAATAAATAGCTGATTGTCTCTTCTTAAATAACAGTTCATATTTATTAAGAGGAGCAACCATAAAATATATTTTAACTGTGATCACAAAATTTGTTTAACTATATACAAGACAAATGTGTTCTGATTTGCACCATTTCTTGTTTGTCTTACCTTGCTTTGATCTTAATTTTAGTCCCGCAGTGGACTGATCGTTAAGACACAGTTCCCAGCAGATCACCGAAGTCAAGCATCACTGGCTGCGGTCAGTGTGCGGGTGGGTGACCACTTGGATTAGTCTGCGTGGGGACCGAGGGTGTGCAGTACCTATTGGTCCTCGTTAAACTGTTCTACTGTAAAGTGCTCGTCTTCGCGTGCAAGTCGTTAGGCTGCCGAAGCGAGGGTGCCACCCACTCTGCAGAGGATCAAAATTGTGATGACATGTCTTCGGATCATCCTCAGGGATGTTTCCCAGACCGCCGCCAATAGCCTATTGTGCAGCTCTAGTGCGACGTAAATGAACTGCTACTACTATCTTAATTTTATGTGAGTACATTGTTAGGATAATTTTTAAGTTTATAAATTAGCCTAATATAAATATGGTGAGAAGTTATAAGCCTAAAAAGGATACTAAGCTTCTAAAAAGCAAAATTAGGGATTTTTTTTTAATGATTGAAAATTAAAATTTCAGTGTGAGAGCTGTTGACACACCTTACTTAACTTTGCACTCTCACTTAATGAAGTTACAAAATCCAGCAAAAGAAACCCATGTGGGAGCTCTTTCTTTTGTTCCAGCAGAACATGAGAATAAGTTGGCTGCTTGCCTAAAATGTATGATGATGCAAAGATTTTTGGGAAATTTAAAGTGTTAATCTTTATTCTTGCTTTTTAAATAAATCGTTTTATTAGCTGCTTAAACATATCTTTTTGGTTTATTTGTTTGATCTTGATGTCTTATTTGTTAATTACCATTGTATAATTATTTTTAAACAGTCCCTTTACTATAAAAACTGGTGATCAGTAATTACCCCAGAAGTGATCAGGAATTACCCCAGAAATGATCAAGAGAAGGGGTAATTCCTGATCACTAAAAATTTAAAATCTTTCAAATTCTAATTAGATTTTCAAACAAAAGAAGGTGGCATAAAACTCATCTCATATAGCCTCAAACTTCCAGTAAATATTAATATTCTATCTTGAATAGTTTTTTCACAAAATAGATGTTTGCATTTTTTGATCGGGAATTACCCCAGGTCACCCTACTGATCTTCTGGTGTTTGATGCAGCAGAAAAACATTTTCTGGTCTTAACTTTCAAAATGTGGAAAAGTTGATGGAAGAATTTGGGTATTCATCCTTAAAAACTGAATATGCTTCACAGGGGCTTAGTTTTGAACATCCTAAACTGGTTCTAACAGGACATGTGGGCTTTATTGCCTAAACTGACTAAAACTGCTTTGTTTTGCTGGAGATTTAGATAAAGATTTTCATGATTTTCTCATTGCTTTTCCGAAAGCTTGAAAAATCTTGTTGGTATTTTCAATTTGGCTTCTTGATGGTGTATTATTTCTAAACTCTGTTCTTTCGTTGGTGATACAGTTGTAATTATCCTTTATAATGATTTATAAAGCTTCTAATCCAGATCACAAACTAAATTCAAAATATGAATTAGTGTTGCCACATCAAAATATGCATAATTAAATCAAGTGTATGCCTCTGTGTGTAATAAATTGCAGACATGTCCCGTGCATAACATTAGTTATGTCCCGTGCATGACACAAATAAATTAAATTTAGAATTTTATCGAATGATGTATTTGGAAAACATGTAGCATAATTTAATAGAAGTAATATTTATCAGCTGAGAAAAAAAATATAATGACAGTAAACAACTTCTAAATTCACAGAGTTTATGAAAAATAGAAGTCAGGGTAGAAATTAATATTTTTTCTGAGTCCCGTGCATAACGACTATATTAAATCCCTTTTCAAGTATTTAAACTTTAATTTTTGATTTGTTTTCTATACAATCTTTAAGAAACAGACCTGTTTTGAAGTGAATTGTTAAAAAAATATTTATTACCCCATTATTTTACTATTTTTATATACTTCAAAAGCCTGCAAATGTCCCGTGCATAACAGGAGAATGGCCCTAAAACAGTTTTTTATTTAAAATTTATCATTAAGTTTTGGGGTATAAATTATGGTCAATTTTCTTTTACTTTGGTTCTGGTATCCTCATATAGTTTTATTGAATGTTAAAATTAATTTTAAGACATTATGTAGGAAATGCAAAACTTATAGTTTTTAAATTTCTCTTCTTTGATTATTTTTCTTTAGCTGTAAATTAATTGTTTCTCAAATGTTTTTATTCAGTGTAAAATTTTGTGATACCTACAACAATTATAAATTTTCTTTTAAAAAATTACAATTCATTTTTTTTTGGAAAGGAAGTTAGAAAAGTTTGTTAGGAAAGGACGGAAAATTTGCAAACAGTTGATAAGAAATATTTGTAAAAATTATTCTGTTAAAAATATTAATTATTTTATTTGATAAGTGTAATTTGAAGTTTGCATCCTTGATGTTAAATATGTAAACTTTTGTTATTTATTATTGCAGACTTTTAAGCAAACATAAATTTTCATCAATAAGCATGATTTGGCAACATTTTTCAGTTGATATGGTGATATCTCCACAAAGTAAGTTGAATAACAATTTCAATGCGTTTTACTTTTCTTAGGCGCTAAACTTTACTGATTCTTAATTAACTTAATTAATTAACTTAACTATTCTTAATTCCTGGCTTTAAATTCTTTAACAAATTCTATTTCTGGAGAAAAAAAGTGAACTAATTTCATCATTATGTTCCCCGTGGCAGAATCACAGGGACACGGCGACATTGTTGCAGAACGTTACAGAGTTCTTGCAGAAACATTTTTTTTGTTGAAAGATTTTTCTTTTGAGAAATGTAGTTTTCTTTTTTACAGAAATTTACATGTAATATTTGAATCATGCATTTAGATAATCACTTTTTGACGCTCTCAATTTACGCAGATAGTAATACGTAATACGCAGATAGTAGTTACGTAAATCGATGTCATATTTCGATTGTATTTTCGGCAGTTATTGATATTGATTTTCAGGTGGCTTTTAAATACCACGATATATTTCAAGCAATATGGAAAATTCAAATCGTGCATTTAAGTATTTACTTTTTAAGGCAATAATTCTATCGAATTTTTGAAAGTTATTGGTATTGATTTCTACATAATTTTTGTTTTTCAATTCGATATTATTTATTATTTCAACCTAATCTAGAAACAAAACACACATATGAGTAATCTCTTTTAGAGAAGTCCGATTCGTCATTGATCGTTTTTTTGGAAACGGATTTTTTTATTTTTATTTTTTATTGTGATGATTATTTACAAAATGCGACAAAGGAAATAATCAGTGCGTTTTTCCCTCAACAAAATTTGAGAACATTCCCCATAATATTAAAATAAAAAATTTTTACGTACTATATTAAAAAAAAAAAAACGTGAATATTCGCTTTTGTTATTTTAAATTAGTAACATACATGTTTGTTGTTTTTAAAAGTACCTTGCAGAAAGATATTAGTGATAGAGAGTTTTGTTGCAGATAACTTGAAAAAATTCTGCCACAGGGATTATGTTACCTGTATTTAAATTAAAAGATTCAATGTAACTGTTATAGAAAATTTTTTATGCCAAATTTCTCATCAATTTTTGAGTTTTTATGATAAAAACTTATTGGTGTGATGTTTTTTTTTCACACAAAATTAGCATACAAAATGTTATTTGTACCAAATATAATTTCGAAGTTAAAGTTAGTTTTTAAATTTTTCAAATTCTTTGCTCTGAATCAGTATTTGTATACAACAATATGCACAGTTTTCTGATCATATTAACTCATTAAAATTAAATGATAAGTATTGGTGGAAACCACATTTTCCAAAGTTTATGGCGTTTCAAAAACATAAAAATTAAACTTGAAGTTTTATTGTAAATGTTGCGTGGATTTATATAGTACCTACCATTTCTAAAAACTTTGATCATGATGTTTTAAACTGCATACCACGTTTTAACTTTGAACATCTTTCCGAACTGTTGTTAGGGGTGAAAATCTTGGTTCTAAGAAGATAATTGAACATTGAACCTAAACTTACTATAGTATATACAATTTTTATAGAGATTTAAATAGCACCATATCCAGAGATCTCCCGAAAAATAAAAAAGGATAGGATGCTTTATCAAAAACATGGGCACCATCAGTTTTGAAGGACACTAATCTTACAAATTATATTTTTAACTAGATTAGAGTCAGCCCTTCAAAACAGAATTCATAGTACTCAAACAAAAATGAGAAAAAATATTTTATGCATATTGACTTAGCCTAAAAATAATTAGTAGTAGTTATTGCAACCTCTTATTTAAAAAAAAAAAAAAAAAGAATTATATTTTCCCTTAAAAAAGGGGGGGACAAAATTTTTTAAAAAAGGGTGAGGAGGATACATTTATTTCCATAAAAGGGCATGCAGGGTAGGCCACCCTTCTAAAAATACTTAGGGGGAACAATGCCACATCTAATAGTAATAGGTATGGCATGATTATGATACCTTTTAAAGTTTTGGACAGAAAATGTTTTAACTTTTGAAGCTGGAAAAAATATTAGTTTCATAAATAAGGATAACCTGAAACTTAGATTTGAATTCAATTAAATTAGGGGTACATGAATAGAATATTCCCTACTTTTGGATAGAGTCATTCAAATGAATATCTTCAACGAGACATTAGAAAAGAAAACAAGCAGAGGCTGTCCACAAGGAGGTGTTCTATCACCTTTACTTTGGAATCTGGTTGTAAACAGCCTAATAAATCATCTAAATAATATAGGCTACTATACCCAGGGATATGCGGATGACATTGTCATACTCATCCTTGGTAAAGATTTTTACATAACTTGCCAACTAATGCAAAACGCTCTAAGTTATGTAAGCAAATGGTGCAGGGAGAGGAATCTGGACATAAATCCACAGAAGACCAATCTAGTACCATTCACTCGTAAAATAAAAAGGGATGACTTTTTTATTCCAAAACTTTTTGACGTTCAAATCAATATTGCTTCCGAGGTGAAATTTTTAGGCTTAATCCTTGACCAGAAACTCACCTGGAACCTTGGCGAACAAAGAGCACGGGGCGAGCTCATATGATCAGAAGGTCAGGTCCCCAATCGTGGTTGCCGGGAGAAAAGTGTTGAACCAAGCAGACTCCTCAATTCTGCTTTTAACATGTAAAGTCTATGGCGGGCTTGTCATACTTTGAATCCATTTTTCTTGTTTAAGAATCGGAGTGATCAATATAAAAAAAATCCTAATAATTTTTTCAATCTTTCCTATCCACGAAAATGTAGGTCAATTTTTTTTATCTTTATTACTTTTTGTAATATTGCCTTTGAAACTCAAGTCAATTTCTACCTTTGAGTAAGGGAGGAAGGCAACTTCCACCCCCAAGTTCATTCTCCAAGAGAGGATTGCGGTCTAATCTTCTCCGTAGGTGGTCTTGGTCTTGCTCCCTCCCTCCCAAATACTTTTACTCTGTTCAACTCTTTTGAAAATCTTTTTCTCTCTCTGTCCTTTTGAAGAACTGATATGGGGAGCTTTTATAAGCTTGTAATTTATTATGGAAATTATATTCGCTGATAATTCGTTCATTCTACATACATTTTATTTATTTAGTAGTAATACTTTTTCTTGTTTTTATTCATTTTGAGAGTGGAATTTATTTTTTAAATACATTATTCCCCCTTTTTTTAAACTTTTTTCCTTGTTTTTTAAAGATGTTTCAGAATAAAAAAAAATTAGCTTCTGAATAAAGTGAGATTAACTAAAATCGAGACAATGACGTAAAGATATTCCAATATACTATAAAGCATCACAAAACTGCAGTTTTCCTTTTTTAAAATATATATATATATATCGTACACTCATTTGTAGGTTTAAAAAGACATTTACATTATAAAAATTTAAAAGGTTGCAATTTTTCCATTCCATAAATAGTTTTAATTACTCCAATAGCTGTGATAGTTTGTTTTTCCACGGTAAGGAAAAAAAATTAGCTAGTACACAAGAGCACACATCATCCAAACGTGAGCCCTGTGTTTAGGGCTTTAATGTACATACACAAGAACACTAAGTATTATGAAAATTTTATTTAAATCAGTAAATGAAGAAAAATATGAAAATATACCCAGGTATTGTAAAATTCTTAAAAAAAAAGGAAGTAAAAGAACATTAGTGGACATAATTAATATTCACGAGAGAAAAATAAAAACGGTATCAAAATATAATGAACCGCAGCTTAGGAACGCAACACTGAAAATATTGAAACCAGTTTGATTGCCAGATGAAATAGAAAGAATGAGAAATGTGATTATTATAAACGCCACGAAATTTCATTCACGATATATAAAAAATAAAAATAAGTTGTAATACTTAGAGTTAAGTTTCTCTTTGTTACTTCAGACAGTCAAACTGGTTTTGATGTTTTCAGACCTGATTCCTTAGTTGATTCACTAGATTTTGAAACTATTAGTCTTTTTTTATTGCTTTAACATTAATCTGTAATTCCTAATTAATACACTTTTTAAAACTTTTTTTAGCAATATTCTAAAAATATATATTAAAACTAGTAATTATGCAATATCTTAGTATTTAATAACGAGAAATTCTTCGAATTCCTATTAAAAGTGTGTAATGTATTTTTTATTCGCAATTTTTTGCTCTTTTATATTGATAGAACAAAGTATGTAATCAATGTGTTATTTTAATTTCGCTTCCCTGACCCTCTTTTGCTATTCATGGAGAAGAGTTTTCTGAGTAGAAATTTCTGCACTGCAAACTTTAATTAGTGTAGTTATAGTTAATTAAAATCCGCATTAGCATTACATGGAGAGGAAAAACACGAAAACCTCCCAGGGTTAGTGATAAAATTTTGTAAAGTAAACTTGTCTCAATCAGTTGTTATGTTGTAAGTTTTAATGAAAATCAATAAATGCCTTTTCTTTCAAAAATTTCTGTATCGTACTTTTTTATAAATTAATTTCGATTTTTTTGATAAATCTTTGTATTAATTACAGTGAGCAGCTTCACAAATCTATATATTAAAATGTAAAATAACATAGAATTGTTTTTGTTTGTTGTTTTTAATGATCCATCGAAATGATCTATTAGAAAAATGGTACAATCTTTAAAAAAATTGAAAAAAATTAATTAAAATTAAAAAAAAGAAAAGGTTGTGAAAAATATATGTATTTAAATTGTAATTGAAAGAAACAAATTAAAAAAGTAATAAAAAAATAAAATCTTGAACTCAAGGTTTTACTTTAACAAAAAAAGTTTTACAAGTTAGCAAATCAATTTTTAAAAAAATTAACAAACTTTATTTGATTTTTAGAGAAAATATAAATTTATTTTGAATGTAGTTACTTTATATGAATTACTTTCATATGACTACATAGTAAAATTTTATAAATTTAAATACTCTGGTTATTATTAGTTCTCTAAATAATCAAATCAAAATAATAAATAATTCAAGATATAATTAGAAAAAGTGCATGTTAAATAAAATGATAAAACCATTTTGAAAATAAATAAAGCCGTTTTAGAGTTTAAAAAAATTATTTTCTTAGAAAGAGAAAAAGCATAATGTAGAGTGAGTTTCTTCTGATATCTTTTGAAAGCTAGTTGACCCCCGCAGGTTGCAATTCCCCCTTTTCTGTGACAGTGGTTAGTCGATTAGTTTCAGATTACTTAACACCCCAGGAAGTACGCGCACCCCCACCAAAAATGTAGGGGAGACAGTGGAACGGGTTTTGGAGGTGCTATATTTTTCGTCCATATTCGGGACTAACTCTTACTGAAGGTTAGAAGGGAAATGAAGAGGCCTTCTCACAGTATCCTTTGGCCAAGCCTGGAACAAACATGTTGACTACAAAATCAATCAGGCAAAAAATGCATAAAGATGTGCAGACACATGCTTGGAAAAAACTGGGGTCTACAACCAAAAATGATGTTTTGGATGTACACAGCAATTGTCAGGCCCGCTTTCACTTATGCTTCAGTGATATGGTAGTGCAGACTGGAACAGAAAACTGTGAAGGACAAGCCGGGCCTGCTTGTGTATCACAGGCGCAATGTCCACAGCCCCTATCAGAGCTCTTGAGGCAATTCTGATCCTGACTCCTTTAGATATCTTCATGTGCAGCGCTGCCAGAATGAAACTGCAATATCAGTGGTATGGCAAGCCCTCATCTGGAGGTCATACCAGTATTACTAAGAACTCTCCTTATGCCTTCTGACTGCATGGAGAGAAGGTACGTGACCATTTGAGGTAGTTTTTCCTACCAGAGAAGAATGGAATAACAACACGATCGATACAAAAAATGATGATCTAATCTGGTTCACCGATGGATCAAAGAAAGGTAACCTCTCAGGACTGGGGGTCTGTGGCGTGTCACCAAGATTCAATCTTTTTGAAGGTCTTGGGGAATATGCTACTGTCTTTCTGGCGGAGGTACTTGCTATCGTCAACTGTCTGTAGATAAATATTAAGAAAGGCTGCCATGGTAAGCGGATTCTTATTTTCAACGACAGTCAAGCAGCCTTGATGGCTCTTTACTTATTCCAAGTTAAATCAAAAATTGTCCTGGAATGCAAGAATCTCCTAATAGAACTGGCAAAAAGAAATAAAACTATTCTTATTTGGGTACCAGGACATGTAGCAATTGAAGGAAATGAAAGAGCTGATGAACTCGCAAAACAGGGATCTTCTTTCAATCCAATAGGAAGGGAACCTTTCTGTGGAATCAACATGAAGACTACAAAGAAGGCCATCCTAGAATGGGAAAAACAGGAGATGAACAAAGTTTGGCACAATTCTCCTGGACAAAAATATGCTAAAATATGCATGATCAGCAGTTCATCTGCAAAAATTGCTTCTGAAATCCTTAGGTTCCCAAGATTGAAGATTCAAACAATTGTAAGCTTCATCACTGGGCACTATCGTTTTAGGAAACATCTACATAGAATGGGACTTTTCGAACAAGAACCAATATGTCGGAAATGCCGTGAAGCGGTAGAATCAGCACATCACATCCTATACGAGTGTGATGCCCTCGCCCATACACGCCTCACTACCTTAGGCAATCCATATCCTAAAGAGCTTCACCTTAACTCCATTAAGTGACTGTCAGACTATATAAACAAAGTAGGCGACCCAAGACAATGGAACTAGGAAAAAATTGGGCTTGGAGCATGGTACAAAATGCAGAGGTGCTACATATCTGACAAGCTCAAGTAGAAGAAGAAGAAGATTTAAATTCAAATTAATTTGAAACGTTAAAGCACAAACAAATATTTTTCTTTAAAAAAAAATTTTTTTTTCTTATTTTTAATCAAATTTTTCCTAAAAAAAACTTTTGTAAATTGGGCTTTTTTAATAAAATCTTTTTTTCTTCATAAAAATACTTTTTGCCAACCTATTTAAATTTGCTTAGATCTTTCATGTTTAAAAAAAAATATTTCTTTGTATAAAAATCTTTAACAAAGACAGAAGTTATAATATTTTTTTCTCCAATTTTTAGATTGCCAGCAGTCAGCATGATGACTTGGTACTGTCGGAACAGATATGAAAATTTAGTTCCTCAAAGTGTGAAGAATATCAATTTTTAACTGATCATTTGAACAGCTATGGTATCATTGCGATATAAGTCCTTCGTTTTGGGTATCATACTAACATCCATTACTTGGAGTGTAATTTTGTTCATGAAATCAAAACTCAATGAAAACAACTATGTATTAGAAAGTCATCCAGACGAAATTGCGAAATGGAAATTAAGACCACGAGTTTTAGATTCTGCTGCTGGTATCAATTTCCATAAATCAAATATCAGAGCAAATTTAATCAAACAACATTTAATAGATCAAGAAACTAATATGATTGAAGGAAATGATCTTTCTGATGATTCTGCCAAGGATCGCCATTCCAAGAAGTCTCTTCAAAAGCTTTTAAATTCAACTGAACTCATACATTTGGGCATGATCACGTCTCCTGAAGACCAACGCATAAAAGATCAGGGCTATAAAAGGCATGCATTTAATCTTTTAATCAGTGATAGATTAGGATTCCAGAGACTACTACCTTATACACAACATTCCTTGTAAGTAAATTTATTTTTGTTAAAAGAATTTGAGTGAGTTGGGATTCAGTCCTGTGGCAGTATTTTTTCAGGTTTTCTGTGACAAACTTTCCTAGCATTAATATTTTTCTTAAAGATTCTTTTAATTATAACAATTACTAATTTAAAGTTTGTGTTTACAGAGCAAAGTATTGAATAAAAATTTTTAATTATAAAAGTAATATTTTTTAATTCAAGTACAGGGTGCGTAGCGTTTTTAAAAAGTGTTTAAAGGTGCTTATTTTCAGTATTCGTTTTTTAAAAGCCCTTAAAAATGCTTTTTTCATTGGTTGTTTTTAAAAAATGCTTAATTTTCCCTTTTCCAAAACGAGATTTTTCCTGTACCATGTTGATTTTCGCTAAGAACTATGCAGAAAGACACTGTTCCTATTGTTCTATTCAACGTTTTCACAATTAATTCAACCCCAATCTATTTCGGCGTATCGTCAGTCAGTAGCGTATGAAAACACCATTCGATTTGCATGATTCAAAAATTTTGACAATTGTCAAAAACAATGCCGAAAGTTTTTTTTTTGACATGACGGTTAAAACCAGATAAAACCGTCAATTGTCAAAAACTTTCCAATCCTACCTAATTTTTTTTTTCAGTGCTTAAAACTATTATTTGAGTGCTTGAAAAGTGCTTAAAAGGTTTGTGGGGGCCAAGTTATCGACCATGCCAACCGTCATCTATCAAAAGGTACCTCTTGATTGATTCAAGTTAGCATGCCTTATATACCAGTGAATTGATGTTTAATTTTTGTAGTGGTAGATACGCCACAATACTCCCCCACCAGAATTTTATCAGGGATAGAATTCGATGAACAGATACCACTAGTTGCTGTACTTGTGAAAGACCGGGAGAGAGAGTCACCGGGTTTTGTTTGAGTGCTGAATGTGAGAGGTGCATTAACTTCACAGTAGTGGTTGCTCCTGTGTTGCAATTAGCAGTCGAGTGAATATGTGATTGTTGCGTGTAATCAAATCGAGACGGAGTAGCAACAGTGTGAAGAGGTCGATAATGTTGCAATCACAAGTAGCAAGTCAACTGTTCAATGTGGAGCATCCAACAAAGTAGGTGTTACCAGATCGAAGTGGGCATTACTGTGTGTTCAAATCACGTCTAGAGGTCACCAATGTGGGGGGCGAAGTTATCGACCATGCCAACCGTCATCTATCAAGAGGTACCTTTTGATAGATGAAGGTTGGCATGGTCGATAACTCCGCCCCCCACAGGTTCTTATTTTTTGTTGAATAATTTGGCTACGCACCCTGCAGTATTATAGACGCTTTCTCGCATTTTGTAGGTGGAAAAATGCACTAATTATTTCCTTTTTCGAATTTTGTAAATTGTAAAAAATTAAAATTCACAAATAAATGAAACGCTAATAAATTAAAATTGGTACATAAATTTAAAATAATCGTAAAATCCGCGCAGTAACTCCAAAATAATGATCGACGACGAAATCACGCAAATAGAACTCTTCAAGAAACAGATACTCAAATAAGTGTGTGAAAACATTATGTTCTTTAAAGAAGAAAAAGGTGAAAGAAAGAACATCATTTCTAGAGCGAACTAACTATCTTTTAAACTTTCGGGACTTCTGAATTTTTTATTTTATATTATTAATTTTAAATTCTAGATGAAGCCAGTCATTACAAACGTTTTTTTTAAAATCCCAAACGAGAAGGATTTTTTCTTTCCTCTTAGATGTGCAAAAAAGACATCTTGAAAAAATTTCTGCTGAAAAAAAAAAATTTTTTTTAAAAATTATTCAGAAAGGAAAACCAAACTTTTCCCCTTCCCGAATAAAAATTTTTTTAACGTTCTGCTACAACGTCGCCGCAATTCTGCAGGATATTAGTATTTCTGCATTATAAGGCTTGCTGGCAATTTTGACAAAATCATTTGTCAGTTTCATGCCTGCCCATGTTCATATTAAATCATTGATTGTTGAATATTTATTGAAGCTTCTTGAAACACCTTACAAATTTTATGTACTGCATTTAAAGAAGTATTTAAGTGTTTTAAGTTATATATACTAGTTTTTATTCTTAACTGTTTAATTGACTAATAAACTGAATATTGTTGAAACTTCCTAAAACACTATACTGTCAAACCTCATTAATGCAAAACCGTTTAATGTGTAATATTGCTTTACATGAAACACATGTTGAGTCCTATGATTTAGCAATCAATTGTTGTCGTTTACATGTTTAACAAACTTTCAAGCTGATAATTGCTTAAGGATACACCACACATAATAAGCATGTCTATAAAATCCCAATCATTCATTTTTTAGGAATTCATTTTGTATTTTCTTCCTTTGTTAAAAGTAGCAGATGGGCAAATAAATAAAATAGTAAAAACTTATAAGTAATTAGTGCATGACATAATAAGTTCATAATAGTATTGTTTGTTGTAGGTAATGTTGGGGATAGACAGCAAACCTTTAGGTTTACTCCATTATCACCAGAGTGTAATTTAAATGCCTGGATAAGTGCTGTTTCACATACTTGAACTTCTCTCTAATATTCTGTGTAGAAATATAATCTTCTTTGAGAAGTTTCATTGTAATTTCTCATCTGAAGTATTACTATTTCTTTTATTTTGCAATTTGGTAAAATGTTTTAATGTAAATTCATTTTCTAACTAGTAGCCTTTTTTTTTCCAGATGCAAAAGTCAAGTGTATGAAGAAAATCTTCCTAAGGCTAGTGTCATTATTTGTTTCTATAACGAGGCTCGATCAACTCTACTACGAACAGTCTACTCCATTCTTGACAGAACTCCCAGCCATTTGTTGCACGAAATCGTTCTTGTTGATGATTCTAGTGATGATGGTATAGTTATATGTTTGTTTTTGTTATGTTTCAAGCTTTATTAATCCATTATTTTTTGGGTTGCTTATGTATTATTCTTTTTTTGGTTATTTTGAAAATCTTGAGTCACTCTTTATGATAATTTCAAGTAATGTCATTTATCAAACTCACTTACCTCTTCCTGAATTATATTTTTTTCAAAAATAAAATAGATAGCCCAAAATGGAACAGAGAAATCAAAAATAAAACAGACACCATTTTAAATTTACTATACATTTTCATGACACTAATTAATATATTTTATGTATGTATATGATATTGTTTTATGTATTTGTAATAATTTTTTATTTATGTGTTGCTTTTGCAATCTTTAGAGTTTGTATGTGTCAATTAGTTTTTCAATTTGCATGTTAGATTTTTGTAAATGATTTATAAATATTGTTTAATCAGAGAATGAAACTGAATTACAAATTCAGAAAAAGACTAAATAATTAAGTAACATTTAAAATAATAAATCAAAGTAGAAAAGCGCTTAAAGCAGCTAAATCTAAATTTGTTTTATTTTAATTTATAAAGTCAGAAAAACAATTTTAGCAGAAAACAACAAAAATTTATTTATAAAGTCAGAAAAACAATTTTAGCAGCAGTTAATATTTATAAAATAGTTAATATTTATAAAAACTACTTGTTTATTCAAGACATAGTTTTTCTATTTTTTCTTGCTACTAGCCAAATATTTCTTTTGAAATAAAAATTGTGAACTACAAGTCTTAAAGTTTTAATTGCATAAAATATTTACTGGGAATTTTATAAATAAAGATTAAATTTATCATGACTTAGAAAAATTATGTAATTAATCCTCAATAATGTGGTGAGATAATTGATTTTTTTTAACAAGTGAAATTTGAGGCAAGTAACAAAGGCAGATTGAGTATGTGGCAAGATAAACCCACAAGAATGTATGAAAGATGGAAAACAAATTAACGATCAAATCATCTTATTAAAGTTGCATATTAATTCTTAAGTTACAATTAAATTGGCCGAATAGTGGTAGTAATAGCATTGATAAAAAAAACCAAAGATAATAAAGATAATAATAATAATTAAAAGATAATAATAATCTGTAAATGTTAATAATTAATAATAAAATATGCAGTTTTTGAACCTATACATAGTAAATTACATTGATTAAGAACAAGTTTAAGTTTAAAAATAATGAAGTTAAGGCAGAAACCCAAAGGCAAAAGTAAGACAAATTAAAAAGACAAAAAAAAAAAAAAATTTAAGGAGAGTATAAACTTGTGATAAAAAAGCATTATGACAACACAGTTGTTACCTTTCTTGTTTTGAATAACACTGGTTATTAGCACAATGAATAAGTTTTATTTATTTATTTTTATACAGATATCTAAAATATTCATCACTATATGAAATGAAATGGAAAAGATACCTTAAATAGCTCCAGGTCTAAGTTTAGATTATAATTTACAGGCTGATCTAGAAGAAGACTGAAAACTACAAATCAATTTTGGATTTCCCATTGGTCTGTTAATGTGTGCATTTAAGGGAATAAATAAATACTACTACTTTTTAACACAAATGGAATAACATTTCTAACATAACCATTTAGTGTAGTGATAGCGTTAAGCATACTTATCTCTCCTGTTATTGACTTTGTGATATTATTTTTTTAATTTTGTGTTTTTTAGATTTGTTATCGTGTTTTGGATTTTAATGAAATTGAAAGAATTTTTGAAAATTCTTTCTACTCTTTATTGAAAATTAGCTTTAAAATGCTCTAGAGCATATGTTCCAAACGTGGGCGGTCAACACCTTCAGGTGGCTGCTGATTATGGATATTTAAGGTTCATAAACAAACTATAGATAAGATTAGTAGAGGAAAAAAATTTTTTTTTGTACTATCTCAACTTGTGATATTTGTTATAAAAGCATTTATATTATTAAAATTGTTTGTCAAAACAAATGTTTTTAGAATTAAACTGCATCATTATCTTCCTAAAAAAAATTTTGTGCCTCTGTGGTTTCTATAAAATATTACTTAAAAATCCAATCTATTCATTAACTTAATAATTCGACATGCATTTTTTTAAAGTCAAAAAATTATTGTTTAATCTTAGATAGTAGTTAAGTACAAATTTCATTTGGTAATGAGCCAAAAACTTGATATGCTTGATTATTTCAAATAAATAGATAGTGCAATTTAAGTCATGATTTCATTAAAAATTTTGATGTAAGTAATCTTTAGTTAGTATGTATTCTTAACAAGTAATTTATGTATTCTAAAAAAAGGAAAACAAAAAAAACAATAGAGAGCTATAGAGGATGTATGTAGAAACTTGCCACAAACATATTATTTGTACCTAACAAATTACTTATTTGTAATAAAAAAAATGTGAACAACTCTTGCTAATTTTGAAAAAAAAAGCACTTAAGGTCTTATTCTTTTTTAAAAAATTTCTTTTATATTATTTTAGAAAAATTCAGGGAAGAGTTGAAACAGTATTTACACAATAATATTGATAGCCAAAAAGTAAAGCTTCTTAGAATTCAGAGAAGAGCTGGTCTGATGCGAGCTAGAGTATTTGGAGCACAGCATTCTACTGGTGAGGTGAGTTGAGTTGCATGCAACTTTCTTAAAAACCCAAAAATTATAATTTTTCTGTTCATTTTTCCTTTACATTGAAATATCTGCAATATCA
This sequence comes from Parasteatoda lunata, assembly GCA_949128135.1. Taxonomy (NCBI): domain Eukaryota; kingdom Metazoa; phylum Arthropoda; class Arachnida; order Araneae; family Theridiidae; genus Parasteatoda; species Parasteatoda lunata. Next base: position 114,967,344 of record OX421972.1, on the reverse strand, counting down.
GCATCCATGTAAAATATTCTATTTTGCTCTAAAACTAATTCGAAATTTAAACAAAGTGAGACATTGTTTTGCTTATTTTTAGAATCACCATGCCCTTTAAAGGATAAAGCCTCTGTGAAAAATGCAACTACCTACATGCTTTGCCAATGTTGGGTGGTGTGCTTATGTTCAAACTTAAAGAGTACGTGCCTGCAATAAAAATTCACAATATTTCTCCTGATAGCTTTCACTAAACTGAGTTATGTGGCTCTAATAATAATTTCACTTTCAAGTAGCTAATTACTCTTTAATTTTAAAGCTCACGACTGCATCAACAACATTTTTATATCGTAATGTTCTGTAAACATTTCTCTGAAAATGTACGAATTTTGCTTTCGTCTAATCTAGTAGTTATTGTATGACAAAAATTTTCTGAAATAGCGATTGTTTGGCAATACCTACAGATACCAAAATTTTTATTGTTTCTTTTTTTTTCTTCGTAAAATGGTTAAAGATTTCTTGGTAGTGTAGAACTATAGTTTTTATCTGACCTTGTTTTAAAATTGTTTACCTAAGTCATCTAAAGTCATCTAAATTTTTGATTATTTTATTACATACTGACCCTTTATTCCCTTTTAATTATATGGAATTATTAACAACATACAGAATACAACACACATACGGAATATCATGCTAATATCTGCAGGCAATATCTTATTTTGATGATAGTTAATGTGAAGTAGGACTGGATGATGTAAGAAATTTTATATTATAGTGCTTATTTTTAATTGACGTTTTTTTAAAAGCCCTTAAAGGTGCTTTTCTTATTTATTGTTTGCAAAAAGCGCTTGATTTTCATAATTTTCTTTGCAATATTTGTCTGAAAATAGTTATTTTATCATAACTTTGTAAAGTCTTTGAAAATGTTTTTGAATTTTATTGATTTTATGTTTATGAATTAAGAACTTCAAACGATAGAAAGAAATAATTTTTATTACTGCACAGATCCTAATTATGATTTTTTTTAGAAAGTGATTAAAGATATTTTTGAAGTGCTTGAAAAGTACTTAAAAGGTACTTATGTTTTGTTGAAAAGTCTGGCTACACACCCTGATCGGAAAATAAGGATGTTTTGTGATAAAACATACGCCCAAATATTGATTCTTTTGAATCAAAATCAAACAATTAGAAATCTTTAATCAATCTTAAATAAATAAAAATAATCTTAATTTTAAAAAGTGCTTCTTTTAAAAATTAATTTTAAATTCTTTAATTAATTTTTTAGAATCAAAAAGTCGAATGCCAAACCTTAACTCTGAATTCTTAAAGTAAAAATAAGCATAAGTTTTGTTTAGTTTTTTTATTTAAATAAAAACAGCTTGAGATTGATTGGTTTAAAAAAATAAAATTCTATCAAAATATTTTACTTACATGAATAGTAAGAAATTTTTTAAGGATAAAGAAAGGAATAAAAAAGCAAACAAAAGTAATTTTTTAAAATTGTTTGAAGGAAAAAACACACTTTTGAAACAGCGCTTGTCTTTTTTTTATTTTTTTTATTTCAAATAATTGGATTAAATAATGGGCGAATTGTATGTGTAATAAAAGTAAAAATAAACATAAGCTTAGGTTTTTTTATTTGTAAACTAAAAAATACTTAAGATTTATTAGTTCAAAAATAATGCTGAATTCTATCAAAATATTTAACTTGATTATAAATTATAAATTAATTATAAATAATTATAAATATTTATCAAAATATTAACTAAATATTAAATTATATATATAATATTAATTAAAACTTCAAAACATCGCATAACTTTTTATTAATCTAAAATAACAAAATGGCTTTATCTTAAAGATGAATAAAAAAAATAATAGTAATAAGTATAATAAAAAAATCATGCAATTAAAAGAATAATCAAAGATCTATGAGATTAAAAATCATGATAAAATTAAAAAAGTATTAACTTACATGCATTGAAAATTCTGTTAATAAATTTTACAATTTAAAATGAAACAAAATGTTTAACAATGTTCTTTCATTCAACAAAATTCAAGTTATAACTTATAATATTGGTGTAACTCATTACTTTGTAGTTTTTGCTCATTATCAATAGAAAGCACAAAATTTTTAAAAGTTAATGGGTATGAATAGCAAAGTTTAACCAGTTTTTGTCCATTTTTATTCAAAAAGAAAGAAAAAGAAAAAAAAACATTTAAAGGTATAAAAATAAAAGTTTTTATTTCTTTTGTCCTAATAAACCATCTGCCTAATTTATCATATATTTTTTATTTATTTATTCATTACTGGAAAATAAAACATTAATTTCTGTTTATAACACCAATAATGTTAAAAACTTGTTAAGAAATACATTTTTATTTGATTATGCAAATAAGTACTTGTGCATTAGTTTGATTAAGTTTGAGTAAACTTTTTCTTTAATATGAATGACTTAAGATATAATTCTTCGCTTGATGTAAATATAAATTTACATTATCGATATTATGCAAACTGATAAATTAATCTTTTGCCAAACAAAATAAGAATAAACCTAACTACAAATGTTCATTCATATTTGTTTAAACGTTTCTGATAGTTGACTTTTCTATTCTGTTAGTAACTATAAATTTTATTATTCTGAAAAAATATTATTACACATTGTAGTAAAAAGGAAATACTGAAGTAAAATAACAGCAGATAATATATATTTTTTATTTGTAATAAAAACATATTGAAGAGAAAAAAAAAATTCTCACAGAAACTGCTAATTTATATCCATTCTGGTACACATTGATGTCAAAGATGGTTCATATTTTTTCAGTATTGTTATGATATTCCTTGGAATAGTGAAAAAACACTAATATAAATAAGGAAGATTAATGATATAAATATGAATAAAAAATTGAGGTGGGATTTTTAAGATGGTATATTTAATCTTAATTATAAAAATTGTATAAAAAAATTTGTCATAAATTTTTTAAAATCTACTACAGTTATTGCTTTCTATAGCTATAGAGTTGAAAACTACATAAAAGTTTTTGAATTATTTTTGAAGAAATAATTATGAAATAACAATTTAAAAAAACCTCAGTTAGCAAATTAATCTTTGAATATTTGATATAGATTATTTTCTTATGAATAGTTCTTTTATTTTTTAATCAGTTCTGTAAGACTTCAATTTCTCTGACAAAACTTGTTCTCAATTTTGCAAATAATTGTAGTATTTCTATGGTAATGTTTTGTTTCTATGTGTCTCAGTTACGATCTCCAATTGTGTCATTTCTTTGTAACAGTTTTTGGTGTCTCAATTATGATCTCTAACTGTGTCATTTCATTAAAACAGGTTTTGGTGTTTCTAGACAGTCATTGTGAGGTGAATGAAGTATGGTTGGAACCTCTCCTGCAACGCGTTCAAGAAAATCGCACGACAGTTGTGTGTCCCATCATTGATATCATCAATGCTGATACCTTTGAGTATGTTTCTTCTCCCATTGTGCGCGGCGGTTTTAATTGGGGGTTGCATTTTAAGTGGGACTCTGTACATTCCAATCAGCTGAGTAAAAAAGAAGACTTCATTAAACCGATCGAGTAAGCTTTTTGTTATTCATCACTGATTCTCATTTTTTTAGAAGAAAAGGCAGTGTGTTATAATTCAGTGTAGTTAAATTGTTTTGAATTTAGAGAATTTATGTACGGGGTTTCTGCTACATTTTAGATGTTATATTCTACATGCTACATTCATGACTTTCCGGGACTAATTCCAAAAACTTTTTATGAATGACTTAACGAAGTTACTAATTTCTCAGGCAGAAACAATCAATTTAAAAAGCATTATACTAACATTCATTGAAATGATAGGTATAACCAAAACTGTTCTCTGCATTTTCATATTTATGAATTTTAAATTTAAATAAAAAAATCAAATAAAAAATAATATTTTTAAAAACCACGTTTTTGTAGTGGAGAATAATGATTAAAAAATAAAAATTTGAAAAACGAAAAATGTGAGGCGCATGAAATACATAACAGTAATGTTATATTAGTGTGTGTATGTGTGCTCATGAGAATATGTATATGTAAAAACTGAGTAAAGAAAAAGTTGAAGCAATCAAATAGCTGAAAAAAATACGAAAGCAGATAATTTTTTTTCTGCAGAATTATATTCTAAAGATACTTTTCTTGTTCATCGGAAAGGAAAGAAATACTCCTGATTTTTCTGTTCTCATTTTGGAATTTAAAAAAAATTCCCCAATGACTGGGTGGCTTCCGTTAGAATTTTAAATTGATAAAATAAAAAAATTAATTGACAAAAGTTCTGAAATCACAGAAGTTTAAAAGATAATTCGCTTTAGAAATGATGTTTTTTCTGTCATTTTTTTTAAAGAACGCCATAATTTTTAAAGAACATGATAAAAACATTTAATATTTTAATAAAATATGACTGTGAGTGGGGATTTTGCTAGAAATTCAGATATTCGGAACACCCTGAAATGGGGGGGGGGGGGATAAATTCCATTTTAAATATTAGATTTCTCAGCGACCTAAATCTATGACTTTCATGATTTTTTTAAAAAAATAGTTAAAATCATGACAAATTTTGTTCAGCACCGAAATTTATGACTTTCCATGATTTCTCATGACTTTCCAGGTGTGCAAGTATTCTGCATATATCACTTTATACAAAGTGTTTGAAAAAAGTTTGATAGTAAATCCGGCATTATGTTTTTAATTGTTACTGATATTTCTGAGTTATAGTAGATAAAATATATTAAAAAGTTTCATACTTTATTTCTGTTTTCACAGTTATTTTTGAATTCGCAATCGCAATGCTTGAATACGCCTTCTGAGAAGGAGACCAGTTCCATGGCTTGACCCTTCCTTCTCCTCCTTTTCGCAGTTATATAGGAATGTACTACAACGTACTACCCTTTCTTAATGTTTTTCGTATTTAATTGCCACAAATATTTCTTTAAATTTCCACGATGCTTCCTTTTGGAACTATGTTCAATTTAGTTTTCAGTTCCGTGCAATTTCCTTACTTAAAATTTTTCATCTATTTATAAATCAAATCTTCCCTATTTGAAGAGCTGAGAAAATTCAATCGTAAGCTGGTCACTTTTGGACAAAATTAATGAGATTCTAATTAAGATTTATCTTCAAATTAAGATAAATATATTTTTCAATTTTATTATGTTTTTTTTTAATTTTTTTGTTTTTAAATAGTTATCACTACATGCTTTTAAAAATTTTGCATTCAATATATTTATTGTAAACTATTAAAATTGGGCTATTAAAACTATTATATTTTTATTAATTACTCTTCTGATAGTCCTGCTTTATAGTAAGCTACTTAGTCTTATTTTGTTTAATGAAATGAATTGCAAAAAAACAAATTGAAAACATACATCTTTTGTGATGCTATAAATAAGAGGCATTTGTAATGTACCCATGTTGGTGCTTGTTTATAACATTGAAATAACTATATGTTTCTTAACTTTTAATTTTATTATTACAGTACAGAACCTCTTATCCGGAAATCAGAAAACCAGAACGAAATTCGATAAATTTTCCAGCCATTTTTAAAAAAAATTTTTTTTTCCTCATAAGATTTTAGGATTTTTTTTTTCTTTTTTAAAAGATGTTTACCTTACCATTATTTTAGAAATAATCATTAGTGTGTTACTTTACCGTTTTTTTTTTCTTTTTAAGATTATTTCTAAATATTATTTTTTTTTTAGTTGGATTTGACAATAAAAAGTGACAATAAAAGCTTTTTGTAGTGATTCAGAAAACCGGAAAAATCAGTTATCCGGAATAGCGGTGGTCCCAATCGTTTCGGATAATCGGTTCCCTACTGTATTACTAAATTACATCCCATCTTATTTGATTCAACACAAAGATAACCTTTTATTCTGTTGTTTCATGTTAGATCTCCTACTATGGCAGGTGGCTTGTTTGCCATTGATAAAAGCTATTTTCACACCCTCGGTGAATACGATCAGGGAATGGACATATGGGGCGGAGAAAATCTGGAAATATCGTTCAGGGTAATCTCTATATTGCAAATTGTTTCTTTAGATAGTACACAGGGTTTTTGGCGTGACACGTCCAAATCTGACTAAAACCGTCAAAAACCTTGGACAAGTTTCTTTTTTTCATATTAAGAGTATTTTATGAGATATTAATTATGCACAACACTTTCATTATATACTATATTACTCCGATTTGTTTTATATATCATACATAAAATATATAGTCAAAATTATTGAAACTAATAATTGGTTTTCCTAAAAATATGCTACCTGTAATACTGTAAGATCAATATTATTTTCTATATTTTAACTATTCATTTTATATTACAGATAGCTAAGAGGTGTTAATTATTATCAATTTAAATATTGATTTTAATTATTTTATTGATCAATTTAGGCTGAATTTTTTGATTAATTAAAACTAAAGTGGTTTACAGTGATTGTCGGGTTTCAATTTATATATTTTTTTTTATTCTGAATATTTATTGTTATTACTTATATGCAGAGGAACGGAATAGACAATGGCACAAATAAGGTTCAGGTAATAATAAATTCAGGTAATTCTGGAAAAAAAAAGAAGAAAAAAAAAACGATTGGTACAAAAAATATACTTACAAATCTTTTTGTTAAAAAATATGTTGCTTCGCAAAACTTTTTGTTAACAAAAACATATGTCAGTTTGTGTATTTATTAGTTTGAATTCCTTGGGTTTATGCTTGGAACTGGTCACATTTGTAACAATACTCTGTTTTCCTTTTATAATTACAGAAAATTAAAATTTTTCTCTTTACTACCATTTTATATGTCAAGAATAACTATTAATTATTGTATTTATCTTTGTAATTATTATACCTAAAGAATAAAGTAATAAAATAATTAAGAGGTATAAATTTAAATAATCAAATCATTGCTTTATGATGTTTTTTTTATCCAGGTATTGAATTAAAAAAAGCTGCAATTTTCATTTATAGTAGACTTTTTTTATTTGAATGCAGAATACAGCAAAAAGTTGTAATATATTTTTTTTTAATATAAATAATAAGTAAATTTATTCATAGATAAATATTTAAGTCACAATTAACCAGTATTACTCTATTTACCAGTATTACCGTAATTAAAATTTCAGAATTTTTTAATAAAAGATAAATATAAACAAGCTCTTTTTAACAGAAAAAAAAGTCAACTGATTGTCAACTAATGCTTACTTTTAACCAGAACTTGAAATGTTTGACTCTGAACTCCACTTATTGTCAATTAAGATTTTCATTGAATTCCAGGACAGTATTGATATCATTGTTGCATCATCTTTTTAATTAATTTATTTTATGACAATCTGAATAATTTGCAAGAATTTAGAATATTTATCTAAATAACTTTTGATAAAATCAAAGATTTATTTTTTTTTAAACCTATGGAATTAATTTATAACTTTTTTAGAGTTGAATTAATCTTTTTCAACTTCTTAAATTCAATCTTGCTTATATTTAACTCACTGATGGTTATGCACTTAAAAAGTCGTATTTTTATCTGCAGTATTCACCGCATAGCATAAGCGGTTAATCCATGTTATTAGTTAGGATAATAGAATATTGGGAAGAAGCATTTTACCACTTATGTCCATTTGCTAAACCGCCAGTGGGTTAAAAAAAATTGTACATTTGATACTTGCCAATTGATATGTGTCGCTCATGTGATTAAATGTTCTTTGCTTTTTTGTAATAATTGTCTTTATTAACTGTACTTTATTTTAGCTGTGTTCATTTACTTCTTTTGCTGTACATTTAATATTTTGTGTATTATCTTTTCTTTTTTTTTATATTTTCATACTATACAAATTTTTTTAAGGGAGCAGTAACATAACTTTTAGTCTACATAAAGTTACAATAAAACTTGGGAAAACAAATTTTCCTTTTGTTTCTAATATTATTTCTACATCATCATCGTTGGCTAGACAGCCCAATTTAGCCCCAATGCCTTCCTCTGAAGATTTTTTCATAATGGCTTCCAATTTATCTTTGATCTCCAATTCTTTTCATTAATTGCAAGAAAAAAATACTCCACTGAGTCAGCCCATCTCAACCGCAGCCTTCCCCACTTTCTTGTTCCAGTGGGTTTTAAAAGCAGCATCTTTTTTATTGTATTGCGAATCACGTGGGCCATCCAATTCATTCTATTTATTTTTATGCATCTAGTGATATCGGGTTGTTTATAAATCTTGCACAGTTCAAAGTTAAATCTCCTTCTCCGGTTATTGTTTTCATTTACACCACCAAGTATACTCCGCAAAATCTTTCTTTGAAATATTGTGATACAATTTTCCTCCAGTTTTGTCATTGTCCAAGCTTTAGAAGCGTATGTTAAGACTGACCTGACAAGAATTTTGTAGATTAAGAACTTTGTATATTATTTTTACATTATTAATTAAAAATATAGATCTAATAAAATAAAAGCTTAATAAAAAAACACTCAATCACCATCAGGTTTAGATTGTAGAATTTTTTTGATGGTAGGTATTTTTATCTTGATTGGTAGATAGGCCATCTATTTATAGCTGTAAACAAAGACTGTTACAAATCAAGAGTTTCTCAACTCTGTTCATAATCCGTTATTGTATCAAACTGTGTCACGTATAAAGTTTTACACTAATAGCATATCTAATGATATACGAGTTTTATTCCTATTATAAGCAATGTTACAAAACTTACTTATTTGCAATACGTACTCTATTGTTTTAAAATCTGTTTAGTTTTATTAAAATTTTTCTGTAAATATTTCAGATTCAATGATTAAGTCTTACTGTTCCGTTAATCTTCTTTTTTTTTCTTCAAGAAAAAGTTGTAAACTGTGTCTTCCAGTTTGAGTAAATCTTCACGATAATAAAACAAACTTTAATTTTAGATTTGGATGTGTGGTGGAAGACTGGAGATTATTCCGTGTTCTCGTGTTGGCCATGTGTTCCGACGTAGAAGACCTTACGGCTCACCTGCTGGGGAAGATACTTTAACTTATAATTCTCTGAGAGTGGCTCATGTGTGGATGGATGAATATATTGTAAGTTTCTCTTATTTTAATCTTTTATCAGGTTATTTTTTTCTTGTAATGTTATGATAAAATATTTAGGGTTCCCACGGGTCAGGGAGAACAGGGAAAACCTGTAATTTTCAGGGAATTTTATTATAACTCCAAAAATCAGGGAATTTTTTTACAAAAACCTGGAATATTCCTATATCATACCTGGAAAATAACCTGTCTTAAAATTGTCAGTAACAGTAATCAGTTATTGAGATTCGAGTTAAAAATAATTCTAACATCTATTACAGTTAATTGTTGTGAATATTTCACATTTTAGTCAAACTGGAATGTTCCCTTCCTCTTTTAATATTATCTTTTTACCAGGGCCGGATTTAAGCTTGGCGGGGCCCTAAGCTACTGAAAATGATGGGGCCCTTGCCCTTATAAGTTCAATTTGATTTCTATACTCCTAAAGTAAACTGTCATTATTTTTTATTGTTGAGTATTAACATTAAATTATTAAAAAAATTTTAATAGTACTTGATTGTTAAATGTGATGAGACTATAATGTAGAACCTTTCTTTTATTGCACATATTTTTCGAAGGAGGAAAAAAAGTTACAGCAGAAACACATTTTAAGGTCATCATACGCACATTTTATGGAAATAATAAAATTTTGACATGCAGGAAGGGCCATTATACATTTAACAGAGTTTTTTTGTTTGTTTTTTGAAATTCTAAATACATGTTATTTACAATTTTAAATGATTTGCAAATTTTTTTCTCAAATGCTTTTTTTAATGTTACATTTTTCTTTTGCTGATCAAAATTTATAAGACTTATAAACCTGAAATTATAAAGGTGTGCAGAAAATACGCAAGGACTTAGAAAGAATGCAAGAAAATTATTTTTATAACTGCCTTTGAACAAATGATACAATTTTGAGTTCACGACTACCAATGTTTAACTCCGTAGCCTTGTAATTTTGAAACCAATCCAGAAGACTGGGAAACTCCTGGAACAGTACCCAGAGGTATAGATTTGATAGGAGGACTTGGTGGACTTTGTGACCCCGAAAGGTTTAACATGCACCAGTCACCATTTTATACATGAGTATTCTTCGGCAGACTGGATTCGAACTCCCATTTTTACGCACACGAGTCCAACGCCCTACCAACCAGGCGTTCCCTACCAAATTATTATTTTATTTTCTATTAGTCATTGTACAGCTGACCCAATTTCGAGTTCACGACTACTAATGTTCCGTAGCCTTGTAATTTTGAAACCAATCCAGTAGACAAGGGAACTCCAGGATCAAGTATTGGGAGAAATTTTTGTCTTCGTGCAGGTCGTTCTCATGTAACTAACCCATATTTGAGTTGCATGGAGAGGTAAACCACGAAAACCTCCCACGATTAATCTGGCAGCAAGGGGACTCTAACCCACGATCTGTCTACCACAGAGGATATTTTACGTCAGCACTTTGGTCAGTGCGAGCCGGGTGTGGAATTCTTATCGACCTGCTACCACTGGGATTTGAATCCGGTTCCATTTAGAGGCGAATGCTCTAACTCTTGAGCCCATCTTCACTGAGTAATAACTCTGCAGGAGGTACAAATTTTCCAATTTCATTGACTGCTACCAATTTTATTGATTTGCCTAAATTTAGTCATCTTCAAAATGTAAATAGCAATTCAATCACAATTTTTTCAACAAAAAAAAAAAAAAAAAAAAAAAAAAGAAAGAAAGAAATCTACCTTTTTTTTTCTTAATCTGCAATGATTAATGTGAAGCAACCACAAGAATTGGTAAGCAAAGTGAACAAGGGACTGAGCCTTCTAGTTTTTTAAATAATTGTTAAATTATTAGTTTTTTAACATGCATATTTTTAAATAAACACTTACCTTGCGGGGTATTATTTATTTAACTTTTTTTTTTTTAATTTAATAAGCTAAGAATCTTTTGGATACTTGACTTTCTTGATTTTCTTGAAAATTTCAATTTCTGGACAAGTTCTTTATATAAAACTATTAGATACGTGTTTCCTCCCCCCCCCCCTCAATTTTGCGAAAAAATAATTTTATTTTAAATTAAGGTGCCAGAGACCTTCTGAAATTTTGAGAAAAACACATCTGTTTGCATGCGGCAATACAGTACCTTTTATGAAATGCGAACCATGGTATTGACCGCACTGAGAAAAAAAAACAATGGTCTAAGCTAATAGAACAGAGTTAGATAGACAGTATTTATGGGAGGCCTTTACGGATTCATGTACGATAAATTTGAAAAATAACAAAAAATCAATTATAATAATTAAGTAAAGGCTAGTTGAATTTTGCAATAAGGCTAGTTGAAACATTTTAGATAATTAAAAGGGAAAAAAAAGTGTATCATAATAAATTAGAAAAAATATCTAAATTTTGTAAAAAAGAAAAATTAAAATTGAACGAGGACCACTTTAACGACAATGTGACTCAAAACAGAGTGACCCAAAGAAATACAAACAAGACCTTCCCCCTATTTACAGCCCTAGAAATTGTTCTGTTCCAAGCAATTTATGACCAGAAATCAGAAAAAAGGGTGTTTCTGTGAATATCGGATATTTCAAAAATAAGGACAAAAGTGCCCAAGGCAGCTAAAAACATTTTCCCCCAGTGTAAAAAAAAGCGGCTATATAACAGCTCTGTGGTTGGTAGTTGCGAAAGCAGGGATATTTCATCAGTCAAAAGAGCGTTTTATTGCTCTTTTTGGTTAGAAAAGTGAAGAGTAACAATTATTTTATATTTGAAAACACTTCGATTAGATTTTGAAAAGCGTCCGATAATGTAAAAACGAAGAAAAAAATGTATTTTGGACTTCAGAGGGCCCAAGCTCCAAATGAAACTTTTTTTAAAAAGAAAAAAGAATTGGGATCTGGGGGCTCTTGCCCCAAGCTACAGCTTATTTAGCTTATACGTAAATCCGGCCTTGCTTTTTACTCTGAAAATCTAATATTTCACATTACAAATAAAAGAATCTAAAGTTTTCTGATGAAAATATGGTCTCAATTTGCATTGAAATTTGCCTGGTATACCTGGAAAAGTCAGGGAATTTTTTTTCTGAAATGGAGTGAGAACCCTGAATATTTTTTTGATTTTATTGAATATTTCTGCTGTTATAGTAAGAAAACCTTAGACAAAAAAAATTAGTTTTTTTATTAATATGTGCAGTTTTCCATGAATATTTCAGCTAGAAAGGAAGCAAAAGTGTTACAGAAATTTGTGCCGTTATTGCATATCATGACTAAAATAATTGGTTTAAGTTGCATATTGATCTAGTTTTTGACATAGGATGTTCAAAAACGTTTTTGTTTATAATTTATTGCTGAACCCTCAAACCTCTAAAAGCCTTAAACTTTATTGATCTATTTCACTAATTTCTTGACCTAAGAATATAATAGTATAGAAGTGTTTCCATTCAACGGCTGTACATAGTGTATCATGTATATGACTCACCACGTAGTATAATTAGTGTGTTATATATATGAATAATCTCACCTAGGAAAACTTTTTCAAAGTCAGGCCAGATGCACGAAATAAGAGTTATGGTGATATTTCAAGCCGCCTTGATTTAAGGAAGAATCTTCATTGTAAATCTTTTGATTGGTACATGAAGACTATCTATCCTGAACTTGGTCCACCACAAGTCAAAACAAACCTTTCAGAAAAAAAAGCTCACCTTGCTCAGATGAAGAATCAGTGGAAGCATTCAACCACTGAAATATTATTTAGATATCAGGTATTTCTCTTTTTGTACCTCATTTTTAGATAAAGAAATTTTTTTTATCCTTATAGATTTTAGCAAAAGAAAGCAAGCGTGTAATAATTACACATTAAATAAAAACATTTTTTTTTCCACTTCAGCCTTTTTTTTAAAATTTTATTTTTCATTATCTCTTTATCTTGCACTCCTTTTTTGGCACATCTCCTGTGTCCCCCTTTTAGGTAGAAAATTAATTCGCTATAACTTAGGACTTCAAAATTTGGAAATGATTGGAATTTTAGTGTAGTGTGACCTTAGTCTATTTCAATTTATGCTTACTATTTCTTTTCTTAAACTGCTTTTTTTTAATCAGTTATGATACGATTCATCAAAGAGCCTGTACACTAAAGACATTTTTAGGAAATTTAAATTTTTTTTTTATTAGAATGTAAAAAATATGGACTTACTTAAGATATGCAATAATTTTCTTTCTTCAGATTTTTAAAGTTGTAAGATATTTGCGATATAGATTTCTGATATTAAATGTTTTAAAAACTTTTTTAAATGTTTTGATTTTAAATTACTAAATAAATCTTATACCAGCCTTGCAGAAGATTTAATTACTATATTTCAACTTCAAAATATTGTATTAGTAAAAATTTTTTTCCTAAATTGCATTGAGTTTTAAGTCTTATATTAACTTTCACATTTAATAATGAACATACTGTGTTTACCAAAATAATTATCTGGAAAGCCAGATTCAGTAATTAACGAAGCTGAACAAAAATAATAGTTCAAATAAAGCATCATTCAAAACAATGTATACAATACAATAGCAGTAGATGTTAAAAAATATCTTAAATTAAATCAAGTTAAAAATTATATAAAACCATAAAATTGAAATTTTTTTTCATCAAATCTATTTATAACGATAGTTATTTTCCTATTTATTTATTTATTTTTACAGGATTTTAAAATATATTCACTGACTTATTTTAAAATATAGTCAGTTTGAATATTTATAAACAGAAATTTATTATAAAAGTCAAACTTCAGAAAATATGTTATTCGATTTGTGGAATAATTCAATGTGATTTGTTAGTTATGTAATCTCAAAAAAATTTTATTTTGTGTTTTAGAAGCTCTCCTTATTTATTATAAAATAAGATTTTGCTATGCTCTGCTCATACCTGCCAACTTTTAGTCCTTTTGAGTATGATTTTCCTCAGTGGTAGTAAAATGGAATTTAAGTTACAATTTTAACCCACTGGCAGTTTAGCAAAAGGGCGAAATTGGAAGAATGTTTCTACCCTATACACTATTTCCCAATCTAATACCATGGAAAAACCGGTTTTGATCATTTAAAATATGGTATATCATTATCATATATTTTGATCATTTAAAATATCATTTAAAATATGGTATATTAAATAGCTTGAAAATTAACAATATAATTTAAAATAAATTGCAATTATCAACATTTTAAAAATTGTTTCATAATTTGATATGTATGTATATTCCTTATTATTTATTTGATTTATATATTCTTGAATTATATTTTTATATTTGAATTAAATCAATTAGTTAAATGATTTAATTTAAATATAATTCGATTAATAGTAATTAAAAAAATAAGTTTGACTAATTAAAGAAATTTTTAAATCTAGGAAATGCCTATTGTGGCATCACAGAGGTGTTTTTCTCATTCTGTAAGAAACTTGCCAACTGTGTTTATTTTTAATGTTGTCAATTTGGAGTATAGTTTATTATCACTTATTTTCAAAGTTCCTTCAAAAATTTTGCTCATCTAGTAAAATATTCATAACTGTTTGTATTCTAAGGTTTTATTGTATTCATTTATGGCCTCTTAATGTGTGTATACCTTTTGTATTTCATATTTAACAAAGGTTTAAAAAGTAACTTTCAAGAGAGATGTATCATTTGTTTGTTCTTTTATTGTTATTCAATTGATTTTATTTCTTTAGATTCAACTAGCAGGCACTGAATTGTGTATTGAGTCAGAAGATGATGTCACTACAAAGGGGTCTTTGCTCATACTTCAAAAATGCTCAAAACTGAAACGTCAGGTGATGACTTGTATTTTTTAATATCATTTTCCAACTCTTTTTTTAACAAGGGTAGAGATTATAAAAATTTAGTGTCTGGTCCAAATAACCAGTAATTTAAAGATATTACTGTTCCATACACATTTTAACTGGTTCATTTACGTATCTCTAATATATTATTTTTCTGAAGAAAAAAAATTAAGTGAAAATGATTATACAAAGTGTGAGTAATGATCACACTTCATATATTATGATGTATGCTATTTTGGAACAAAAGCATAGACCTGAAAATGAAATAAAAATCAAAGAACAAAAATAATATACCATCATTTTACATTCATTGCTCGTTCAGGGGATCTCTGGTAACTATTTTATGGTGGTCCTAATCAAATTTCAGCGGTTCAGGATGAACAGACCACTGTTCGTTTCGAGCTTGGAAAATCAATAAATCAGTTTCTCTTGTAAATCAGTTTTCAATGTCTAGAAAAAAAACTTTTAAAATGATGCTCATTGGAAAATAAACTATTAAAAAAGTGTGCCATTTAAATATTGCATTTTTTTGGTGCCTTTTTCACTGTGCTTTTAAATATCATTTATGGTTTTATTTCAATCTGTCATTACATGACATGATATTACTTGACATGATATTACATTTACATGATATTACTTATGATCTCAGCAAAGATTTATGAGGATCAAACCTCTTTTTGAAGTTCAAAACTCTCAGAATTTAGTAATTAATTTTTAATAATTAGCAAACAGTCCCTTTTATACATGTTTATGTTTTTCTTATAAAATAAAAATTTTTTTAAAATTTTGTAATGTAATTGTAAATAAATTATATCCCTAAGTGGGAGTACTGTTCTAAATGAAGAAAAAATTTTATCAAAGCAATTGTGAATTAGAAAATTTATTCATTTTGTTGTTTCGTTTAGCATAATTTTGTAAGTAACAACATAATTTTGTATCGTGCGAAATACTAAAAAAAATATTTTTCATTTTATAGCAGTTTTTCAAAAAGTGAACATAGTTGTAAATCCAAGAATGCTTTAAAAAAAAAATTGAACATTTTCTTAAAAAATTGTAACTAATATTGATTAATTTACTAATTTTGAAGGGAGAAAAAAATGCTATGGATTAGGGTTTCTAGAAAAATGTGCAAATTTGACAATTCATTGTACAAATATGCATTAGTAATTTGCAGTCACCTTTCTCCCATGAAAACCCCACTACACATTTGCTTATTATACATTAAAACTGTACAAATTGATTGTAAAACACTTCCTTTAATATATGTATCCAAATTCTTTGTCAAAAGTCATTTCTTAACGTTTTGACACTGTTAACTTTGTAAGCAAATATTTGAAAATGTTTATTCTGTATACTGTTTACTTATCTAACAACCAAGGCTAGGATGTTGATAATTTATTTATTGCATTTCTTACATTTTTGGTCGTTTTCTTTTTAGGGTGCTAAAAGTCTTTTTAGATTTTTTGCCTTTTTTAATAAATTTTTATGAATTTTGAATGATAATTTTTATTTTAAAATCATTCAAATTACTTGTGATTTTTCATAATTTTGCATTGGATTCTATTATTTTAAATATTCTTCAATAACAAGTGTCGATGTTAAACAGAATTTTTATCGATATAAGAATTTGAGTTATAGGCAGTTTTTCAATTTTAGGAATATCAAAAAACATTTGCTGTTATTAAACGTATAAAAACGTTAATTATTTGAAAACTATATCTAAAAACTAATAAATTTTTGTATATCTTTATCTGAATCTTGTTTATTTACAATTTATTTTATTCATAACTTGTATACTATTTAATTATTACCTTATTTTTTATTATTTTATTAAATTTTACAGGGCTAAGTAAGGAAATATTGCTACTAGTCAGTTGTAGCATTTTTAGTTGAGGCCATTTTTTAAAAATTGGAATATTTTAAATGAATAAAAAACTTCGATATTAATAATGTTAAGCAATTCTTTTGAACATTTTTAAAATGTGGAAAACATTACAAGGTTTATTTTTCTAAATTAAGAAACTGATAAATTTGAAATAGAAACTGATTTTAAGCATAAATAAAGTAGTTTTTCGAAATGTTTTAAAATATTCATAATAATTCGATATTTATTTTAAAATTAAAATAATGTGCACTTGGGGTACATTTTCAACAGAAAAGTGGCAATCTGTTGGCAACTGGCAGACAATTTTTTAAATACAATTTATTTTAATTGAGTTTCCTTGTTTCCAGTGTTGACTATTATTTCCCCCCTACATTAAGTTCAAGTTAGGGTCTATATATATAGCATAATGAATAAATTAAAAAAACACGAAGATAATAAAGAAAAACAGTTATATTTACTGCGCATAAGCTGCAAATAAATAGAACTCGTAAAATAAGTTCAAAATGTAGGGAAAACAAGGGAAAAATTACAGAACAATGAAAGAAGGGAAAAAAATTAATAATAACATGAAACTGGGGAGGAAAAAAAACAATCCAAAAAATAATAATAATTTTTAAAAATCCGAAAAATAAAAGATTATTTTTCGGATTTTTAAAAAAATTTGTTTTTTTTTCCGGATTTTTTTAGTTTCATGTTATTTTAAATTTTTTTCCCTTCTTTCATTGTTCTGTAATTTTTCCCTTGTTTTCTCTACATTTTGAACTTATATATATATATATATATATGTTACCAGCAAAGTATGAAACAACGCAGGCATTCTATAGAATGTCTAGGCATTGTATATAATACCTAGGCATTATATCGAACGACGAATGCTATTTAGGAAAAGTATGAAAAAAATGCCTTGATGAGGGTATTATGGAAATGATGTGCATTTCTTTTGGTTTGGTTGATTTGAAATTTTGTTCTGAAAAATTAATGAGAGTGCCATTAAAAAAAATTATTCAAAATGCGTAAAGAAGAATGAAAGTTGTACAAGACATAATTTATGCCTTTCTTATTAAGGGAATTTTGACACTCCAGTACAAACCGCAAGGTGCAACTGACGAATTCTGAACTTGAGGCGCACGTTAAAAGTCACGTGTCTTGCCACGGGATATTCGAAGCAAATTGCAGATGTATTTTATACTTTGCCAGTTTCTCATTTGGCATTCTATAGAATGCCGGGTATGTTACTTTGCAGGTAATATATATATAAAAAACAATGTATTTGAAGGCTTGAGTTTTTGTTGCATTTTTTAAGAATTTCAGGTCATCAGCATCCTTTCCCTGTTTAAAACTTAAGAAAAACTGTTTTGCTATACATAATTAATAATTGTTTGCGCTTATGATTAGATGTGGTACGAGAGTGCTAAGCATGATATCAGGTTGGCTCAACTCCTCTGCCTGGATGCTGGAGAGCAGTTCCCTCGTTTGTCCAAATGCCATGAAATGGGTGGATCACAAGACTGGAGGCATGCAGACACAGTAAGATCCGGTTCATACGTAAAAGTTTCTGGTTAATATCAGATTTAGATATTCAGGTCAAAGAGCAATCTTGAAGGTAAACTGGGTATCAAAAAAACCGTAATTGAAAAAGAAAAATGCAGTTAATTCTCGCTACTACGATATCTGATTTCCCTTAAAATTATTACTGAAAATAACTTTTGCATGAAATTATATTTAGGCACTTGATTTATCTAATTAATTTTTCAATGATTGCTATTAATTTTTCATAGATATACTAATAACATCAAATAAAATTCAAATTCTAAAACTCAGACTATATTTTAAATATTTTTAAGACCATGATTTCTGAATCTATTATTATGTTTATTTTAAGAGACAATTTTTTGTGTTGGATTTCATAATTTGAACTATCTTCTGCACCAATTGAAAATCAAACCATTGATATTGCAATTTACTACATGAAAAACTGATTATTAAATTTTAAGTTATTAAAAGTGATTCTTTTGCCAACCATATACAGGGTATCTGCGCACCTGGAAAGTCATGAAAAATCTTGTCATGATTTTAGCTATTTTTTTTAAAAAAAATAATAATGGAAATTCATAGATTTAGGTTGCTGAAAAATCTCATTTTTAAAATGGAATTTTACATGTGTTCCGAATATCTGAATTTGTAACAAAATCTCCACTCACTGTCACATTTTGTTAAAACAAAGAATGTTCTTATGGTGTTCTTTAAAAGTTATGGTATACTTTCAAAAAATGAATGAAAGAACATCATTTCTAGAGCAAACTATATTTTAGACTTTTGCGATTTCAGAATTTATTTATTTATTAATTATTTATTTATTTTTTATTTTATCAATTTAAAATTCTAGCTTAAGAGAGCCAGTCATTGTGAAATATTTTTTATTTCCAAGTGAGAACAGAAAAATCGGGAGTATTTCTTTCTTTACCGATGAACAAAAAAAAGTATAATTCTGCCGGGGGAAAAAACGTCTTAGAAAATTCTTCAGAAAAGAAAATTAAAAATTTTAACTTTCCAAAAGAAAAGTCCTTTTGCCTTTCTGCAAGAACTCGATTGCGTACTGTGACAATGTGGCCATGTTGCCCGCGATTCTGTGAGTGGCCAGCAATGATATCCAGTGGTTAAAGGCTGATGTACTCTAGCAGATAAAGGAGAATTATTTGGAGAAAATAGTAACTTCGGTAAGTCATGAATAATTCTTGAATTAGTCATGAAAAGTTATGGATTTGAATATCTAAAATGTAGCAGATACCCTGCATATAGCTAGTGATTTATTGAATAAAATTAAGAATGCTTTTTTGATTGTAGGTGGACTCCCCTATTTATAATATGGCTGCAGGACTGTGTCTTGGTGTTCACAAAGAAAATGTGGGGGAATACATTATCCTCACCATATGTAGCCAATCAGAATCTCGTAAATGGAATCTCTTATTTCATTCCCTGCCCTAAGTGTTGTGCTTTTGAAACAAATTCTGTGATAGATTTTTATCCCCTACAATCCCATTTTATACAAGTAGTACAATATATATATATATATATATATATATAGCGCTAGGGTGGTTGTGCTTTTCTTTTTATAGAAAAATTCTTTCATATTTTACATTTAAATTAAGACATTTTTATATATATTTTTTTTCAAGAAACTCATACATTTCTTGTTTAACACCAAACGTACCGACACTTAATGTATATCTATTTCTACCATAGTCGATCAAATGACCGGACTTTATGTTTCTTGGTTGAATGTATGAAATATGGATGTTAGGAAGGAAATAACTAAAAAAAACTTTATTATATTTAAACAAAATTGTACATTGCTAATTTTTATGTATTACAAACACAAAGAACAAGACTTTTTAATTCATTGCTCAACACATTTTTTACATATGCAGGGTGTTTCCATTGTACATATTACGCAAACATATTTTTTCTAATTATTATTATTTCTATGATTCTTATAATTATAAGATTGATAATACTTATAATTATTCTTATAGTTAATATTATTTCTTTTAAGAACTTGTGCTGTCTTGATTGTTCCGACATTTTTCTGGGTAAAAACTAACAGTTAGTTAGAAATGAAGTAAAGCTATCCAAATAAAATATAAGCAACCTACTTAATAAAACATTTAGTGTTTGTCACTTTTTCTGACATAAAAATGCCAATCTAAAATTTTAGGTACTTACTTGAAATTTGAATTCACAGTTATTCTGATTGAACTAACTACGCCACAGTCTTTGCAAAAATGGGCAACTCATTGAATGCAATATGTTGAACACGCATTACATCGTCATTTCTGATCGAATAACCTTATAAAGAAATAAATTGTTCTTCTGATAGTGGTAGAAATAGGTATGCAACAAGTATTATTCGAAACAAACAAAATACAAAAAAAGAATATTAACTGTATATAATAGTTAGAAAAAGTCATGCGTTCAAATGAGCATAAATGATAAGATGATAAGCGCATTTTCGATGCAAAAGTTCTTAAATGGTCATTTGACCAGTTATGGTATGTTTAGTGCTAAAATTGGTGGATAGTTTAAATGTAAATTTTTTCCAACAAATTCAATCCCATTTTATACAAGTTGTACAAAAATATAGCGCTTGGGTGGTTGTGCTTTTGTTTTTATACCAAAATTCTTTCATCTTTTGCATTTAAATTAAAACATTTAAAAATATTTTTTTTTTAGAAACTCATACACTTCTTGTTTGAAATTTGTAGATAGTTTTGATGTAAATTTTTTTCCCAACGAATTTTTTGTAGTTATGAACAAGTTTTAGAATTTTATCGATGAAAGTGTCTATTATCTACTTCATATTTGAAAAAATATATAATAAAATATTTTGCTGCACATGATTTTTTTTCTTTTCTATTATGAGAGATGGTTTGTTGAAACTAATTGCACTGTGCTGCATGGAAAATGCTCTGACATCTTACTTGCTGATTCTTTTAGCATGCTCTGGTAACAGTCTGTTAAGCCAATTCTGACCCCACTGCTGGAGAGCTGGAGGTTCTGAATTCAATCTTGGTATCCAATTAAAGTAATAGAGCTTTAGCGTTCCAATAAGGTAAATCGAGTTCCAAGCCCAGCAATGGCTGGTCGATGCGAATTCCTCAGCCAGCTTGCACCCACTACAGTGCTGACGTGAAATATCCTCAGTGGTAGACGAATCATGGGTTTGAGTCCCCTTGTCGGCAGGCTAACCGTGGGTGGTTCTCGTGATCTTCCTCTCCATGTGACACAAATGCGGGTTAGTTCCATCAAAAAGTCCTCCACGAAGGCAAATTTATCCCAATACTTGATCCAGGAGCCTTCCGGATTGGGTTCAAAATTACAAAGCTGCGTAATTGAACATCAGTAGTCGTAAACACAAATTTGGGTCGGCTGTTCAACGACGATTGTATAAAAACTACCAGCATGTAATTCAATCTTGTTCAATCTGTTGTAGCCGAAAGCCCTCTCCTTCATCGTGGTGAGTAAGTTAGGAGAGAGAGGTATCAGCTTCGCTACCCACGTCGTCTGACTGCGGTCAAATTATCATGGCTGTTGAACCCGAAATGGGTCTCGTCGTGGTTGGGTGGAGTGCTGATTCATATGTAAAATTACCTCCTGAATTCAAATGCGACCTCTGTTTTACTGTATTCTGGGCAAACCCCCTTCTGTTTATCATTTTTCAATAATTTTAAGTCCTTAAAAAAGTTTTTAAAGAACTAGAGAATATGAAAAAATATCTAAAATATGAACAGTTATAGCAAAGAAGAAAGGAAAATATTGGATACTTGTCTCATTAATTTATTTAATAGAATTGTAAATTTTTTCGTTAGCTAACTTTTGACTTTTTAGTTCTCTTTTTCCCCTCCCTCAAAAATCCTATATTAATAAAAATTATCAGCTACAATTTTGGCTAAAAAGTGTGGAAGTAAAGCCTATGGAACCTCTCAAATTTCTTGTGACAGTTTCAAGACATTTTCCCTTCCATCTCTTTCTAACCAAAATTCCTGCTATATATATTTTTATTATTAATGGGTGTTTGAGAGAAAAAAGGTAAATAATTAAAAAAAATTGTGAAGAAAAAATTATTATAATTTCTTGCATTGAATGTATATTATTTGAAACATTTCACATCACATCTCTAGCTGCCTGGAATAAATTGAATTTTCTTTTCTTCTGAATCAAAATCAGGACCCTAAAATTATCGCCTAGCTTTATTTCTTAAATTTTTTGACTCATTAACATTTATGCAAATCCAAACTGTTCTCTTTGCAATGTAACAGAGTTTATGAATGGTACTCATCTCCACTGATGTACAGTGCGGAAAAAAACAACAACTCTGAATAACTTTTAATATCACTTTGTATAAAGTTTGTTCTCATAATCGGATTTCCTCCGGCTAGAAGCCATAGGCTTAAAATACTATTTTTCAGGAACTATTTCCCTAACTTTGCTAAAATTTTATTTTTTGCCACATAAAATTATATACCTCCTTACAATTAGTTTTTTTTAACTGTTATTAAATAAAAAATAATTAATTATTTAAAATAACTTTTTATAATTATAATAATAACTTTTGATAAACAAAATTTATAATGGGGAGCAAATATTTTCAATTAGATTAAAAAGTTCTTGAGTTATACCTAAATAAACAAGCTTCCTGTTCAATTTATTGAGACCCTAAAAATGTTTTGGGCCATATATTTTCAGCGTTAGGAATTCAAATCCATTTGGAAAAAAACTTGAGTTCATTCAAAGAAAATACATTTTTGCGTCTGATTTTGTAACTAAAAATACAAATTAATTAGGATATTTAATGTCACTTCCGTGAATGTGAGTCCTAGTATGTGAAAATCTTATCATTAGATCAAAAGTTATTCTTTTGCACATTGCATGAGATGTTACTGTACTGAGAACTTATTGAGCTATGACTTTGGTTCATACCATCTCTTTGGTGATTTATTTGTTCTGTTTCCTTGACCTGAATGTTGAAAAGTGATAAACATAAGAGGTATGTACCTAGAAAATAATGGATGATGAGATAGTCCCCAGAAAGAAACCTTGTGTTGGAATTTTCTTTTTATTGCCACGAAAATGTTTGCAGTAAAAACCCTAAAAGGATTAAAAAGTAATTTTTTAAAGCTTTTCTAAAGAGTCACGTCCATAATGACGTTTTAGCTAAGCAAATTGCATTGTCTATTAAAATTTCATGACAAGGTGGATTTTAGCAGACTTTGCGATAAGAAACCTTATAATTACCTAGATTCAAGGTTATTTTCACCATGAGACTAGCTTTATTAAAGGTTTTTTTCACGCTTGAACACCCTAAGTCAACCTCGATTTAAGGTTTTTATATAGACGATTGTTCTCCAAGATTTTGGATGAGAGTAATGTGCGTAGAATAGATCTGATTGTCACAGATCTCGTACACGTAAACTGCATCACAAACCTTTTTAAGTTTACATTAAAAGGTTTTTGCTGAGTTGAAATAACCTTTAATTTGCTATCTGGATCAGTTTGAATAAACTTAAAAACATTTCATCTTCTATCTTAATTAGATCTCCTTTATAAGATTTGCACCATCCAAATATTTGTTTAAATCAAGGAGAGTCATAAAGCTTAAAAGGTTGTCATTTGATAATGAGGTTTTAATGACAATGTTCACATTTGAAGACATATATATTTCTGTAAATATTTTATTAACATTAGAGTTATGAGATGTGCTTTATTAAATATTGAGTACGCAAAATATCTTCATATGACTTGGGTAGGGCGTACTGTTTTCTTACGTGGATGGGGACTAGCTTGTATCACAATGACACTTTTTCCCCGATTGTCTGTATCGTCAAATATTCTCTGATTTTTCCTTGCGTGGTAATCTGGCACCTGCAAAACAAAAACAGCCAAAATTGTGAAAGTTGTACAGATTTTTTTATATTTAAAATACAGCAGCTATTTTCAAAAATGCCACTTTGAAATCCAGTGCCCCCCCCCCTCTCCGGGCAATACTGAAATGCTATTTATTCAATTTTGGGAAATGAATTTTTTTTTTTAATATCCTTGAATTGTTTTCCTGGTGTATTATAAGGCTATAGAAAAATGCTATTCTATTTTAAATTACAGTATTTCTACCAGAGAATTATAAAATCTATATGAATCCTAAATGTTGATTTGGGAAACATGTAAACAAGATAAATTAATAGGGTGCCCATAGTTTGATCAGGAGAGGGATCCAAAATTTGGACCCCTTAATGTTAATTTTATTTTTTGTGTAGTTCGCCATATCTCAAGAACTTTTTAAGCGAATTGAAAAATCTTTGCACACAAGTACAAAAGTTTTTTATCCTAAGATAATTCCAAGCAAAAAATAAATTTTTGTAAATATTTGCTATTCTTTATTTTATTTTTCGTAAAAGTGGAAAATTTTTTACATAATTTTAAAGTATTTAATTTTACAAGGTAAAATTTGTAAAAAAAAGTCATATTTAAAATTTAATTTCTCAGGAACTTTCAACAAATTCAAATTTTTTTATTTTGCCATGTAAAATTAGATGCTTAAATATTATGCAAAAATTTATATAACTTATAATGCAAAAGTTTTTCGACTGTTATTAAATAAAATAATAAATTTCTTTTAAATATTTACAAATTTTTTTTTTTTTACGCATGGAATTATCTTCGGACAAATGAGTCGTATAACTGTATGCAAAGATTTTTTAATTCGCTTTAAATGTACTCGAGACATGGCGAAATACGCAAAAATTAACATTAGGGGATCCAAACTTTGAATCGCTCTCCTGATCAAATTATGGGGACCCTATTTCCCAGATTGTGGCTACCTCCTATATTTTGGGGTGAAAAATCTGATTTCGATGAGAAAAGAAAGGTATGTTTATTCAGGGAAAGTACGTTTTTGTGTCTGATTTTGTAACTTAAAATATCTACTGCACTAATTAGTTAACATATTTGAAGTCACCCCCTGGAGCCATTAAGATGGAGTCATAGAACGTGAAGATCCGATCTTTAGATCAAAAATTATTCAGGGTGGTTCGTTTTTTTTATTTTGCGCACCGGTCTTTACATTGTACGAGAGTACGTTGTTTTGTCAAAAAAAATCATTTTCCTGAATTCAGAACACATGTTAGGGTTGAAACTTGGCGAAACTTGTTGAAACTATTCTTTGGCCAAGGGTTGAAATATCACCCTCTCATCACCACTGCAGAAGTCCATCATCTTCATGCATTTATCATGAATAATTCAAGCTGCTGATTTTCAAATGGATTTTCTTTTTCCAACAACAGAAAGAAAAAAAAAAGCTCTACTAGTTTCGGAATGCGGCCTTGATTCGTATTGGCGAACTCTACTTGGAAAAATCTTTTAGTATTGACAGTATTATGATCACACACAACTTTAGTGCAAGTGAATCTGTTGAGTATTAAAACTTTTATAGAACCAATCCTGAGATACTAGAGTTTATTCTTCTTTTCATGTTATTTTAATAAATAATAATGATTCTATAGCCCCTGTTTGTTTAAAAAAAATTCCTAATTTTAAAATATATTTCTTATATCATTAAAATTGAAAAAAGAAATTTTATTATTAAAAATGAAATCATAACTAGATTTATAATAAAATAAAATAGTGTTAAATTGAAATTCTTTTTTTTTTTTAAATTTATTGATGAAATAACAATTATAGCTGGAAAAAAAGTTTAGAAATATAATTTTAGGAAAAAATTATTCATTAATATTTTAAAATGTATAAAGGTATAGTTAAAACGTAATTTCTTTTAAAATTAACATTAAAAATATGCTAATTTAAATCATGTGCGAAATTTTTAAAAAATTTCTAAAGAGTTAGGTTTTGTCTGAAGACCTTTTAAAAACACAAGAATTAAAGCTTGAAGTAATATTTAGCAGTAAAAATATGTTCTTGAGCAATTAAGTTTGGCAATCTTACTTGGAGGCTGTGTTCTTTCATTCTATGCAATAAAAATAATTTATTTTGCAATCGGAAAAAATTTTTTTTTAAACGAGATTTGGCCTTCCTATTGTATCTGTTTTATTCTTATAAAATCATACTTCATTCTATAAAAAAATGCTAATCAAAAAGTCGGGTTGAGAAATAATCAAGTAAAAAGAGAAGATGTTTGGGCAGATTCAGAGTCACAGAACACTAAGAAGACGTACGCCCTGGGGCCACTTGCTGAAGGAGATTCAGAATTATAGACTCCAAAGAAGGCGAATTCTCCAAGGGGCCTTATACCGAGAGAGAGTTAATATTATGGAACCCGAAGAAGGCAAATGCTATGAAGGAAATTTGCTGAGAGATTCGGAGTCATAGAACTTAAAGAAAGCAAACGATCTGAGGGATATTTACTGAGAGAGATTCAGTATCAGGGAACCCGAGAAGGCAAATGCTCTTAAGGGAAATTGCACAGAGAGATTCAGAATGATAAAACTCAACGAAAGCAAACGCCCTGAGGGGAATTTCCGAGATTGTTTTGGTATAATGGAACGCAAAGAAGGTAAATGCTCTTAAGGGAATTTGCTGAGGGAGATTCACAATCATAAATCTCAAAGAAGACAAATGACCTGAGGGGCATTTGTATAAAGAGATAGTCATAGAACTAAAAGAAAGCAAACGCCCTGAGAGGCAATTGCTGAGAGAGATTCTTTATCACGGAACTCGAAGAAGGCAAATGCTCAACAGGGAATTTGCTGAGGGAAATAAAGAGTCCTAGAACTCGAAGAAAGCAAACGCCCTGAGGGGCATTTTACCGAGATAGATTCAGTATCATGGATCCCGAAGAAGGCAAATGCTCTTAAGGGAATTTGCTGAGGAAGATTGAGAGTCATAGAACTCAAAGAAAGTAAACGCCCTTAGGGGCATTTGCTGAGAATGATTCAGTATCATGGATCCCGAAGAAGGCAAATGCTCTTAAAGGAATTAGCTGAGGGAGATTGAGAGTCATAGAACTCAAAGAAAGTAAACACCCTTAGGGGCTTTTGCTGAGAATGATTCAGTATCATTGATTCCGAAGAAAGCAAATGCTCTTAAGGGAATTTGCACAGAGAGATTCAGAATCATAAAACTCAACGAAAGCAAACGCCCTGAGGGGAATTTCCGAGAGTGTTTTAGTATATTGGAAAGCAAAGAAGGTAAATGCTCTTAAGGGAATTTGCTAAGGGAGATTCACAATCATAAATCTCAAAGAAGACAAATGACCTGAGGGACATTTGTATAAAGAGATAGTCATAGAACTCAAAGAAGGCAAACGCCCTGATGGGCATTTGCTGAGAGAGATTCTTTATCATGGAACTCGAAGAAGGCAAATGCTCAACAGGAAATGTGCTGAGGGAAATTAAGAGTCATAGAACTCGAAGAAAGCAAACGCCCTGAGGGGCATTTTACCGAGATAGATTCAGTATCATGGATCCCGAAGAAGGCAAATGCTCTTAAGGGAATTTGCTGAGGGAGATTGAGAGTCATAGAACTCAAAGAAAGTAAACGCCCTTAGGGGCATTTGCTGAGAATGATTCAGTATCATGGATCCCGAAGAAGGCAAATGCTCTTAAGGGAATTAGCTGAGGGAGATTGAGAGTCATAGAACTCAAAGAAAGTAAACACCCTTAGGGGCTTTTGCTGAGAATGATTCAGTATCATGGATTCCGAAGAAAGCAAATGCTCTTAAGGGAATTTGCACAGAGAGATTCAGAATCATAAAACTCAACGAAAGCAAACGCCCTGAGGGGAATTTCCGAGAGTGTTTTAGTATATTGGAAAGCAAAGAAGGTAAATGCTCAACAGGAAATGTGCTGAGGGAAATTAAGAGTCATAGAACTCGAAGAAAGCAAACGCCCTGAGGGGCATTTTACCGAGATAGAATCAGTATCATGGATCCCGAAGAAAGCAAATGCTCTTAAGGGAATTTGCTGAGGGAGATTGAGAGTCATACAACTCAAAGAAAGTAAACGCCCTTAGGGGCATTTGCTGAGAATGATTCAGTGTCATGGATCCCGAAGAAGGCAAAGGCTCTGAAGGGAATTTGCTGAGGGAGATTCAGAATCATGGAACCTAAAGAAGGCAAATGCCCTGAGGGGCATGATATATCCTAACCTGTAAATAGCTGTCTCCTGATTGGACACTTGCATCTTTGACATAAACTACTTTTCGGGGTTCTTCGAATGTTTCATAGTCGGGAGATATGAATGTTTCAGGGTAAACGTCAGTGGGATCAGGTTGAGGAGGTTCCACCATTCTTATCTGCCAGTATTGGATGTTTTCGAAAGCGCACACCAACAGCATCACGATGTCCACAGAAACTATGACAATCTGTAAACATAAACACAAGATTTATGAACCATGTAGTTTGTCTAATGTAAGAACTCCCCTAGCCATTCGTCTGGACCCGTGGTCACGAATATAGTAACGATGTATAACAGGACTGGTTTTGGCTCGGGTCGGCGAGAGAATCTTTTGTCTATTGTGTTAGAGTGAAGAGAAGCTATCCTCCCTGAAATGAGCTAGTCTCGTTTCATAGCAGCAAACAGGCGGGAGGTGTTCACTTACCTCATATCAGAAGGTTCATAAACAAGAAATCATTTTGTAATAAATATATAATTTTAATTAGTAACTCATAACAAAAATAGGAATTTATGTTTGCAGGTGTGCATTAAAATCTTCTAGTCATTTTTATGTTAAGAATTTCGAGAACTGATGTAAAGATATCCTGTTGAAATAAGCATGAAACTTACAAAAAAATTTTATAAGTTCAGCACCTTCCGCAGTTGAAGCGCTACAAAGAGTTACCTAAAGTAAGAACTACCCTATCTATTCGTCTGGCCTTGTGGCGGTGACTATGGTAACGAGGTATAACTATTTCAAGTAGGGGTGTTGGGTCATAGTCTAGGACAGGTTTTGGCTCTGGTCGGCGAAAGAAAAGGAATCTTTTTCTTCGGTCTACTGTGTTAGCCCGAAAGTGCAGGGAAGATGCCCTCCCTGAAATGCACTATCCTTGTTTCCATAGCAGCAGACGGCCTGAGACTTTGTGGCGGGGGGGAGTTCTTATCATAGACAAACTGTATTAAATATTATTTTTACTGTTTGTTTTGGTTTTTATTGCCTGCAGTTGGATTGACCTTGCCAGGACTTATTTTATCTTGCAAGCTGCTAGATTTGCTGTAACTATGGTGACGACTCTCGTATTCAAATTATTGTTGCTAAGCCAAAATAGAAATGTTTCATATCATTTAATTATTAAATTAATATTTAATTAATTTTTTGTATCCATGAAATGTTTTTCGCAGTGTAATCTCATAAGAGCAGAAATTAAATTCGGTTTCTCAACTGCCTAAAATGTTTGCAGCATAACACTAAACTATATTTCAACGTTCCACTTAGATAATTGCAAAGTTAGAATGAGTGACTAACCATCATTCTCCTCTTCTCCCTTGCCGATAATTCCTTTTTTATTGTGCGTGTTAGGTGGCATTTTTACGTTATTTCCTTGTTTTATTTTGATATGAAATGCATTACATTGGGTTAATATTTTTTTTGTTTTTCTAATTATACTTTGTTTCTAGTGCCATTTTATTTGTTGGAGGTTTCACGTCAATACTAGGGGACACTGAAGATTATGAGCTATAGGGAGGGAAAGGTAATTAACCCATTTACTCCGAGGTAACTCAACCCGATATAATTGTTAAGTTATGGAGTTAAAATTCTTTTATTTCCATTTTTTTAATCAAATTACTGAAAAAGAAATGTAGCAAAAAAGGAAATAATAATTACTACGTTTGGAAAAATTTTAAATTCAAAATAAAATGTATGTTTGCACAATAACAATCTCGAGCTGTATGCCTGCTCTAGTTCCGGTTAGAAAGTTTGCAGCTGCTTACTACATGTTATTCTGCGATGCGATATTTTCAAACGGATAATTTTGTTTTCAATAAAAGAAATGAATTAGATAATTTCTGAGCTCAAATCTGTCGTATTTCATAAGATATTAATGTTATTATGAAATTCTGGTGAGTTTGAAGTGAAAATATGTTTTAGTTATTTAGAGATTTAATTTTAAAAAAGCTGACATGGTTGCTAGATTTTTAATAACTCGCTTTTGGCAGTCTTGATTTGGCCTCTTTCTATTTGTTTTTTACTGTTTGTTCTTGTTGCAAGCTGTGCACCAACTTACGTTAGTGTTAGCATATTGTTCGAGGAGCAAGATTAAGTTTATACATTACTATTCAGGTTTAAATTTGAAAGTTGGGATATATTATTGACAAGGTAAGAAGTGTTTTATAACGATTTTTTTTCATATTTTAGGTTTACATATTTATTATTGATCAAACCACATGTGTTACTACTACTTAACACTGCTATTCCACAATTAATGTTAAAATTATATACCCTTTATGATTTCAACATTAATAAAATGACATAAGCGCATTGTTTTTTTATTTTGTCGTTGTGAGCCAAATGGCTTTGAAATACACCCGAAACAGTTACCCGGAAGTATAAGCGGCATACAGCTTGCAGCGCTCCCTAGTGTCGAAAACACCATCCATATAAAAATAACTGACATTTTGTGCTGGCTAATATCATTGAGTACTTTTTACTCTTTGAAATTTATAAAAGTAATTAATAAATTATTTGTTTAAAAAAATTCAATATTAAGTAATAAATTACCTGAATCCAAAATGCCCATCCTTTATAGACATTAAATTGACGAAATGTTCCATCACCAACACTTGCTAGAATGGAAACAGATATCGCGATAACAACTGCAACGAAAAGAAAATAACCAATTACTTTTGCTATTAACAAAAAGGACAATCGTAAAGTAAAAACAAATAGTAAGAGTAAAAATAAATCCTGAAACGGTGACAAAACATCTTTACGTAAAATGCTGCATAATAAGGTAAGCCATGAGTTTATAATTTCGAGGTGCCCTTTTACTATTGCTTCGCAGGAATGATCAATGTTGTTTCATTAAAAGGGTCCACTAAATAAATTAAAGTAATATTTTTTCATTCGTTATATTACCATTTTTTTATGCTATTTCCTATCTTTTATATAAAATACATTTTATTCAGATCTTTATTTTACATTTTAGTGATGTTTTGTTTTCGGCACCTTTTAATTAGAAACGAATTTTAATTTCTTAATTCGTTTTCTGTGTATAGCACAAGAAAGGCGATCTACTTGAATGCTCAAACTATAGAGGTATTAGCTTGATTTGTGCAAGCTATAAAGTATTTTAAAATATTTTATACAACAGACTCTCTCCATTTGTGGAAAAACTGGTTGGAGACTATCAAGGTGGATTTAGGGAAGGAAGATCCACCACTCAGCAAATATTTGGCAGATTCTGCAGAAAGAATTTGGAATAGATGCACACCATCTTTTCATTGACTTTAAAGCTGCCTACGATAGCATCGATAGAAAAACCCTCATTGCAGCCTTGAGCGAGTTTAAATTGCCTAAATAGTTACCTAGGCTGATATGCCTGACACTAAATGATGGGTCAAAATACAGAATAATCTGTCAAGCCTAACGGTAATAATAATAGGCATTGGCATGCCTACTCTTCAATTTAGTATAAGAAAAAGTAACAAGAGATTCCAACATTAACATCAGGGGAAATATATTTAATAAATCTGTAAATCTGTTGGCCTTTGCTGATGACATAGAACACCTATAGCACTAAGACAGGCTTTTATTTCTTTAGAGAAAGTGGCACTCAAGATGGGCCTGATAATAAACGAGAGCAAAACTAAACAGTTGCCCTGCACTAAAACAAGCTTCAATAACACCTATTTAGAAATTGAAGAAAATAAATTTCAGATTGTTGACAATTTCGTTTACTTGGGTTCTGTAATCAACAACAGGAATAATATTACAATGGAAATACAAAAAAGAATTACTATAGCCAATTAATGTTTTAATAGAATTCGAAAATACATAAAATCTAATGTAATTCATAGAAAAACAAAAGTTTTGATATATAAATCTCTTTTAAGATCCATTTTAACATATGCTTATGAAACCTGGTCCATATCTTGAACGGATGAGGTTATGTTGGTTACCTTTGAGAGAAAGGTCTTGAGAAGTATTTTTGGAGAAATTAAAAAACAAAAAGGTGCTTAGAAGATCAAATCTAGAGCTTTATCACTCATATAATGAACCTGACATTATTAACTTTAATAAAAGAATAAAATGGGCAGCCCCACATTATAAGAAGGGACGAAGACCGTACCACAAAAAGAGTCTTCAATCACACGAAACAGAGGCAGGCCGAATTTGAGATGGATAGATGGCCTAGAAAAAGATTTTTTCGTTTTAAGAACTGTAGAGCACTAGCAGGAAAAAGGTTAGCCTGGAAAAAACTTCTTGAGAAGGCCTAGGCCCATCTTGGGCTGTCGAGCCATTGATGATCTTTTAATTCGGCATGCAAACACAATTTGCGTCATTTTTTTTTGTCGGTAGCGGCACCTACAAATATACACAACGCTTTTATTTTTTAGCTTTTAATTTATTTAATATCTCTATAATCAATATATAAAATAAAAAATATATATTTGAATAAGAGACAAAATAATATACCCGTAAACACCGTTATAACTTTCAATAATTTTAAAGCTGGAAGACAGCTAACATTATCTTTGTTAATTTAATCATATGATTTTTCTGACCAATAGAAATGCGCCAACAACAATGAAGAAACGAAAAGAAAATTACCACACGTGAGAGCGACTCCAACTTTGACGACACAAAGTCTTTTTGTACCCAGGTAGAGATCTGGTGTGTCTTTGAATACCTGAATGACACGAATGATGGCCAACACTACAAAGGACGCTATCAGGAATAGATGAATGAGAGAAAGGGCACCTGCCCAAGCTGCATGCGTGGGCAGTTGAAGAGAACTGTCATCTGGGTAGACACAAGATTCGGTGCCACGGGTTGTTGAGCAGAGTCGCCATAAGCCAAAGTGACCACTCTCTTCCCGTATACCTGTAAATGAAATACTGTACTAGGATTTTCAATTAATGCTATTATTGATCTATAACATAAATACAAAACTATTATGTTACTA
Source organism: Parasteatoda lunata (assembly GCA_949128135.1). NCBI lineage: Eukaryota > Metazoa > Arthropoda > Arachnida > Araneae > Theridiidae > Parasteatoda > Parasteatoda lunata. The sequence goes on along the minus strand of OX421972.1, from coordinate 114,933,968 downwards.
ACATTTTGTAAAAGGTCTGCCAACTCATAATTGGTTTTGTATAGTGCAATGCTTGAAAAAAAAAGGAACAAAAAGATTCCGGAATAAATTCTGGTCTCAGAATAGTATTTTTACAAACTAAAAAAACTAGATAATTTGGGTGGTCAAATCTTAAATATGTTAACTAATCAGTGCAGACAGTACAGTGAAACCTGTTAAGTTGACCACTGAACTAAGTTGACTTTCATGGTTGACCGATCTCCTGAAGAAACTAGTGGGGCACCATTTAACAGAAGACCTCCATAGTTTGAGGGTCAAGAATCTAAATCTCTCGAAAATAAGGAATATTCATTCAGAAAAGATATGTTTATGAGTCTGATTTCGTAACTTAAACTTTCGTCAGCACTAATTAATAAGCATATTTATGATGAGGACCATTAAATTTAATTGACTTCAAGTGCGTAAAAATTCAATAATTAGATTCACGGCTTTTTTATTTTGCGCACTGTACAAGACTTTCCGATGCAGGAAAGGGTTGCTTATTTTTACAGTTTTTCCTCGTGTTTTCTAAAAGACAGTCATGGTTTCTCAGCGTCCGCCTTCCAATGAGGTGAACCGGGTTCTAATACTAGCGATGGCTGGTTGATACGAATTCCACTCCCAGCAAGCACCAACCACAGTGTTGTGGCAAAATATCCTCAGTGGTGACAGATTATGGGTTAGAGTCCCCTTGTCGTAAAGTTAACCGTGTGATTTTCCTCTCCAGGGCTAGTGCCACCAAAAAGCCATTAACAAAGGTAAATTTCTTTCAAAACTTTATTTAGGAATTCCCTTGTCTTCTGGATTGGGTTCAAAGTTACAGAGTTGAACATTGCCCAAAATTGGGACGGCGGTTCAACGATGATTGTAGAAAACAGAGTAGTGGTGACTCAGTGGTTAGAGCGCTCGCCTCCCATTGAGGTTACGCGGGTTCGAATCACATGGATACGAATTCCGCACCCGATTCGCACTGACCGCAGAGTTGACATAAACTATCTTCATTGGTAAACGGATCATGGGTTAGAGTCCCCCTGCCGTCAAGCTAACCATGAGAGGCTTTCGTTGTTTTCCTTTCTATGTAACGCAAATGCGGGATAGTTCCATCAAAAAATCCTCCACGAAGGCCCGAAAATTAGGTCAGCTGTTCAACGACGGTTATAAAAAAAATAAAAGACAGTTACAGTTAGAAAAAAATAGAAAATTAAGTTATGAATTCATCACACAGATAGTTGGTGAAAGAATTCAACTGTCTATCTCATCTTGGATAACTGCTTATTTGATATATGCTTCACCAGTGATACAACATACATTTACAAAATATAGGGGAGAGTCGGGTAGCCCCGCCCACTTAAGGAGTATTGGTTATATTTCTCTGTAATATTGAGTAAAAATCAATATTTTTGTATGTTTCTATTGTTTTATCATCTAATTAAATAATGCAAAAAGAATAAAAAAAAAAAAAAAAAAAAAAAAAAAAAAAAAAGGAATAGTTTAACTTAAAAAAATAGAAATTTAAAAAATTTGACTACTGTATTCAACATATTTTCAAAACTATTGTTTACCATGTTACCAGCTGCATAAATACTTGAAACTTTGAAAATAATCTTTTTTTAATATAACAATTAATGTCCGATGGCCCACTGACTTGAAAAAATATTCTATACATATGAAGTTGACAGTGGGCGGGGGTACCCGACACTCCCCTATTACCTATGTTTACTAATTTCTAGAATCATAAGGCATATCCCTGTTTCTGTTCTTATCCTTTCGTTTTCCCTTAATTGAACATATTCATGGTATTTTCTGGGATTCTTCTAGTAAATGACAGTTACTTTTACCATTCGTCAAATGTTTGAGTTTTTATTCCTTTTTTGCTTGAACTAATTTTTTTAACTTTAGTTTTCGAGCTATTTTATTAAAATAATATTTTAAAAAAAGCAAACTTTTAGACAGTTTCATTTCCTTTTCTTAAATTTTTGTTCCTTCATTAATTTTAATTGTGTTGATGTTTTTGTTTGATTAGCTTTAATTTGATTAGTTTGTTCATCATGTATTTTTCCTAATATTGCAAAAGAAATTAAAGAAAAAATTAAAGAAATTTCCATGTTTAATTATTTTCTTAAATGTCTTTTTGTGAATAGAGGGAAAAAGTTTTTATTAAGTTATAATTAACAAAAATTCGATTCCTTCAAGCGATCATTCTCTCTCTCTCTCTTTTTCTGGTAATCATTTGTTTGGGACACCGTTTGATTAGTTTATTTAAATTATATTACACCATTACATTAAGCTTAGTTTAATTGATTAAAACTTTAGGGTGATTAAATTTTACATCAATGTTGTCATATTAAGGGAACTTTTCTTTATATGAAGGAAATCGGTGCTCTTTTGGGACATTTCTACCTTTTTAAGCAGGAAAAGTTTGCGGAACATTTTATTAAATTCGTTAAAAAAAACGATGAGTTCTGAGGTCATTTAAGCAAGCATTTTGCTATTTGTGCTAGTTTTGGGGAAAGTTATTTTTTAAACGATAAATAAAATATTGCAGATATATTATATATGCAGATATATTATATATGCAGATATGCTATATTTGTGCTAGTTTTGGGGAATTTTTTTTTTTAAACGATAAATAAAATATTGCAGATATATAGAAATTGGCAAACATTCCGTAAGAAAATATTGTTATTTGAGAAAAATATGAGTAGAAATAGAAGGATTTGGAATGCATCATCGTTCTATTTTTGGGGCATTTCTATTTTTTTAAACAGGAAAAGTTTGCGAAGCACTTTATTAAATCGTTTTTTTAAAGGAAAAAAAAATGATGAGTTTTAAGGACAAAGAAACATTTTGTCATTTTGTGATAGTTTTAGAAATATTTGTTTTTTTTAAAACGATAAATATAATATAGCAGACATAAAATTCGTTTGCAAAAATTCCGTAGCAAAATATCGTTATTTCTTTTTTTTAAAAAAATGAGTAGAAATAAGGGAATTTGGAATGCATCATCAGTTCTGCATTCAACTCAAATCCATATGGTTACGAAACGAGGCCTAATGAGCTTGTTTGTATCAGAATTCAATGCAACAAATGACTGAAAAATAAAATCTGGGTAGAACAATGGAATAAAAAAATAAAAAATGGAGACCTCTAATTCTTCTGGAATAAAAATGTCCCCATTCGTCTGAAGGCAGCACGATGAACTGAAAGACGAAAATGAGAAGACTCACGAAAACAGCACAGATTGGGAGAATGGCCAGTAGACTACACATGCTGAATACCCGATCAGCAATTTCTTCATGCTGTTCCACTCGCTGATTGTTATTGGGCGACTATGTGATGCAGAGAACGTTGGTGGCACATCATGTTGACACATAGCTCACAGACATTTGTCACACCTAGTAAAAGAAAACAGCGTTTGATGGAAAGCATTATGGCTAACCTTATAAGTGCTAAGGTTTAAAATCGTAATTAGACTTCCGGGTTATTACATCCGATATATTTTATTACGTCTAAGGGGCCGTTCATAAATAATGTCAGGATTAGAAAAGGAGGGGGGGGGGAGAGCTCATGCAATTGAGATAGTTTGTGACGGGAGATAAAAAAATGCTTGATAACATTACATTTTGGTTGAAATAAAAACATTCAAATCCAGTGGATTAATTATTTTTATATTTTTTCATCAAAAAATACTTAAGTAATCATTATTATTGTAATAATTACAAGTGTCATTAAAACTCATAGCGTAGTGCTTTGTTTCTTAAATACTGAAAATATATGCTTCTGTAAAATATTGTGACGGGTGACATGGGATATATTGAAGTTGTGACAGCAATAGGAAAAATAAAGATAGTTTTTTCAAAATTTTTGGACACTCTAAGGAGCAGTATGAGGTTCTGAAACAGCTATTATACCTTTGATAACTTATACTTTTTCGTCTACAAAAATTGTCATTTGATTGTGTTTTTTTTTAGCGATGAACTTAGTTGAATCTCATCTACTGTATTTGATGTTAACATTCAGATTCCTAGTTTAATCAACGTAATTAGAGCAGTGATGGCTCAGGGGATAGAGTGTTCGCCTTCCAATGTTGTGAACCGGGTTCAAATCCCAGCGATGACTGGTCGATATGAACTCCACATACGGCCTGAACCGACCAAATTGCTGACATAAAATGACCCGCTCTATAAAAGGGTTGTAGTAGTGTGACGTGGGCGACGCTGCTCCACCGCCGTGGCTTCGCCCACTGAGTAACGAAAAGAGAGTTAGCAGTTCTGGCACACACACACACACACACACATATATATATATATATATATATATATATATATATATATATATATATATATATATATATATATACTACGTGAATTTCTAATTTCGTCTGATACAAGATAAATTAAATAATTAAAAAGATCCCACCTCCAAAAAAGAAAAAAAAATGTTTTATGTTGATGTTTTATAGTTTAATTATAAATAATATTGATTATAAAGTATTAATACTTTAATTTCGATTTCTTTTTTTTCCCTAAATTTTTTAAAAAAATTGTTTAGAAATTTTAAACAATATTCGATATCTGGATGGTTTATTAGATGAGCTTTAGATTATTAGATGATTACAATGCAATAAATTTGGTGCATAATGATACACTGGCTGAGAAAATCTCATTATCTTCCTTTAATTTTCACAAACATATCGATGATTGGTATATACTTACATGCATCTTAAAAAATTATTTTGATTTATAAATTTAAAAAAAAAAAATCTGTTTTAATCACGTTGACAAATTAATAATTAAAGCAAAAGCAGGATCCGAATCCTTGAAATTTCATAAGTTCTAATCATTTCTGAGCACCTTTACAACTGATCAAACTGACCGATTGGGAAGTTGGTGCAAAAAATTAACATAAGTTTCTGTAGTTCGATTAAGATGCAAAAGACCACATAAATGAGGTGTGATTATTAAAGTTTATATTTTTGTAGAATTATAATAATTAAATCCACCCACACTATCTATTGCAATTATTTTAGAAACAAATTTGAGCCATTTAATTTGGGTTTTGAGTTCTTTGAACCGCTTCTCTGATTATCCCGAGTTAACTCGGGCATAATCGTACACCATCGTATATATTTTATTTTATAACCGTCGTTGAGCAGCCGACCCAATTTTATGGGCTTACGACTACTACTACTTCGTAGTCTTATCATTTTGAACCCAATCGAGAAGACAAGGGAACTCCTGGATCGAGTATTGGGAGAAATGTTGCCTTCGTGGAGGACTTTTTGATGGAGCTAACCCGCATTTACGTTACATGTAGAGGAAGACCACGAGAACCTCCCACGGTTTGTCTGACGGCAAGGGGGCTTTAACCCACGATCCGCCTACCACTGAGGATATTTCACGTCAGTATTGTGGTCACTCCAAGCCGGATGCGGAATTCGTATCGACTGGGATTCGAACCCGATTTGCCTCAATGGATGGCGAACGCTCTATCCGCTGAGCCATTGCGGCTCACCATCGTATATATTGTAAATATTTATTATCCCGAGTAAACTCGGGCATTGGTGAATTCGTCAATACGTTTTGTTTTAAAAAGTTTTTATTAGGCCGGAAGTAAAACAAAAAATAATAATAATCTGCTGTGATTTGAAGTTTGCCAATCTTTGTTTGAGAGTTTTGGTATTTGTGGGACTTGTTTTGTACAATTGTATAGACGATGGTGGATGAATTTACACACACAAAAAAAAAAAAAAGAGTAAAAAAATTGCGTTCGCGAGCGAAAGTAATAAAGATGATTTTTCAGATTATGAAGATGTAAACAATACAATATTTAACTATTTTTCATTTGCTAATTTGGGATAGTAAACTGATGGTGAATTAAATAATTTTTATACGTAGAAAAATTACAAGTAACTTAAATCGTGCGTATTATGTTTTGTTTTAGTTCCTTGTATTTATTAATGAAATAAAAATATACGTTGATTTTTTGCATTTTTTTCTTCTACAAAATCGCTTCCCTTACCTGGTAAGGGAAGCGATTAAAACCGAAAAGGTTTTAATTCGTGGGGGCAATCCTATAAATCAGGGCTGTCCAACTGGCGGCCCGCCAACACATTTTGTGCGGACCGCCAACTTCTTATTCAAAATAAATTTTTTTTTCGAAATTTTATGGTATCAAGCATTCGAGACTACCATTCTTGGTCAAGCCGAGATCCCCGAAGTTTCCATCTGATCGCTCTTTCACTTCTTTCATTGTATTGGGAGAAAAAGGTACAGTACATCTACAGGTCAAGAGCAGTCCTACCCTGCACGCTGGATTTATACAATAGTATTGCCGCGTGTTAGATAAACAGTGAGAATCGAGTGTTCCAGGACCGCTGGGAAACCCAGTATTTCATAACGAATAGAAAAGGACCAACTCCAGTGCTTGATTTGTATGCAAGTTGTGGCTGTGTGCAAAGAATATAATGTCAAAAGGCTTTACTTGAGTCTTCACGAAGGGAGCACAGTAAATATCAATGAGGAGCAAGATCTCTGATAGTTTCAGAACTGAAATCAAAACTGCAAAAACAAGCTGGGATGTTTACTCATGTAAAATCTTATCAGTACAATGCTTCGTATGCAATTTCACTTGAGCTTGCTAAAGCAAAAAAAACCTTACACTGATGGCATCGTTGTTAAAAAAGTTTGCTGTAGAAATGGCAAAATCATTTGGTGATAGCAAAATAGCTAAGCATTTTGATTCAGTTTTCCCATTAAAATGTAAGCAAATTGTTTTATAATCGTTCTGTTCCATTGTTTTAGAAATAATAATTCAACTATTAATTGTTATTGTATAAGAGGCTATTGTTCAACTTTTTCAAACTGCGGCCCGCCAGGTGATCAGTGTCCGGGGCCCGTGGGCTCTTTGTAGTTGGACAGTCCTGCTATAGATATTTAAAATAATGTTTTGAGATGTCATAAAAATTTTTTCTGAATGCGGTTTGTTTACTTGTAGTGGCACTGTGCTTGTAGTTTGTAGGAAATGAAGCATTAGATCTTGTAAACCTAGTCACAAATGTAGTTAAGAGGAACTTATTGAAATAGTAGTTTTTGTCGATCCTGGATTTTCACAATATCGAGGATATTTATTGAAAATTAAAATTGAAATCAAAGTACTCCCGCACAGGGAAAGGCACGGACAACAGCTAGACGGTGAAAAAATTTGGTTAATATAATTGTTTAAATCTAAATAAGGTTTTAGAATTGAAGGAGAGGTTTGAATATTTTCATAAAGTTGTGTTGTGCATTACCATTAAAGCTTATTTGTTGTATAAGAGGTCAAACTACTATAAACTAAGGAGGTCAAAGCTGGTAACGGAGGTAGTCCATTAAAAAATAAATAAAAATTTAATAATTATTTTTTAAATAAATATTTAATTTTTATACGAATTTTGTTTTGGCGAATGAATTTTAAAATTGCGTGCTGAATTTCTTAAATGAATTCAGTTCGAGAGCAAATTACGCAAAAAGTGAAACTTTGGGGTCAATACTTTCCATTGTTTTCATGAACATATAAAGGGGTCAATATTTTCCAGTTTACGGTTACTTTCCGTATTTTGATGGTCAAAAATCTAAAACCGGCGAAAAAAAAGTATGTTTATTCAGCGCGATTAAGCTTCTTTTACTGATTTCGTAACTTAGTTAATAGTTTGCATTAATTCGTTATTATATTTAAGGTCTACCCGTTAAACGATTGAGATTGATTCCTAATACTGAAAATCCGATAAGAACATAAGTAATTAAAAGGGATCATTTTTTTGCCTCACAAGTCTTATTTTTAACTAATATTGAAAAAAATATTTTATTAATAAACAAACTATCTCAGAGGATAGTGCGCTCGCCTTCCAATGAAGTGAACTCGGTTCGAATCCCATCGATACGGATTGCGCATTCGGCTTGCATCGACCACTGTGCTGACGTGAAATATCCTCATCGGTAGACGGATCATGGGTTAAAGTCCCTTTGCCGTCAGTCTAACTGTGGGAGGTTTTCGTGGTTTTCCTCTACATGAAACGCAAATGCGGGGTTGTTTCATCAAAAAGTCCTCTACGAAGGCAAATTTCTCCCAATACTTGATCTAGGAGTTCCATTGTCTTCTGGATTAGGTTCAAAACTATGAGGCTACGGAGTTGATCATAAGTTGACGTAAAATAAAAAAATTGAGTCGGCTGTGAAACGTCGGTTCTAAACTAAAACATTGGTATTGTGAAGAAATGAAAATACAATATGATTATTTAAAAAAACTATTTATGACAGCCTCAACTAAGAGTAAAAAAAGCAACAAAGTAATATTCTGCCATTTAGAGTATCTCAAAATGAATATATTTAATATCATGAAAAATACTTAAAAACTATGTAATTTATAAGTAATTCACAATTATAACGATTACACTATTTACGTAATTAACCACAATTACTTTACGTGAAAGAATTATGTAAATTAAAAAAAATTCTGTGACATTATTCTTTAAAATATAATACTGTTGTAAGAAAAGGTAAAAAAAGACATACCTTGAAGAAGATCATCTCGGACTGAAACATCTGGAGACAGTCCAACAGGTGGGCGTCATAAACCTTATACGGACATCGTGAAAAACTATTCAACCGGTTCCGAGGTGTGTGTGTGTGTGGAAGCTCTACTAACACCGTATTTCAGGGCCGAACAAATTCTTTTTCTTTCTATTGGAAATAAAGTCGCTGTTTTTAAAATCTCATAAAACGGATGGTTAAGATTCAATGTTTATTCTTTACTTTTTAGATTATTTTTGTATCTGAGGAAAGGATTATGAAATGGGTTTATCCACTTTTTGCGCACACTCTTTCCTTTATTCCACTTACTTCACGTTAAAGATAATTTTGGTCATTATTTTTTTAATATTATTTTAACTGATGAAAAAAATGAGTGAGGTTTTGCATAATTTAAAACCATGTCATTTTAAGCTACAAAATAGAAAAAGTGAACAAAACTAGTCAAGCAGTTTTTGAGTAAAGTTAAATTTCATAAAAGTCGTATTTTTAACTTCTATGTTTTAAGAACTAACTGCATTTAAATAAATTTAATTTTATGGCATAATATTTCAAAAAAGGCGCATTTTTAGTTTTCATGCTTCAAAAACTACCTAAATTACATAAAATTCAATTTTTTACACAATTTTTTTTTCAAATAGCGCATTTTTTTATTTTTATGATTCAAAAACTATCTGGATTGTTTAAAATTCTATTTATTATATAGAATTTTTTTAAAAAAGTAGGTAGTATTTTGAAATTTTTAAGCCTTAAGAACTATTCGACCGATTTCGTTCAAACTTTGCATTTGGTCATTTAAAATCGCAAATTTTTTCAGCTATAAAATATTAAAAAAAGAATAAATAGTAATTGAAACTAGTTTTTATACATGGAATTGTTTTTGGAAAAATTAATTTTGTATTTATGTGCTAAAAGGTTTCAATCACCTAAATTTTCCCGAGATAAAGTGAATTACGCAAAAAAGTAAATTAACATTTATCCCATAACACCAAGCCCGGTGTAAGGAGGGTAGGGCAGGCCGGGAGCCGAACGAGACTTTATGTTCGATAAATTATTGATTTTTTTTTAACATATTGTTTGTTTGAAAAATATATTCAGATAAACCTCCAGGAAAGACCGATCCCCTCTATTTACGACCACTTTTGGATTTTCAATATACTATGTGTACTTAAGGAGAGACCTCTCCCAGCCACCATCTGCGTCAAATGCGGTAAAAATCAAATAAGGAGGAAACACGAAAAAATATCAAAAGAAAAATTAAATGAAACAAATAAGTAGATTAAAATGCATTTAAGATATTTGTGAGAGGCTCTTATTTAAAGAGCTCTTATTGACGATACAACCTCATGTTGCAGTCCAGTAAGGACGATGATTTACTTTTAGAGTTGAATGTTAAATTAGAAGAAAAAAGTTACTTTAGAAAAAACTAGCATCTGAAGCAAACAAACCTCTTCTCAGCTTTTAAAGCTAACTAATAGGAAAAAACAAATGTTTTTTTTTTAAATATCTTTATCATTCATAATTGAAACATTTGTATCATTTTTATAAACGCTACATTTTATTCTTCCAGACGCCTTTTTATGACTTCAACAGAAGTGGCATTTCCGCACCAAAAAAATTTAAAAAGTTTGCGAAAAATGACGTAAGAAATTTTGAAGTGAATGGAGGTAAGAACTACTGTGAATTGTCGCTCCTGAGAGGTTTCACTTTAGAGTCAAGCAATTCCGAAACGATAATTGAATACTTCACAAAATGAAATCCTTTTTAGAGAATCCCATGTGTTAAAAAAAAAAACAAAAAAAAAAACAGATTTTTTTACTCTAAATAGAAAAACAATGGATATTGCAAATGAAGTGTATTTTAATATAGAGATTATTTGAAATGGATAATCTAGTTTTTTTAATGAAAACTAGTTTGCATTTAAGTTTTTTTTAAGAAATTTTGTTCTATTTATTGTTTTTCTTTATTTTTTCCTGAAAAATTCCAACAATACAGAAAAGATTTATCGAGAATTTCAAATCATAGAACTATATTAATGCATTTAATATACGTGTAATATTAAATACACGTATTTCATGCATTTAGTATACATGTATTTAATATACATGCAATCAAAAATGATAAATGAAAAGTTTCTGTACTTAAAGGAGCTATTTTCATTGAATCTGTTTCTAGAAAAATTTATACTTTCTGAAAATAGACGGATTTTTTTTTTCTTTTTAAAAAAAATACTTTGATTAATAGTGTGAAATATTTATATATAGTTTTAATCACGTGTGATATTTATTTATAGTTTTAATAAATGCGAGGTTTATAATTTTTCTAGCCGCACACATTTTTTATGCTCGGTATCGAATCAAAATACAATTTTTTGAACAAATAGGTTTTTATTAGTTGTGATTTAAAACAGTTGAAACACTTCTTCAAATTCAGAACAGAAACTTTTCAATATCGAAAAACAAATGTATTGGAATTTGGAGAACATTCCATTTTAATTTTTTAATCAAAATGCAATAAACGTAGAAAGGAATTAATAGTGGTATAATATTTTTGGATGAATTGATTACAGGTGTAGTTGTTTGGTTTAAAAACCAATTACCATAAAAATCCATTAAAAACAAGCTCTCAAATTGCTAATATTGAATTGGAAAATATTTCCTTCTGGGGGTTTTTCCATGCAATAGGAATATCGTTAATAGAAAGCGCTAGAATTCCAAACCCATGAAAGTCTTACTGAATTCTTCTCTTTTAAATCACATTAAATTTTCTTTTCTCAAAAAAGTATTTTAATCAATTTAATTAAATATGCTTTTCTTTATAAGTAAAACTGGATAATGAAACAATTTTTTTAATTCCTATTACTTTCCAGCTGTACAAAATGAAAAATATTTTTCCTGTAAAAAATTAAATGTATAAATTTTTGTGAACAAGTCGAAGCAATAGAATTTCTTCAAGAGAAATACACATGAATAAAAGCTATACAAAATATGAATTTAAAAATAGTAAAAATAAAGTAAATCCGTATTGTAGGGTTAAACAAACCCCCTGGGGGGGGGGAAATTTTAATTCAGATAAGGAGAAAAAAAATCAAATCAACCACAACTTTTAGTAAAAAGAATTCAATATTGAACTCTTGTTTTGAGGTTTGAATTCCGGTTCTATGAGAGCTGCGTTATGTTTAATTGTTCGAAATATAAATATATCCTTAATAATAATTGAAAAAAAACCATATCGTGAATTACAATTTTATCGGGATTATACAAATCGGAAATTTTTCTATTGTCTCTTTGATATTCCTCTTTTTGAATAAAGTTTCTGAGTTCAGTTCAAAATTACATGGATTTATAGACCATACATTAAAATCTATACAAGTCACTATGTGAGATTCCAAGTCAATTCTGCATATCGTTAAAAATATTGTGAATGCAATTCGTTGAACGTGTCACAAGCTCGCATTTTCAATACATCGTGCAAAGCTCAAATTTGTACTTTGGCACTATTTTGCAAGAACTTTAAACGAAAAAATAAATTTAAATATCAAAATTCACAAAAACAAATTAATTGAAATTTTTCAATCAGCTTGTAATTATTTACCAAAATTATTTTTTATACCGAATTTCAAATAGACTATGAAATTTCAAGCACTGCATTGATAACTCAGAAGAAATAATAAATTGTAAAATAGTACATATGAAATTTAAATAAAAAGTAAGATAGGTAGGTATATAACGCAAACGTAGAATTTATAGCTATTAGAAACAAACAAAATCTAGGTACAAAAAGTTGAAAAGCATTTATGTGTTAAAGGTAAGAGGGAAAAATTATTATACAAAAAAGAAATCAGATTTAAAAAAAAAAAAAATACATTCAATGAAATAACACGGAGTATAACGAGAAAAAAAATAACCAGAAAATTAAATCGAAAGATTTAAAGAAAAGGAATTTAAAAAAACATGCAAAGGAAGGAAAACCTAAAATGTGAATGAAACACGCAAAAGGAAGTAAATATGCAAGAAATTTAAGAATATATTTAAAATTTGACCCACCCTCCTATTTTGAATTACGCATACATATGAAAGTAACTCAAGAAGTTAAAATTTCGTATTTTTGCACGGAAAAAAAACAAAACACTTATGTCCTGACATATATACTATGAGTGTGATTGGTATATCTATTATAGCCCATGAACCAATAGAATGTTGCAGGTCATACGTATGAAAGCACTGCATAATGAAAGTACCATCGAGTAAACTGTGGTATATGCATTCATGGAGTAGTGCGTCCATAAATTTGCCTCCCCGCTATTCCATTGAATGAATAGACATTCCAACTTCACTCAGAGCACATATGTGGTGACTTCAGATACTCCAAAAATACAAAATTGTCTTTACTTTTTGATTTACTTTCTTTTGCAAACCATGGATTTTAAATCCACTTGCACGGGAAGAAACAACAAAAAGAGGAATTTACATTGCATTTAAAGTCTAAATATTTTTTTCTAGTTCATTGCGAAGACCGAGGAAATCCACAACATCATTCATTGTTGTGGGTACATTTTAAGCTCGTGTTAGAAACCCTCCTTACTTTTTCTAGTCATTCAAAACAAGCAATGACTCTAAATCAAACATTCTTATTTTGATTGTCCCTTACACCATCATAGACAAAAACAGTTCCATTGGTTTCTATCATTTTTGTTATCCCCAGTTGCAGCATCTTATATTTCTCTCTCTCTTTTTTTGTTTGTTTTTGATTTTGGAACGAGTAAAATAAGCGTCTAAAAAAGATTGAATACAAATTTGAGTTTAAGTATCAAGTTATTGTTTTCGAATTCATCGCTTAAAACTTCTTTGGCTGCATGCCAACTTTTTTAATTTGTGAAAAGGTGAAGTGAGGAAGTTTTTTATTTTATGTTTCCTTCTCTTGTTTAAAATCAGCAGATGTGATTTTTTTTTCTTCAGGTTTCTATATTTATGACAGAATCTAATTTTTATTAGTTTGGCGAAACCAACTCTTCGAAGTAATATATTTTTTTTGTCGCTAAAAAGCATTCTAAATCAATTTTAATGATTCTAATAGTGTTATTGTTTAAAGTTCTAAACGTAAAATAAAAATTATATAAAAATAGGACTTAAAAAGGATAGGAAAGTATGTAAATAGGGTTTCAAAAATGTTAAAAAATAATAATAATTTTGGAAGGTATATTTCAGGATAACAAATGTTCCTTTTTTGTTTTATTTTAAAAATTAAAAATAATTATCAATCAATGTTATATTTGAATTTAATATAATAATTTAACTCAATATTAACAGCTTCTAAAAAGAGGGTGTTTGGAAATTCCACCCTTATTAATATATTTTTGTAGAAGTCTTTTTAAATCGGAAATAAACAAAAGTATAGGGTAATATATTTGCATAGGGGATGTCAAATTAATGTTAAACTGAAGGAAGAAATCTGACAAATAATATAAATATTTCTTTAAAAATTACAGTATAAAATTTCACGGCAAAAATGGATTTTCATTGAGCATGATTTTACAGATAATGCACTTAGACGGTCAGTTCTTTTAATCGTAATTTAATTCGTAATTGTTACAGTTTTATAATGGCAATAGATTATACCTATAATTGGACAAAGTGGTATATTTTTAATTCTTACTTAACTTTACGGAATTATATTTTTTTAAGAAAAATTTTTCAAACATCAAATGATCAATGTGTGTGTGTTTTTTTTGTTAAATTTTTAAGTTATTATAAATGTGTACCATATTTTCCCTTAAAAGTAGATCACATGGCTCAACAGCCTGTTGTGAGCCAGAGGAGAGAATCATGCTGATACATGATCCACACTTTCGTGTCCAACAACATGATTGTAGCGATGAAGTCATCAAACTAACTTTACTTTCACGACTATAGTATTTTTTCCTTGTTTTTATATATATTTTCACAATCAATCAGAATAAGCTGTCCCTTAGTTTCGTTATCTCTGTTGTTCCGCATGATATAAATGTATAATTAAATTGGTCACTAGAAAGCAACTGTTTGAATAAAATGTGAATAAATAATCAGTATTACACCTTATTCTTCGTAATGCTGTGAAATCTGATAAATTTTCAGAATTAAAGCTTAACTTGTTTGCATCTAAATTAGCTTAAGGGAATAAATATTTTAATGCGTTATTACTTCGTTGTTATTACATTATTAATAATTATTATCTCCAAAGGTTTACTTAAAAAAAAAAAAAAACGCACAAACTTTGTTATTACGCCTTAATAGTTTTTGGTTAAATACTTTAAAAAAAAAAGATTTCGGCAGTTTTGTCTCTGTCGCTACTACCGCCTAAAAATATGTTTTTATTTCCTTAATTAATGTTGTTGTCATCGGCCATTAAAGCAGAAGGAGTGCGATTGTTGTTGTTTTCCAGTGACGCCATCTATGGCCAAGAATTCGACTTCTTCAACAGCCATACGTCACACCCGTTTATAGGGCGGACCCAATCGTACATCTAAAGATCGTAATTTTGACCTGAAGCAGAGAACGATCAATCTCCAATTCAGCACACCCAGGTGCTTTGTTATGGGAACATTGAGAAGTTTGTGATCCTACAGATTTAGTGTGCACCAGTCTCCATTTACAACACGGCCGGCTGTTTCTTTAATTAATACAAAAGTTATATGCTCCTTCAAATATTTGTAACGCTTTTTACCAAGCGTGTTTCATTATGGTCGATAGAGTGAGAATTTGATTATATTACTGTCATTATCGAATAAAGTAGATTCTTGTAGATTCTCAGATTTCTGTAATGATAAAAGATTACAGATTAGGATTAACAAAATAATATTTCAGCGAGGGAAAGGAAAACAAACGCACTATCGAAATCCTTATGAATCACGATCGTGAAGGTAGAACTGAATAAATTACAACTTGTTTCGATTACCGGGGGTAAAAAAACGCGGAGAAATTTTTTTTTTGGTAAAATTAAGTAATGTAAGGAAAATTAAGTAATTTAGTAATGACATTTCCAGTAAGGGAAAGAACGTAATTCTGGTAATAAAAACCAAAATGTAAGGTAATTCATTCGGTAATTTTTCCTTTCATATGGTAATGATTTACCGGAAATTCTGTTTTTCAAAATAAAAGGTATTATTACCACACATACAAAACTGAAAAGTAAATTTAACCAAATAAATGGTTTTTATGCCATTCTCTTAGTATCGTGATAAAATAATCAAATTTAACAACATTTATCTTATTTTAGCATACATTGTAAAACCATATTTTATGGTAAATTGTCAAAATTATTCTTAGCGTTTCGGTTAAAATTATTGCGCTCTTTGGTGTTAACATAGAGCCAGGAACGATATTCTGAAAGTTTTGACCATATTTTTTTCTCATTGTAGTGTGTAGTTTAATTATTCTAAACACCTTCGAACTTCAATCAAACAGGTGTTTCTTCTTCTCTAGAGATTCGATTTCAAAATATACCGCCACCCTTAGTGATTGTGCTTTTTACAGTAGTTTAATCCGAGAATTTCTACAATGAAGGCTTAGACAGGGATAACTATTCCAAGGTCCGGAATTCCTGAGAGCTATTTCCAACTTACTTGCAAAACATGTAGTTTTTTTTTAAAATAATTTTTATAGAAAAAAAAAATTTCGAGAATTCGTTTATAAGCTGTTTAAACTAGAGTTTTGATTAAAGAGTCTCTAAAACTTAATGACTCTATCTGTTTTTAGCCCTCAATAAAATTTGTCCCGGGATCCATAAACAGGGCAGACTTTGCCTAGTTGGGGCCCGGGGCAAAAACTTCTTTGGGGGCCCCCTTCTGCTTCATTTTTTCAGTAATGAAGAACAGAACTTTATGGAGGTATTTAAATTTCTCACCTCCTTATAGATAACAAGAAAATTGACTAGAACCTATAATAGCTATAAAGTCCCCCCCCCCCTCTTATCTCAAACATTACATTAAAGGACCATACTAAGAATTTAAAATATATTATTAATTTTTTTTGAAGTAGTTAACTGTTAGACCATAAAGGTAAATTTAAGTTATTGTCTATAAAATCAAAAATCAAAAAATTTTTTTAAAAAAAAGTATTAATTTTAAGGACTTGGAGTATTTGATAATATTTAATAATGCAATTTAGTGAAAAAACAAGTTTGAAAAATATTTAATTTAAATATATATATATATATATATATATATATATATATATATATATATATTTATAGTGAAACCTGCCAAGTTGACCACCCTTGTAAGTTGGACACCTGTATAAGTTAGTTGACCTCAATTATCAAGAACGGAATTTTTCCTATATAATATAATGAAGCAAAATCTTTGTAACTGGACCACCTGTCTATCTTGTATGTTGACCACTGAAATAAGTCAATTTTATCTTGTTTTCATTACAGAAAAAAAAAATGGCAGAGAATTTCTCACCCTTTCTCAAAAACAGAGTGAGATTTCTAAAAATTAAAAAAAAAAAAAAAATACAAGTAGACTTGGAAATTTTTTTTTCTTTAATTATAATATTTAACATCTATTTTTTAAGGCATTGAATATTTTTGCTGCGGAATCACTAAGTGAATTTGCAGCATTGTGGACACACCTTCTACATCTGCCAGCATACGCTTTTCAATTACTTCACGTGGTTGTAGCGAAATGTGTTCTGAAAGGGGTTCCGTCGTTCGGGGGATAGTGTTCTGCTGTTCGCACTGGTTCTGAAGAATATTGGTAAATAAGGAAGCAGCTAGATAACTGGAACCGATGTTTAAAATAATGTAAGATTAAGGTAGAAAAGTGAAACGGATTTTATTCAAAATGGTGTGAGACGAAACTTTTTCCAAAATGCGCGAGACTTGCGCATTTTGAAATTGATTAATAGAGTACGCGAATTTCACGCGGTAATAACTTTTTCATGCGAGAAAAGAAAAAAATATGCGAGATTCTCGCGTTGTAGTGAAAATACCGAGTATTATGAAATTCTATTCTAAAACCCTCATAAATTAAGTTGAGCAGAAAAAAAAAATTTTAGAAAATTTTCTGTCATTTTGCAATGTATGTTAAAATTTCACTTGTTTGGTGAAATAGTGTAAAAAGCTAATCTAAACCCTTTTGTGAGTTGACCATCAGGGGAAACTGTAGGGGGTCAGTTTTGACCATTTCTTTCATTCAAAACGTTGGGCTGATGTAAAGTCTAAACAAAAGCGCCAAACAACAATGAGGGAATATTTTTGTAACAAATATGTTTGTAAGTGTAGTAATAACAGAATAAATTTTAAAGTGTTCAAATAATTTTGTTTTGTTAAAGTTTTTAAATTACATGTTTTCGTGTTCTGATATTTTTAGAAATTATTTTTATTAAGCACTTCACATGCATAACTAACGAAATAATTTTTTTAAAAAAGTTAGTTAAATATTAGAATTATATGTAACAAATTGAAGTTCATTCAGGTTTAAACGCATATTCATTTGGCTATTTGCAAAATAAAATTTTTAAATCACGTAAAATTTTTAAAAAAATATATAGCAATATGATATAAGAAATAAAAAAGTGAACAATGACTATAAGTTGCCCACTTGTCAAAGTTGACCACTAAAACAATGTTTCACAAGTGGTCAACTTACACAAGTTTTACTGTATATATGCATTTTGCAAGATATTCTCAATTTCCACCCTCTGATATCGAACCGAAAAATTTCTCAATCTTTGGCTAATTTAATCAAGAAAAGAGTTCTTTTTCAGAAACTGGTTATTTTATCATGATCATTTGAAGTTTCTTGAAATAATTTTGTTAATGTATATAGTGCTGAAAAATATTTCTGAGTGCTTGAAAAGTACTTAAAAAATACTTATTTTTTATTGAAAGATTTGATCAAATACTGATTGTATATTAGGGAGTTTTTATTTTCAAAAGTGCAAAAAAAAAAAAAAAAAAAAAAAAAGTTTTAAGTGAAAAGAAAAACACTGATGCATAGCTGCTTACTCTACTGGAGTTTTACCAGTTTCTCCTGGTCTACTGGTTTAATAAACATTCTCTTGGTTTTTGTACATTTTAAAAAATTCTCTAAAATTGAGTAATTTTCTTTAAAAAATCTAAATTGAAATAGATTAATGCTTGCTTAACTATTTAAACAAGTATTACTAATACATAATGAAGTAGGCCTCATTTAGAGATAACAATTTAAAACTTTTTTTGTCCTAAAATCGTTCAGTTTATTTTTATTCAGGACTCCATTTTAAATTAATGAAAAAAAAAAACTCTCTTAGCTATCTTTGATGAATTAAATGCCTTTTACTTTTCAAAATTATGAGTGAACATAATACATAACATTTCAAGTATATTTAATGTCAATCGTAACTGAAAAATATTGCAGTTTTTCTGTTTATATGTCTATAAAAATTTCTTATGTGTGAAATATTTAGTACATTATGCAAAAATTATCCAAAAATTTATAAAATTTCGTAAAATCTATTGGATTTTTTCCTGTGTTGGCAGCTATGCTGATGGGTAAAAAATTAATATTTGATGATAGATTCAAATTACTTATGTCACCGAAAGTAAGTGCTTGAAAAATGAGAACTATACAAATTTCTTGCTATTTTATTTTTTAAAATCTTACTGCCATGAAATAATCATAAAAAAACAAGTTTGTGAAATCTTTGAGGCTGTCGTCGGAGTAAAACAGATATCTACAAATTTTAATTTTATGTATAGATTTTTTCTTCTTACATAAAATTCCTTTTTGGAAGTCAAGTGTTTTAAAAATAAAGCTCTTGTTTTTTTGCCATTTAACATTTTTTACTCAACATTTATTTTGACATTTTTTGCTTGATGAAGTAATAAAAGTTTAAAATTTAAAATAAATATTGTGATTGTTCAGTTTTCTATTACATATTGCATTGTTTAATTTCATTGAATTATTTCAAGATACGAAATGTTCCGTATGTGATGGTTGTATCTTTAGAGGGTTTTCTTTATATCTATGAACTGAACATTGAAATGGGAGGAGCTTCTGTTTTAATAAAACAGCACAGGTAGGAAATATTTGCTTCTTAAAATGAATAATAATAAATATGAATTGTATATTCAGAATTTGGAATTTTTTGGCTAGTAAAATTTGCCATTAAAAACTGTGGTTGGTTAGATTTAAAATCATTTCGAAATTCTTTTGTTCCATAGTTTGTAAAAGTTAAGCATTACGTAATTATTGAGTAGCTATAAACTGCAACTCAAAATTAACTATGTATTATTTAAATTTCAGTGAACTCTTGCTGTATCCCATACAATAATAATTCCCCTTTTTACGATAATGTTTGATGGTCCTGACAAACTTGAATATGAATGAATGTCCTTTCAATATTCTCTAAAGTAATAAACCCCTGTAAAACTATTTTTTTCCAAATTTTAACCTTATTTTCTCTATTTATTATTGGTTTTCAAATAATGTAAAAAATCTTATTTTATTATCCTATTATATCCATCTTTTCTGACAAGAGTTTTGGGTATTCATACTTAACATTGTTTGATAATGAAAATTATTTTTCTATTTGTAATTGTGAATTCAATATATGATTTTAGTAGTATCTATGCTTAATATGTGATTAGTTCATTTTGTGGTATTGATTAATTGATTATGTTCTTTTAAGTAATATAAAATAAAGTGTTACATAAAATATTGAAAACATAACTTAAATATTTTTTAAATAAAATATTAAAAATATCACTTATTTTAATCTTTTAAGAAATTCATAATTTTTTTTCTTGTTTTCACCTATTTGAGAATGACATTAAATAGCTCTGAAATTAATATTATTATTTAAACTAGATTGCTATTTTAAACTGTTTAGGTATTTGATATTTCTTTTTGAAAAGGGGTTTATTCCACTTGGGTTGAAAATTTAAGAAATTGGAAATTCAAATTTAATTGGAAAAAACTGGAGTTGGATTATTTAAAATGAGTTTATATTGATTAAACTGATATTAATTAACCAATTTTTTAATTTTCAAGCCTTAAAAAATTTCCCAACGAAAGATGTTAGGACTTTTTAGATATCTTTAGTCAACAACAAAACTGTCCCTTTTGATTTTTTTTTAAATGATTGAAATTTGTAATTCTTTTCCTCTCAAGTAAAATACGCAACAAACATCTCATATTTTAACATTTATTACTCAGTATGAACATTCAGGTTGCTCAGTTTATTAATGATTAGATTCAATTTTTTGAAACCTATTAACATTTGTTCGTAAATCTTATTTATGACTAAAGTTTGGAATTTTTTTAATTGTTTCCATAAATAAAAAAATTCCAAATGATGATTTTTGATGTATGTCGCATAATGTTCTAACTAAAAATATATTTTAATTAATATAGTCGTTATGTTTGCTTTAGTTGAACTTGGTTCATTAGGTATCTTATCTATACATAATTGTCACGCAAAATTTAGGTTTGTAGCGTAAAATAAAAAAAAGATTTTTGTTATTTTTTTTTCTTTGCCAAGCGTGAAATAACTTTGATAGAAGATGTAGCATCCCACTTTCAGAGTAGGGGGTAAATTTTTGAAATGTCTCAGCAATGAGTTGTCTTCCGTGTGTGTGCAGGGGAGACAGTTCAATGTACCCCTATCTATATCGTCTGGGTAAAAGACTTATATAAACACAGCATGCCCTTCGATTGAAAAAAGGGAAATGAAATAGAAGATTCTTGAATGGAGTTGATAGTCCGTGGGCCGAACTCATTTATCGTTCAAATTCGTTCCGATACTTTGGGACAATTTTTTCTTTTGACAAAACGATTCAGAATGTTTTAGTATTTTTAATTTTATAAAGTTCTCCAAATATTATTTGGTCATAATTTAATAACAATCGATTTTATGACACACTCTTTTTCTGTATGCTTTCGTACTCTCATCCAGTGAAATCGTTGAATTATTTTTTCCTCCGCCAAGCTAACCAATCACGCATTGTCTCCTCACAGTCGCTTACAGCAATGTTTGTAAGTAAATCGTTGGTTGCATTGATGCTAATTTTCTCGATTTCATTTTAATCCTTTGAATTTTTTTTAAAATTTAAATAAAGGTCTCTTTTTAGAGCCAACTATATATTGATAACGCTTCATTTTTCCGCTTTACTGTTAAATATTTGATTTTCATTCCGAAATTCGAATTGTGCAGGCGGTCACATTGCAATGCCTCTCTAACCTAATCAAGAATTCGTCTCCGATTTTAAGATACAAAAATATATACTTAGCTTAAAAATAAGAAGGAATTGTTTGCCCTATTTTAATTTTAATAATATTTGCTGAGTTACAAATTTAAAGGGGATATTTATATATAGATCCCACCAAAGAAATGAAAGTATTGTGGTTATGTTGATGAAATGTTAAAAAAATTTTTTTTAAACAATTTTCATTACTTTATGAAGATAAAATATTAGTTCCAAAATGATTAAAAAAGCTATATATTAACGTTAATGATCCATTATTCTTAAAATAAAAATATTTTTGTTTCACTAACAAAGGTGCTATGGTAAGTATTGTTTTAAAACATGGTTGTTTTGATGGCTTATTTATCTAATATCTTTGATATTAAACATATTTGTAGAGTAAAGCGCACATCTTATATTGCTTGCATTTTAATTTTACTTAATTATTACTTCTTCTTAAACTCTGAATGGCGTATAAATTTAAAAATTTTTATTAAGATGTGCTTACTCGGAAAAAAGAAAACAAAACTTTTTTTTTTCTTTTCCCTCTTACAAAAAAGCTATAAAAAAATACTCCTCTTAAATAAATACTACTCTTCTATAAAAAAAGAACTGTTAACTAATCTAAACTAAAAATAAATCATGAAATTTAAGGGAATTTATGTAGGTTTTCTCTGTAGGGTCAGCAACAAAAAATTCGACAATTTTGTATTTAATCATTGAGTATTTTTTTTTGAATTAAATTTGAAAAAAATAGTGTAGATTCAAAACATGATTTAAACATTTAACTTCAGATATTGGTTTAAAAAATGTGTTTAATCAATTTTATAACTGGCACTTTTTCGACAAATAGTTAAAGAATGTCTCTACACTTAAATGTAAATAAATTATTGAATATCAAACCATAATGAAATTTCCAAATATATTAATGTCTGGAATTATATTCTCTTGCTAAATAAAAATATATTCAACAATACCTGTCTAAGGTTTTTTGGAAAACTCTGTATTTGTCTTTTGCTACACTTGCAAAAACTATTTGAAATAACACTTGAAAACATTTTTTTTTTCAATTAAAACAATAAATTCTACATACTAAATATATTTTCTCTAAATCAATATTATTTTCAAAATTAATGCTGTACCAAAACATTAAAATTGTAAATAATGAAAAACCAAATTTTGTTAAATTGTTCAAATAAATTATGTAACAAGATAGTTCAGTGTGTAAAATATCCGGTTTTTATATAGTAAAGAAAGTTTTAAAGCTTCAGTAAAAGACAGTGTACCAAACAACAAATTTAAAAAAATATCAATTCAAATTTATTGTAAATTTTACACAAATGAAATTTTTCATTTTTATGTCAAACTGAATTTCAAAATATTCATTTGTATGAAATGGTTTTTTAGCTTACTAAAATAAGTATCGTCTTAAATAAGGGAGAAATATCTCCAGATTTTTAAAGAAAATCAGATTATTTTCTGTAGGGTAGCAGTTCTTAAAAAGTTGATGCAAATTTAAATTTTCACAGAGTGGAGGAAAGATTTATATATTCTATAGAATTAAAGTTTTAAGTATTTTTACAAAAATAATAAAAAAACCTGTCAAATAATCGCAGATGCAGTATCATAACCCTTCATTACAACTATAACTGTCATAGTCTATGTTTTACCTTTTTATATTGAATTATCAAATCATCATGATTTGAAATGAAAAGAAAAAAAAGATTTTAAGATCTTGAAGTAACTATAATTGTGTAAAAATGTGGAAGTACATACTTATAAAAAACTGTTAAGTGTTTTAGCGCAAAAGAAACGTGAACGAACGGGAAGATATCGTAGTATGCAGACAACTGCTTTTGTTTTGATTGGTCCATTTATTTCCAAGTGACGTCAAATTACGCTTCTCTTCGGATATTTTTGGGCAAAATACTGAATTCGTGAAAACAAAATAGTTCCTCATTGTTTTGATAACTATCAATTAATGGCCAGTCAGATTTTGGGGAACTTTATGAATTTATGTTTCTCAGCCAAGATTGTGTTCTATTTTGGTAGAATAAAATTGCCCCTCAAATGTCGGAACGAAAATTAGTTTAGAGCTACTTTTGAGACTTCGGCCCACGGACTATGATGCCTTGGCACTCTGTACTAAATTTCTGAACATTTTGACCTTTTATTAAAAATCTAATATTTTTCATATTCTTTTGATCAAATCAATTTGATCTAAGTTAAATTTCCAGCTTTTATTAACTGAAGGGCTTATGGTGAAACATAGACAGGCATGCATATGCATAGATACATAACAGGGCTAAAGAGAATAGAAGGGCTGGTTCACTCCTTTGAAGAAATTCTCGCCGCGCCAATCCTCCGATTTTCTCTAGTGACGTCACTTTGGCACAAAGCTCGCACTTTTACTTCAAGAACAGAGCGTTCGGCCTTAATAGCTCTAACTAATATTGGAGCATTTCTTTTTGTGACATATTCTAAGACATTTGTTATTTTCTATAATGACTTTTCTCAGTTTTTGCATGGAATTTGCAAAAATTTAAAACTATTAACGAAATGCCAGTTTGCGCGATTGCAACTTGCAAAAATTCTGATAGAAAAACAA
The DNA here is from genome assembly GCA_949128135.1 of Parasteatoda lunata. Taxonomy (NCBI): domain Eukaryota; kingdom Metazoa; phylum Arthropoda; class Arachnida; order Araneae; family Theridiidae; genus Parasteatoda; species Parasteatoda lunata. The sequence goes on along the minus strand of OX421972.1, from coordinate 114,909,569 downwards.
AAGGAAAAAGTATAATTTTCCGCGTGTTCCCTAAAGTAAATGAACAACTATGTAAAGAATGGATTCCGAAATGACACAGTTAATATAAAACAGCAATACGTTTTTTCTATCGTTAAGAACTTTTATAAAAATTCGTTATCTAAATAGAAACCGCCTCGTTACTTCAAAAAGAAAGGCAGATTAAAAAAAAATTAAAAAATGGATAAAGTCAAAGAATATTAAAACGTAAGTAAAAAGTATAAATAAAATATATAGTGTATAGTTGAAATTCTCCTAATTTCATAACATAGTTTTTGATGTAGTTATTCTAAATATTTATGATTTTTTAAAAAATTATATTCTCTTAAATTTAAATATCTATAGATTATATCTTAAATTTAAATATCTATAAACAATTCTAAAGTTTCTAATGTCATTATGAACCTAAATTATTATTTTGTTTCAGTAATTATCGTTTAAGGTTGATGTTTTCTAGTGATTAAGCATAAACAAATTGCTATCAACGGCTTATTTTAAAATCAGGGATTCTAAATTTAACTCAACTTATTATTATAAAAGAATATGTGTAGATAAAAAAGTGTCGATATATGCTTTCATTTTTCTTAATAATTAAAGTTAAAACTGAACTTATTAAAATAAAGTATTTATTGTGTCATTTTCGCCAACTAGTAAAATATTTTTATGAGTTTAAAATGGTATTTTTTTAATATAATGGCCAAGAAAGTTTTTGTGAACTATATTTATGAACGGAAATAATGTGTTAATTACGTAAAGTTTGAAAGCTAATAACCAGAAAAAGTCTAACTTATTTTTACAAAGAGAAAGATGCAAAGTCATCATATCTTTGCTTGCTCTTTCCGAGATCTGTGGACACAGTGACGTCATGAGGAGGGAAATTGTAGCTTCAGCTCTAAGAGCGGAGTGAACTAGCCCTTCTATTCTCTTTAGCCCTGGATACTTAAGCGGTCTTTTCGGTACTGTTCTAAATACGATAAACCAGACCTGAAAATGTAAGTTTGAAATTAGTGGCCAATAATGTCAAATAACTTAGTGATCTCATCACTTATTCCTCAAACCATGATGTGTCGGTGACCAATATCAATAGGTCACCGACTGGCGTGGAATTAACTTTTTATACCTTTTCATTTAATACCCAATTTTTGTAAGCGATTTTTACTTGGATTAAGCTATATTTAAAAAAAAAAAAAAAAAAAAAAAAAACTTAAATACTCGCGAATAACAAAAAGTTCATGATTTTAGGTTAGAAGGACCACTTAGACCAAAGAATTCAAGTCCAAATTTCAACCTCATTCAACGAGTCATCCTGTTGAGCCTGTGGAAAAAGAGTCACCTATCTCGAGTAATTCTTTTTTATTGTTTAACATTGCTATTTTCTTCTGAGCCTTTTCACCCAGTTGATTTGGTTCCATCTTTATTTGTTTCATTTCATTTTAAAATAGAAAATTGTATCACATTGAATTTTAAAAAGTTTTTCTTTTGTTCCTATAAAAAACTTTGAAATTGATTAAATATGATTTAAATACATATTATTGTATAATACAGTCAAACCTCTCTATAAGTGAACCTATCCGTTCTACAAACTATTTTAACTCATTTTTCTGAACTCTTTTTATTACACATTATTTAAATAAATGACTAATAAAAAGAAATACAAAAATGATTAAAAAACAATAACAAAAAATGTGTTTTATTTTTTATTATTCATCATCTTTTATATAAAAAATGTAGGTGTGAGAAACTGAGATAGAAAAAGCAAACAAAAAATCTTTTGGTCTCACAAAATAATATTGTGTCTGCATAGAGCAAGGACGAACATTTCGTTCACTGTTAGAGTTGACCATGTTCACGGGATTTGACTGTATTTCATTAATTTAGGGTGATGTATTTTTTTTAGTGTGACTTAATTGTTAAATAGTTGATCTTTTATTTTATTGATTATTAAGCTCTTTCTTTATTTTTCATTTTCCAGCAGCTTTGCTTCTTATTCTTATTTATTTTTGATGAAATATTATATTTATTTATTATGTTTAATTAAAAGCATTATTTTTTGGTTATTTATTCTATTTGATTCAACTTAATAAATGTGGAATAACTTTGACTAGATATGGATTATTTATGTTTTAGGATGGTTTGATATTTGTTGTTAAAAATATGTTTTTTGTCTTCAATTATGTTCTTTTTAAATAAGTATCACTCGATTAAGGAAAAAAAAAATTTTGTTTTATTTCACGCTTAATAAATACTTTCTTGCAACCCAATCCTATAACATGGTGCATGGAATTATAACATGGTGCATTTTTAAAAAGTACTTAAAGGTGCTTATTTTCGTTTTTTAAAAGCCCTTAAAGGTGCCTTTTTTCATTGAGTGTTTTTAAAAAGTGCTTAATTTTCCGTTTTCTAAAATGAGATTTTTTCTTTCTTTACCATGTTGATTTTCCACACGTATTATGCAAAAGCGTGCTTTTCACATTGTTCTATTCAGCGTTTTCACAATTCATTCAACCACAGGCTACTTCGTCCGTAACGTATGAAAGCGTCAATCTTTTCACATGTTTAGTGAAATACTTGTGAGTCTTTCCACATGTTTAGTGAAATACTAGTGTATACATGTGTTTCCACTGAGCTGGGATTGGTGAGATTTTTGCTGTCTCATATGCAACTCTGCTGCATTTTGCAAGATATTCTCAATTTCAAGCTTTATTTTCCATTCTCTGATAACTGAAAAATCTCTTGATCATTTTATGATAGCTACTATAATAATAAAAAAGAGTTCTTTGTCAGAAACTAGTTATTATATTATGAGCATGTAAAATCTTTGAAATTTGTTTTGCCTTTTGTTAATATATATAGTGCTTTAAAATATTTTTTGAGTGTTTAAAAAGTGTTTTATCAGGGCTGCACACCCTGAATAGGATTTTAAATGAATTGTTCTGAATTATTTCCACAGATATCAAGTCCTGTCCATAATCTTAAACTTGCCTGAAGTTGAGTGAGAAATACACTGAAGAGGAAAAAAATCCTAATTTGGGGTAAGGAAACCACTTGTGTACTGATGAAGTTCTTGTTAGATACGAAATATCTTCTTGTGATACAGAAGAGACATTCTCATCTATGGAATAAAATATGTATATTTTTCATCTCATGTGTCAGTTCAGCATTTGTGTACAAAAATGGAAAATATTTGTTATGAATTCATATAAAAATTTCAAAACTATAATAAGTTTTCATTGACAATTTAATAGAAAATAGTTGTCACTATTTTAAAAAAGAATTAGTCTTATTGAAAAAAAGTATTTTGATATTGTGCAATGGGCCTAAAAAAAAAATTATTATTTTAAAAAATTTATTGTTCGGTGAAAAAGTTTGGGTAAAATAGGGATGCACAACCTGTGTGGCCCACCAACTGTTGATGTGCGGCCTGCAGGAGCTTCTGAATGCTATAAAGAAATTTCCTTCTAATCTAGTTTTTTTTCTGAATATTATATATTTTATTTAATTAAAGTATTTAATTCGAATTTATATTACTCTATAAAACATGTATATTTTTTGCACTTTCATTCTGTAAGAATTCCCCCAATAGATATAGATATATAAGTAAATAAACTAATTATTGGGAAAAATTGAAAGTTTTGTTTTTTAAAAAGTATTGTTTTTCTTATTTTTAAATAAATTCAAATAATTAAAAGTATTTAGTTTTCTGCAAAAGTACTGGCAAAAGTATGACTTAAGTTTACTGGCAAAAATAGTTAATGTTGGAACATTAATTTTTATATGAAAATATCATAGAAGATGACTAAGTATATGTGCGGCCCATCGTTAATCTACCTGCTGTGCAAGTGGCCCTTCACTCAAAAACTTGTGCACCCTTAAGTTAAAATTTAAAAATTTATTTTCAAAACATAATAAATTTTAGTTTTTAAGTTTAAAAATTATTCTCTTAAAACTTCATAATTCTTGCTGAATTTTATTTTTTATTTCAGTACATTATGTTTTTTTTTTTTTTTTTTTTTTTTTTTATTTTTTTTTTTTTTATAAAAATCTAAATTTTTTGAAGTATAGTTATTAAATAGCTCAATGTATTTGAGTACTGTTCACTTTCACAAGTTAATGAAGTTTGTGTTATATACAGTTAAAAAGCAAATAAGTATTTTATTCCAATTTGTATTTAAGAGCATTTTTATAAAACTTTATTGTATATTTAGATTTTTTTTTTGTTTGTGGAATAAAAAATTATTCAAAGTTTATGTATAAAAAAAATTATATTCGTTATTTGCAAATGTATGTTATAGAATGAAAAATAAACAAGGATTCGCTAGTTAAAATTAAAATTAATGACTAATTTCATTTATTGTTATGCCCAAAATAAATGAGAATTTAAACATTTTTTTAGAATTAACTATTTCAAATTTATTTTTCCTGAAAATGCTTTACAATCCATTTTTTTTTGACATAGTGAATTTGTAAGGAAACTCAAATTGCAGGTGTTTACAGTCATAGAATCATTGTGCATAACGTTGTTACAATAACCTAAATATACTCACAATAATAAGTAAAATAATACTCACAATATAATAGTAATACTCACAATAATAAGTAAAAACTTGACTCCATCAAATTTATTAAATATTTAATATCGTCCTACGATCGCCAATTGGCAACCTTACTTTTTTTTCTCCCAAAAGTAGCGTAATAAAGTCAGGTGACAAGGAACCAAGTACTAATTCCTGGTAAATGAACAATACATATGCAGTAAAAAAACTTTAAATAAATATGTAAATAATTTAATATTTTTATAATGAAAAACTTTTTTTTAAAGTTACCGCCATTTTGGTAATTTTGCGAATATCAAAAAACCGCTATGCTACTTTTTAGATGATTTCTTTATGTTTCAGAAAATCTAATCAAAATCGTTTTCCTGTGTTTCAGGACTTCTAAATCCATGTGGCCAGTGAGTTGCTACTTTTTGATGACCAGCCACATATGGAGCTGCCACCAGCTTATTTTTTATTATTTTGTAAAAGAAAATTTTTTAAAATAGACTTAAATTGTAGTTAAATAACATAAAAAAAAACAAGGAGTCTCTGCATTGTCTCTATTACTTAAAAAAGATTCAAGAAAAACGTTAATATTTTACCATCTCAAGGTGGGGTCCCCCCTTAAATGGTTACATTTTGGGCAAAATAGTTTCACATGCTTTTTTATTTTTTTCATGATTTGGGTTGATAAGTATTTTCTGATCTCATGCCTGACTTTTACATGTCATGCCTGACATTTGTTAATTTAAAAACTAAAATTTGTACTAGTATGCTTTGAAGGGTTAAATGTATGAGTTGAAAAAAGAATTTAGGCTCATTCTGAAAGATCTAAATATTTTTAGAGAGTGAAAACTTTCTATGGACCCAAAACTTTGAATATGGAAAAAAGTTTTTCGTGATACACTTTTAAGTCTATCTTTTTTTTAAACGAGAATTGCTGATTGTTTTCATTCACTGTGTCACCCAATGCCGAGACATTTGTTCTTTCATTACTTGTTATTTTTCGATGATATTTAATTATCTAAATACCTTTCTGAAAATAATTTTTGATAGTAGCAAATATATATATACATATACAGGGCTGATTGTGCTCCGCAAAAATCCGGAATTTTCGCTAACAGTGATCCGGAAGTTTCCGGAGTTTGAAGATCCAGACGTTTAAAAAAAAACAGGAGTGTTTCTTCCATCTCTGATATGCAAGAAAGGCATTTTTTGAAAATAATTCTGCCGAAAAAAAATCTTTCCAAAAATTCTGCAGATAAAAAGATGTTCTTTTGCTTTCGAAATAAAAAAATCTTTCTGCAATAATACTAATATTTTGCAACAATGTCGCCACGATTCTGCCACAGGGCTGAGCATATTATGCAATGATAGAAGTAAAATTTATTTTAATGTCAAATAAAGATGAAATTTATGACTATTTTTCTTTAATAGCAAAATTATATCGATTGTAAAATTATATCATGCAAAATTATATTCTTTAAGTAACAAAATATTAATTGATGTCAGTTGTTTAAAATGCTTCTGTTTTTGCAGTAGATCCTGGAATCTATAAAATTGCAATTTCTATTTAATTTTTTTTAATAAATCTGTTATATTTGAGGTTGTGGTTCACATTTTTAATATATCTGAATGTGTTACTCTTGAATCTCAATTGTTTATGAATAATTGAAGCAGATTGCAAAGCTCTATAATGTGTTGTGCAGAGTTGGCAAGGATTAAGACAGAATGGATTAATCCACAGTTTAAACCGTCCAAAACCCTTTTATTCAAATTATGTTACTATTTTTAAAAATAAAAGGTTAATTTTTGAACAAGAAACAAAATGAAGACAAGTTTTTGTTTTATTTAAAAGGTTTATCATTAATTTTAATATTGCATTATTTATCCTTACACAAAAACGTAATTTATCAGTATTTAAGCACATTTATTCATAAGGTATTCACTTTTGTTGTTCAATGAAATGTGGAGCGTAATTAGAAAGAAAATAATATAATAAAATGAGAAAAGATTTATAAGTTGAAGCAAATTGTGTAAAAAGTATCAAATATTTACTAATCTATGTAATTATTGTGTGTGCAATGGTTACAGCTATAGGATTTTTACCAATTTACCCAAGGTTCTAGGTTTTGGACAGTAAAACCCAGGTGTCCTGTCCAAAACCACAACCCTGGTGTTGTGTCTAACCCAAGTTGCAAAACTCAAATCTGATCAAAAATAGTTATTTTTAACAACTCATATTTCATTTTCAATTGACTGTTTCATTAAAACAGCATTTATCATTGGTTAAAATACAACAGGGTTCCCGCGGTCCTTAAAAATTGCTTAATTTTTATTTTGGAAAATGAGGGCCCTTAAAAGTACTTAATTTTTCAGTATCACTATAGTTGATAGGAACAATTAAAACAAAAAGTCGTTCTTTTATCACCTAGAATTAGACCATGCATCATGGGTAGAGCTTTATAGGGGGACAGGAAGGGATGTGTGTGAGGGCTATAGGCAAGGGAAAGACAAAGAAAGCATGTCCTTTCATTAATAATATTCTGCCTTTTGCCTAGGCTGATACTCTATGAGGAGAATGAAGCATTCTAAAAGAAAAGAATCGAGTGTGAACAAGTTAAATACTGCACATGGAAGAGATATAGTACTTTTTTAGGGGGGGGGGGAGACAGTTCTAACCTAAATAGAAGACCCACACTGACCTTCAAAATTTAAAAATTCAGTTCTGGTAATGCATCTGCTTATAGGAATGAAGTAAAACCCTAAGAATAGAAGTATCAGAAGAAAAAAAAAAAACAGATCCAGAGTTTGCAGAAATTGGCAAGCCCTGTTAATTAATACAATTATATCAGTACTTACATAATAATAAAATTGTTTTATTATCGATTGATTTTCCTTTTTAAAAAGGTAAATAATTGGCACTCCCACTGGTGGTATATGTATATTCGATGATAAACAATCATGCTATTTTTAAGGTTCATAATTTTTTTTAAAAAAAAATCCTTAATTTTTGTTTTGTTAAAAAGAGTGGGAACTCTGTTCAAATGGAATTGCATTCTTATTAAGCTTATAATTTAACAAGCTGTCTGGAATATTCCACAAACAACAGTTATAGAAGCAACATCTTAACACCATCATATTAACTCGTCATATTTTTCAGGACGAATCCCTAATTTCTCCAAAAATCTTGATAGTTCTGTAAAAAAGGAAATTTTTATATTAAAAAGGTAATTTTAACATAAGAATAAAAATTTACTCAATACTTTTATAGAGGTGCCAACTATTATAATTTATCCGTAATTATTAGGATCTTACCTTTGTCTAATCAAAGAATGGAACGAATTTATAAATACAGAAAAGACAAAATAAGTAACATTTAAAATAATCAAAATATAAAAGCGCTTAAAGCAGCAAAATCCAAATTTGTTTAATTTAAATTTAGAAAGGCAGAAAACAAAAATTTAAAGATATGTTTGTGTTAGCATTGGCAGCACTTCATCAACTCACACGAGCCCTTCTGTTGTCAGTGGTGAAACCTAAAACTGAGAGTGTCCCGAGGCCCCATAATGGGAAAGCAAATAAGAAAAAGCAATTTGAAAAATTGAAATGTAAATACAAAGAAAACTTAATGACATTCACAAAGTAAGTCTTAATAATGGCTCAAAAGTACACAAACTAAGACTTAATAAAGAGACGCCCACAAATAAGAAAAATAAATAAATTTGCAATTAGAATAAAATATCAAGTGCTGTCCACATATCTAAAAATTTGTTGTTTCTCTAACATTATAGACTTTGAATAATAACCACTGCTGTCATAGCAAGAATTAAAACAACAGTTTTCATTTATCAAAATGTATGAATTTCCTCATTGACTATCCCGAAGTAAGCAATTCATTACTGCAAGTTGATACACTTAAGTTAAATAACGGTACAGTGAAATTAACAAAATAGAAATTCGATGTGAGGAGACTTTCAGGCTTAGTACGCAATATAACACTTTTCTCGCAGCAATGCGTACAAGCGAAGCGAAAAGGCTGAACGAGTGTGAAGAAGCGTCTACCACCTCCTCATCACGCTTGTCCAGATGTTACAGAACTTTTCGCCTCACTTATACACACTTTCTGTTACAGAACAATGTCCCAACATTGCGCAGAAAATCTAAACCTGCTTCAGCATAGTCATCTGACTGAAGTCTGCAACGGCCTTTGCGTTTTGAGATCTAAAATTAGCAAAAAGTCATCGATATTGTGGCTTTCTGGTTCGAAACTTTGCCTTAAACTAAGTTTAAGACTTATTGCTTTATTAATTAAATTTATTCACTACCTATAGATTTTTTTCATATACCCGTTAATCAATTCTGCATTGTTTCGATCTGCAAACAAGTTTAAATTAGTAATTAAGGTATTTTACGTCATTTCGGCGACCCAAAACCACTTAACTTCGTCTTTCATTCTGAGGAATTAAACATTTGTGCATCCACTATCCGAATTTCATCGCTTGTGAATCACAAGCGATGAAATTCGGATCAATGACTTAAACCGCGTTAAGGAAGTACAGAATACTATAGGGACAACGAAGGTAATTAGCTTTTTCAGAGAAATTCCTAACATTCCTTTACTCTGTGAAACACGCTGGTCAGAAAAGTACAAGAGTATCAGACGATTTTCTGAAAAGTTTGTTACAATTATAAAAGCTTTAGAGGGCCTTACAGAATAAGCGGCAAACAAAAACACCAAAGCGAAAGCTAATATACTTTTAACAGCTGCTACAACGCCAACATAAATTGCATCACTTTTTGTTATAGTTACTTATTCTGCAAAACTTGAACCTGTGTGCAATCAGTTGCGAAAAGTAAACACAGATCTAAGAGAAGTAACTGATTATGTAGTCAAATTGATATATGTGCTGCAAATTCATCGAAACAATGCTTCTGAAGAGTTTATTGTAATTTTTACGAAAGCGGAACACATTTGCGAAGAATTAGGCATTGAAATGAATCGACCTCGAGTGGCATCAGACAAGTTCATAGATCGAATCTGCCTTCTGAAAACGCAGAAGAATTTTTCAGGAGGTCAATCTTTATTCTTTATTTGGACTCCATTATATCTTCGTTAAAAGACCGTTTTTCTTCTACACAAAGAAAAGCATTTTCACTCTTACAGCTTCACCCGAATGCGATGAACAAAGAGTCATATCTCGAAGTTTCAGAAGATGTGTATAAAGATCTGCTTTCACCAAATTTCATTACTGAAGCTACAACGTGGCACGAAATGTGGAGGAATAGAGACAATTCTTCTCGAATACATAGATTTAGTTGTTGAGACCACACAGTTTTATCCAGCTGTAGTGGAGGCAATCAAAATTGGCCTAACTCTCCCAGCACTATTGAACGCACTTTTAGTACAATGCGACGCATTAAAACATTGAATCGGTCTAAAATGACTCACGTGAGATTAAGTAGTTTGTGCATGCTCAGTGTGCATAAGAAAAGAATCAAAGATGACTCAGAATTCATTGAAAAAATTATAAACAGATTTGGACAGCAAACAAGACGATTGCAATTCTTGTTTGATTAAAAAAATTTTAATTGTTATGTATCAACAATTACTAAATTAATTTTTGAATAAAAAAATTTTTAATAAAATTTTTTTATAACAAAACTGTTTTTCGGTATATCTTTAATTGTTGGAAAAAAAAGCCAGGGGAGGGGTGCAACACTTGCACCCCCCTGCCGGCGCCCTTGCTTGTGATAAAGTTAACTAGGCATAAGAGTAAGTCTGAGAAAAAATTCAGCAGTAAGTCTTTTTGATAAGTTTATTTTTGTTCAAATTTTACAATCAATTAACTTTTTTTCCTTGAATTGCGCATAAGAGACCATCATTTAACAATTAACTTTTACGTAAGTATTGACTAGTGTAACATTGGATGAAAAAAATTTGATATGGAATATTATAAAATTTAATAAATTTTGAACGCTACCCTTTAGTTACTATTTATTCCTCAGAAATATCATAAAAAGAAAACATAATTCAGAAGTTTGTAAGAGAAGGGACAATTACAAGAAAATTGATTTAAAAAAAAAAGGCACATAAACTAAGATACGAGACAGGTTATTGTTTAGGGTGTGGTTTAATAGAAAAGCTTTTCAAAATTAAAGTTTAATTTGTTTTATTAATTTAATTTCCTTTGGTAATCTCCAGTATGATAGTAGAAATCACTAGTTTTTTTTACCGAGTAAAGAATTTGCTTTAGTTTAAAAATACAATTTGCCTTTGTAAATATAGATCCACGTTTCCTCAGAAATTGGAACCAAACTGAATTTCCAGTGAAATTAGTTTCGAAAATATTTCTAAACATTCTCTCCGCGTGAATTTTACTATTGTATTCGTAACTGCTTAATTTCATAACCTTAATTACACAAAAAATTTTAACATCTCTTAATTTATAAAAATTTTAATAGCTTATACCGCATCATTATGCCCCATTGTTTAAACTTATTTCCCCTTCTGAGTCAGCTTGTGATTAAAATATATATGTTAGTCGTATGTTTAGCCTGAAATAACGTACACAAAATACGCCGAACTTCCTTAAAAATGAACATCCAGGCATATTTGCATTAAAAAAAGGGAAACTTTTCTAAATTTACTTCTTGTAGGTGTATCGCTGGTGTTATTTTACCTTTTTAAGATATCCTTTAATCACGTGTTATACTCATAGCCAGTTTGTCAACTAAACTAACCCAAACATCCCTAATAAATATTGCTCAGTGTTGAAATTTTTAGTTGAAAAGATACTTTTGAGCACTGAATATGTATAAACCATTCTAAATATTTAGATTTGAGATGAAGCAAACTGAGGCATATCCATTTAAAGAATTTCGTTACGCAAATAAACTCGTCGGAGAAATAAGATTGAAAACAATACTAGTTTTGTAGAAATCCATTTATAAAAATACTGAATATATTTTATTAGAAATATAATTTCTCGTTTATCGTAAGAAATCACCCGTCAAGATGAAATATTTGTTACCACCAAATTTCTTGCATACCTAATCTATGGCGAGAATGAGTATAATTAGTTTTAACTACAGGTGAGTATTTAAAAATTTCCACTCATAAAGAGTGGAAAAAAACCTATCAGTTTATCAATGACAAAAATAGGAACATTTCTTGACCAAACGTATACTTCTCAGCGATAACTTAATTACTAAACATTTAAGTTTTTCTTATAAAAATTTTTTTTAATCTTTTCGTTCTTAAGTTTGATATAGTTCAATTAGTTTTTTAAATTAATACAATACGTAGAGTTGTTATTGCCTATAGATATTACACAAATGCTTGACACATTATAAATTTAGATACGTTTGTTTAGTTCATCATAATACAATTATAAATACGCAGATAAAAATAAGACAGATTAAATTGTGTAGAATTAACACGACAAACATACAAGTGTTTTCAATTGATGATTAGGGGGAAAAGAAATTTTGAAAAATATGGCTGTATGACGCGACAGCAAGTCTTAAGGGTTTTAAACAATGTAAGTTATAAACTACACAAGCAGATTCTGAATTGCCAGATAAAATTTTTTATTTGGAACAATACACACGTTACCTTCAATACTAAAACTGGTACTTAATAGTACATTACTGACGAGGTAGGATTTATTCATTGCTATCAATTTGACAACTTGTTTTATTTAGGTAACAAAATTTGCGATATTGTATGTTCTGATTTTTCAGTACCCAAACATCTCGTTACCTCAAAGAGTTTTAAAATGAGTTTAATAAATTATACCGGTTTTTCTCTGCGCACTTTTATTTGTTAAGATTAAAACAAGAGTTGCTTTAGTATATTTTAATAATTTTGGAGTTGTGAATTTTATGAATTAAACGTTTCATTAAATCATTTTTTATTCAAGTTATGCTTTCAGATTGATTAAGTGTATTTTAATCGTAGATTTTGAAACATTTACTTCAACAGACTCTCTAATATGAATCACGTATCTTATCCTTTACTCTTCACCAAATACGTTAAGAATTTGTAATACCAAAAAATTTTATATCGAATGTTCTATTTATCTAAATATGCTCTGTCTGAGAATCTGACAAAAGTATTTTAATATTTAATTCCCTGAATTTAATACTTTGAAACGCAACTTTAACTGCCACTCAAAAAATTCTTTTAAACATTAAAACTTTAGCCCTTTTTACTGGACTACAGTTTAAAGCAAAAACACTAATAAATCGATATTAGTTCTTTAGCGCTGAAAGTTAATTTCTTAAATATTAAGTCATAGCTGATAACGAGCAATAGCTAACAATAAGCTTGCCTTAAAAATTTTAAGACTATTAACAGAACGTATATATAATACACAGTCTAGATATTGGAGAAGGTGCATCCAATTTGCGAACACTAAGACTAACTGTAATTAATTTTAGATATTTAATGGGCAAATATGACTCAATTATAAGTGAATAAAAATTTATGTATGATAAATAAAAAGAATATTTTTAAGTAAAGATTTAAATTTTCTTTAAGTTTAAAAAAAGCTTTGAAATAAATTTTAGAAAAAGGTACACTTAAATTGCATATAATTTATAAGTATGGATTTAGATTTAATTAAAAAAATTATATAACTCAATTCTTAGAAGAGAAAGAAATTTAAATATCCATAAAATAAGAGTATGGGATTTTCATATTATTCAAGGAGAATATAAAATAAACCTCTCGTTCAGTTGAAGAAATAAGGTACAGTCAGCGCTTCTGTTAGATCATGAAGACTAGGCAACTGAAGTAGGTCATCTTGGCAGACTACGGTACTCGTGGCAACTAGGTCAGTAATGGAGATCTTGGCAAACTACGCTCTTCGTGGCAACTAGGTCAGTAATGGAGATTTTGGCAAACTACGCTCCTCGTGGCAACTAGGTCAGTAATGGAGATTTTGACAGAGACTACGGTCCTCACGACAATTAGTCAGAAATGGAGATCTTTAGACATACGGTCCCCAAGAAAACTATATAACTATGAAATACTCAATGCAAAGCTTAGAGTTAAGAATATAAAAAGTCTTTAGTCTTATGGTCAAATTAACTAGGTCAGAGGCAGTGTCTGATATCATTGAATCCAGTAAAGATTTATAACCATAAGCTATGCAAATATCAGTCAACCCACTTTGTAGGTAGGCTCTTGAAATGCAAATCCAGAGTCTGCATTATTTTACCAAAATGTTTTTAAATCTTATAACGGTGATTATTAGTCCTAACATTGAATTCCAACTAGCAGGACCCCTGAGCTAAGTGCGTAGTTTTCAAATCGCTGGAGTTAAACACAAATCTATATTAACAAATGCAGGCTAAATTCAAATGAAAACCCTGCGACTAACAATGGTGCAGTCAAAATTTCAATTACAAAAAACTTTAACCACGAAATTAAGTGACTTTTCCGGTGATAGCAGATTGTGCTAATGATTTTCTAAAACATGGTGAACTGCGCTGCTAACATCTTATCCCCCTTGCGAAAGGTTGGTGTACTGCGCTCAAGGTAACCTTTATGACCATCCCTCCTACTTCAATTATGCAGTAAAACAATTTCTGACAGAAACGTCGTCTCGCCAATATTTTTCGCCAGAAGCAAGGTGCTGTGAGGGTGGAAATTTCAATAAGTGTTCCTCCATATTTTGGTAATTTTCAATTAAAATGAGTTTAATATGCTGTAAATTTTGATATTCCTGTAGTTTTAAAATGCAAACTATATTTAACTTTATTTATATTAAACTATATTTAAGAAAAGAAATTTTTTTTTGTTCATTTTAAGGTGACAAGGAGCTTTTAAAGTTCTGAAAATCGGTCTAAATTTTAATTAGACCGATACAATTCCTTCAAGAATATTGGTTAAAAAGTTTAACTAATTTAGACGATAAGTTGACAAAAGTAAAAGTGCAGCACAAAATTTTAATTAAATTGTAAAAACCTTACTTTAATATTCAAAACTGATTTTAATGAATTTTAAACCATTACAAACTTCTGCATATTTTTAAAAAAAAGATTTCCATGTAAAATTTTCGAATTTTCACCGTTAACACACTAAAAAGTTAATGACTAGAACTTTGACCAGAAATCATGGTTGGCACACATTTATTACTCCAAAATCGTATATATACGAGTATTTGATTTGAATCTGATATTTTTTTTAATAAAATTTATTGGATATTTTAAAATTTACCATTCAAAGCATCTGATAAAAGATTTCAATAATATTATTTAAAAGAAACAGAACTAAAATAGTTAATATTTCTATTTTAGTTTAGTAAAAAATACTAAAATGGATAAAATTATATTACAAACTAATCACAGAGTTAAAAAAAACAATTATATTTTTTAGGTTCAACTCGATAATGATTGTTAAAAATCGGGAGACAGTTTTTCAACTAGATACCTAATGAAAATTTGTTTAGATAAGAAAACATAACTGAAAAAAAAAGTCTTTCTGGTTTAAGGAAGTCTTGAGACATTCTAACTACATAATCAAGATATAAAAGCACAGCATTTTAATTAGCAAAAAAGTAGATGGGTGTAATTGAAATATGTTTTTAGCTAGAAAATTATTAAATATATTAAATGAAAAACTATTTAATAACACTTTCTATATTTCTTACTAAAGAAATCCTCGTTATCAGTACAATCGGAGGTCCCAAAAGAATGTATTTAATTATATAGAAATATTTCTCAATATTTTATCATTTTGTTGAAATTATAGATTTAAAAACAATTGCATTTGATTTGAATTAATGCATTTTTTAATGAAATAATGAAAGAGATAATAGTAATAGTAATATGCCTTTTATTATTTCGTTGTAAAAAAAAAACCCGCTTCCTTAATACATTATCAATTTAATTAGACTTTAAAATTCCTACCTTAAATAATGTATTTGTTAATTGTACTGCATGAAAATATTTAAAAAACTTATATTAATAATTTTTCTAAATTCATAATGTTATGAAAACTATGTTTAAGTTAATGTTTTTTGAAAAAAATTACATCTAATTTAAATTAGTGATTTCTTTAAAAAAATTCAAATGATTTAAATTAAGATTTTAATCATGACTAAAATAAAGTGGTTTAAATTATGCCAACACAAACAGAATCTTAGAAACCCAGTATACTTTTTCTATTTAATTCATGATGTTTTTAAAGAAAAACATTAAAGTTGAATTATTTCGTCCATTTTTTCTTCATTTGAAAGGATTTTTTTAAACTAATTCTTTCTGTTTTGCTTTCTGTAACTTTGTAGTAAAAATTTGATTTTCAATATATATAGAAAACTAATGTTAGGATGCTTACAAGCAAATGTTTACTACAAAGTTACATTGAACAAAGAATAAAAAATTATTTCAAACGATAATTCCTTAAAAGCAGCATAAAATAAATGAAAGGTTTACATTTAAAACAAAAAGTATACTCATAAAAGTATATTTAGAAAAATATTTAAGCATCAATTTTCTTAGGCATGGCTATACATCCCAGGATAAGTTAACAAAATTGTTGAAAAAAATCTTTCTTAAGTAAAATGTAACCAACTTCTATAAATTAGACTAAGATTTATACAAACACTCATATTTATATAAAAATATTTAAGCTAATGATTTTACTCTCATAAAATCTATGCATTTTGCCCTAAAACTATCATTAAATAGTTGAACCGATTTTTAAAATGATAAGTAGTAAGTAACTGTATAAGGTGACCTCCTGGTTAAAAAAAAATCCAATTCAGAAGAAAAGTATATATTAATGGCATAAATAATATTCTATACTAAATTAGTGAGAAAAATCGTAAATTAAAAATATCTATAAATATATGTGGGAAAAAATAAAGTTTTTTAAGGCAGTTTTTAAATTTGCTGAGAATTAGTTCTTTTAATGCTTAAATAAAGCATTTTTAAATGCATTTTATTCTAATTGTAATGACTGCAATATCTCAAATTTAATAACTTGACATAATATATTTCTCGGCCAAGTAGAAGCCGGTTGATAAAATACTTCTATAAATTGCAATGAGACCTACATTGAAGCGTAACCAACTGGAAGCGTAACCAACTGGAAGCGCAATCAGCATAATGTTAGGGGTTATAATTTAGGCAATTACTGAGCGCACTGCCCGATTTTTACTTTTGAGAGAGCGGGGATTATAACAGTATGATATTTGACAAAACTTTTGTGAGTTTTAATTTTAGAGCTTTGTGCCCAATAACAAAATTTCATCAGTCTCCTGATCATTATAAGCAGATTTTATCAGTAGAAGTTAAAAATATCCTTCACCACTAAGAAACCAAAAAGGTAAAACATTAGTATCAGATATGACGAAATTTAATGTAGGGCTCAATACTAACGCAGTGGTAGATGGATCATGGTTAAAAGCTCCTTGCCGTCGGGCTAACCGTGGAAGGATTTACACAATTTTATATGGGTAAATTTAGTAATCAGTGTCCTGAAATTAAATTTAAAGTTTAAGAATGCTAGAAATATTTTTTTAAAAGAAACTAGTTAAAAAACTACACATTTTTCATGCCATGCTAACAGCTCTACGGTAAATTGTTATGCATCAATTTCAAAATATCCAGATTAATGTTAGAGTTCTACCTTAATCAAATTTCAAAATCTTAAATCTTATTCTTCTAATCTTAAAATTTCAAAAAGACAAATAAATATATGGATTAATATCGAATTTTTAAAGAAAACTTAATATACTTAAAGCTTAATTAAAAAAAAAATACACACTTTCATCCTATGTTTTAGTTCATCGCTAAAATTACACAAAATCTAAAAGCAAAATTTAAAAGTTTACTTTAAAAATTTTTGTCATGTCTGCTTGAGTAAAAATCAGCGTTCATAAAATTCCTTGCAATTGCAATAAAATAAAAAAAATGAATTCGAGAATTTTGTATTTATATAAACTATTAACATATAATACTTAATATTAAGAATTTAACCTTTTAATTTACTAAAATAAAGCATAAAAATGCTTTAGTTTCTACATCCGTCAGAATGAAAAAATTACTGTATCATTTCTAAATATCGGAGGTCAAAAATTTAAGGCTTTGGAAAGCTAATGAATTAAAAGTTCAAACGCGAATAAACAATTTTCGTCAAAATTACCTATTTTCACCTAGTCTGAAACCTAAAATATGTTTATTTAATGAAATAGTTCAATGTCTAAAGTATTTTATATTTCAATCTATGATAAAAATGCTAAAGTAAATACGTTAAAATTTATCTTAAACAAATTTCTTGATCAGATCAAAATAAATCTTAACTTACATACCCATCTATATTTAATAATGATAACCAGCATTCTTCTGAAAGGAATATATTTTTCAATTCAGCATAAGCAAAATTTCTGTAGTAGAGTCTCAAATAACAATTTTAAGGTAGCTTCTTGGATCCTGTAACAAATAAATAAATTATACTGACGTACACAGTGGCGTATCTTTTTTTTAAGTAATGTACTTTAGCCCCTTAATGTGCCATTTATTTCTAAAGGTAAATTAAAGTATTTTTGCAATTTAAATCTTTATAAGAAGAGCAATTTATGAGAAAACAAACTCATGTAGTTAATAAAAATGCCATTTTTTGGTGGTAAGCATATTTAGCACGATCTATTAAGATTTTATTGACTTTTATTAGTCTTTATTTATAAAATTAATTTTCTTAACAAACAAATGGTTGCCAATTTTATTCAAATGCACTCTAAGAAAGTTATTAACAAATGGAAACCTAAATTAAAAGTGGTAAAAATAGTCTTTAAAAATGAGTGGTAAGTATCAGGGCTTTAGAAAGGGATGTCTGATGAACGTTGTATACTTATGACTAATATATCGATAATAGGCTAATTCTACGACAATATTAAAATTAGGTGCTACATATTTATGTGGTTAAATTAAAATCTAATTCCGAGAAGAATTCGAGAAAAAAATAAAGACTTAATATTTTAGTTCATTTTACAGTTTTCTGACGAAATTTATTTTCTAGTCTGAATGACATTTCAACTGTTCTTCGAATTTTTAAAATCTGTACTTTAGAAGTGATGATGATTATACAGAAAATTACTTTACGACTCAACATAATTTTAGATTGATGTTCGTAGGTTGACCTGCAAAGGAAATTTAAAGTATTCACTAACCTCCACAACCTATTCTAAGAAATTTACAACGCATCTCTTTACACAGTTTTGTTGTAGCTCACAAGTTGTTGTAATTCATTTACGTCGCACTCGAGCTGCGCAATGGGCTATTCGAGACGGTCTGGGAAACATCCCTGAAGATGATCCGAAGACATGCCATCACAATTTAGATCCTCTGCAGAGGGGATGGCACCCCCGCTTCGGTAGCCCGACGACCTGCGCGCGAAGTCGAGCACTTTACGGTAGAACAGTTTAACGATGACCAATACCACACACCCTTGGTGCCTACGCAGACTGATCCAAGTGGTCACCCACCCGCACACTGACTGAAGCCAGTGATGCTTGACTTCGGTGATCTGTTGGGAACTGTGTTTTAACGATCAGTCCACTGCGGGAATTTACACAGTTTTAAAATCATGAATAGACTACACATAAAATTTAAATAAGCCAACAATGTATGCAAAACCTTGAGTGTATACAACCAGCAATTTATATATAACAATTTGATTGTGTTTTAATACGAAATTATTTAACATATTTAGCTAAAATTAGCAAACTATTTACTGGATTCTCATGGCCTAGTAGATTTATCAATATACAGTAGAAAAATTTATTATCTGAAAATTGCACAGTACTTCAATATTTTCAGCATTTTCATATTTTAAATTTCTAAGAAAACTGCTTTAGTTAGAATTTCTATTAACCAATTTGTTAGTCTCCATTATTAATCTCAGAAATAACAGATGGGATTGGGAGCAAAGATTACAGACAAAGTAATCACAATTAAATTGAGAAATTTTATAATTTATTATAATTTATGACTTAATGAATCAAAAAGATGAAGTTTCTTTGAATTTATCGCTCCGGCTGTAAGTTGATACAGTTGCGCAACTGCAAACAAACTATTTTTTTTGATCAAAGCACAGAAAAAGAAAGTTCCTCGAAATGTTGTGAGAATCCGTGTGACTGATAGAAATAGGTTGATTGCCTTCCATATAGAAGAAATTTCGCTTTTGTTTAACTATTTAAATAAGTTAACGATTAGTGTATACCAAATTTTTTATTAAGGCTACAGTGGACTCTGAATAAGTTTTTCTTAAAAAAATAATGTTACATTGCTGTAACTTGCAGGGAATGTTTATATTTAGATAGCGAACATAAAATATGATACATAATTCATGCTACAACATGAAAAATTTAAATTTCAAAAAAAAAAAAAAAAAACAAGTCTATTTTTAAATTTAAATAAGCTCTTTACACTAAATTTCCCTTCAAATTTAAAAGATTTGTTAATTTCAACTCTATTTAAAATGTAGGGAAAAAATGTACACATTTTTATACTAATTTCCATTCGGAGTAGAAAAAGAAACTTTCGGCCACAACAGCAAAAAAGGTGGTAGAAAATAGTTTTTCTATGAACGTTTTGGAACATTGAAATGACCATAAAATATGTTGCAGTGAGAACATTTCAAAATACGTTGTAACAAGTATTTTTTTATTGATCTAGAGAATATGTCAAAAAACTGTCAAGGAATAGTCAAAATTCTAGTGCATGGAACTTAGTTAATTTTTAGTTCGATGCAAAATTTTTTCTAATAAAAAGCAAAATGACACTAAAATTGTCAATTTTTTACAAATTCTTGCGATTTTAATAATTATGCTTTTTATATCATTTAAATAATATAAAATCGTCAAAATTAGGAAATCGTTTTTGGGAGTAATCCACTGTAACCTTAAAAAAACCAAATAAAAGCAGCGGTGGTAGCCTTCCAATGATGCTAAAGCATAAGGATTCCAATTCTGCTCTTTGCTCCCACCGACGAAATAGCCTCAGTCGGATTATAGATTTGAAGCTCCTTGCCGTCCGACTGATCGTGGAAGGATTTACACAAAGACTTAAAAATTAAATTTAATGTTAAGTTTAAAAATGTATAAAATATTCGTCAAAACAAATAATTTCAAAACTACGCATGTTTCATTCCACGCTAACGGCTCTACAGTAAATTTTAATTCATAAAAATACCTAGATTAATGTTATTACCCGAGTTTTTAATATTTTATAATTTCTAGGAGATATTTCTAGGAGAACTAAATATTAATATAAAATTTTTAAAGAAAATTTAATATTCTTAAAGCTTGATAAAAATAAATTCACACTTGCACCCTAGCTCTTAGCTCATCGCAAACATTAAATAAAATCTACATGCAAAATTTCGAGGAAGTCTAAAGTAGACTTTTATACGTGTGCTGGCATAAGAATCTACAAATTTACGTTCAGAAAATACATTTAAAATGCAGAAAAATTCTGAGAACAAAAATTCGAAACTTTCAGAAAACTATGTCTTTATAAGAAGTTCATATAATATATAATAAATTAGAAATTTAACCTTCAAATTTATTCAGATAAAAAGGTTAAATTTTCAAAGCTTAAAAATATTTAAGTGTCTTCAAGAGTCTACTTTCGTTTTCATTTGTCAGTACGAAAAAATTAATATCATTTCGAAAGATAGATCAAATATTTTAAAGTTTTTGAAAAGTCAATGAATACAATGTTCTAAAGATGAAATGTTAAACTAGAGTAGACACATTGAATAAAATTTCTATTAAACAATTCACAGTGATCAGATCAAAATAAATCTCAACTTACTTACCCATCTAAATCTGATAATGATAACATTCTGCAAGGAAGGGGTTTTTAATCTAGCATAAGCAACTTCAGGTAGTAGCGTATCAAACATCTATTTTAAGGTAGCTTCTTGAATCCTGCAAGAAAATAGGAAACCTGTCATTAAAATATAAAATCTCCTGCATAGACAGTGGAGTATGCTTTTATGTAATATACTTTAAGTTGGCTGATTAATATATCGATAATATTAGACTAATACTATGACAACACTCGAGTTCGGCGATATTCATATAGTTAAATTAAAATCTCCAATTTTGAGAAGAATTGGAGAAATCAAAGACTTAATATTTTAGTTCATTTTACAGTTTTCGGACAAATGTTTTGTCTGAACGACATTTTAACCTTTTTTTTTCGAATTTTTAAATCTCTACTTTAGAAATCATGAAAAAATATTAGTTTCTGAAAACTACCGAAGAGCGCAACACAATTTTAGATTGATGTTCGTAGCTAAGCATGGTTGATCTACGGAGGAAATTTAAAGGACGCCTCGTGGAAAGTTCCTTTTTATATATAGTTTAAAATAATAAACTATGCATAAAATTGTCAACAAATCATATTTATATACAACCAGTAAATTATAGATAATTTAATTTTGTTTCAGTACGAAATTATTTAATATATTTCAATAAAATTAGCAAAAAATTTACGGATTTTAATACCATAGTATATTTTTTATCAAATTACAATAGTATCTCTACGTAACGAAATTTTTAATCTGAAAGCTTCGAAACTAAATTTTTGATTAAACGAAATTTCCCATCCTTATATCAACTCTTAATTTTCAGAGATTTTTGAAGAAAGTTACTACGGTTAAAATTTCCTGCAAAGCAGCTAGTCATCATTATTCATCCCAGGAGTTACAGGATGGAATTAGGCTCAAAATTTGCTGGCAAAATCAAAACACTTCAATTAAGAAATTATTTCATAACAATATTTAAGTATTGATTTACTTTAAATGAGATTAAATTGATTGGAATTAATCGTATCGGCTGAAACATTTGCGTACGAAATAATGAACTGCATAACGAAGTTAAACTTCCCTGGTCTAAGGAAAGAATTGAAAAGATCCTAAATTCATATATGGGGTAGCGAAACAGAAAAAAACGACTTCTAAACCTATAGTTTGTCTACGGTAAGACCTACCACAAAGTCTGATGCTATGTTACATAGTAGCATAGCATATTGCTAATCTCTCGGTGATGGGAGTTCAGTGTATGCTCCAAGTTGTTTCATGCCCAGACATGAAAAAAATTTTGAGTCTGCAAGCGCGAAAAACAGACTTAAAGAATTGAAGCCACCGATAAAAATTGTGCATCACAATTAGAGTAAAAAATCGCAAGTTTTTCCCAATAGCTATGAATGAATGTACAGGTATACAGGATACTGCTCAATTAGTGTTATTTATAAGAGGTGTTTGAGAACTTTGAAATAACCAAGGCAAATTTTTCGAGAGTTTCAAGAATGGCTTTTAACTTTGAAAATGCCCGTGACCAATTTCTGAAATATTAACACTGATAGTACACTAAATATAACAGGAAAAATCTGGATTGCTTCGATTTTTTAATTAGAACTATCCAGAGAATAACGTTATTTTTCTACATTGTGTTATACATCAAGATGCTCTGTGTAAATCTGCATTGAATATGAAACCCGTGTTTGATTCAGTGGTAAAGCTTGTTAATACTATTCGATCTCGTGGGCTAATTCAGAGATTTTCAGTCCGTGCAAGCTAAATACTCTGATGTACTGTATTACACGAAAGTAAGGTGGCTTAATGCAGGATGTGTTTTCGGGCGAGTTTGGCAGTTGAAAGAAGACATTGTGACATCTTCCACGAGAAACAGTGTTCAGTAGAAAGCGAAGATACACAATTGCTTTCATACTTTGCATTTTTTCACACATCTTTTTTGTCATCTAAACAACTTGAATGTTAAGATGCAAGGGGGGAAAAGTCGATGATATCTGGGCACATCTCAAATCCTTTAAACTGAAGTTTAATCTGTTTGCTCGGCAGTTAGCTAAAGACTTCTTCAGGTTATATTCGATACCCTCAGTAAATAAGGAAAAGCTTAAGAATTATAAAGATGGCTTGAAAAGAAAAAAACCCTCCATTTTGAGTAAACGTACACTTCAGTGCCATTCAAATAGAATTAGATACCATGCTCTTCAACGTAAATTGTGAAGCAGTGAGGTCAGATTTGCAGCATTAATTAATTTAGTTGCAATCTAAGAGTGATCTGAAGCAGTTTTTTCTAAATATGCCCAAGTTTTCAAATCATTACTAAAAGCTAGTTTCCCAAATCTAATGCCCAGAAAATCAGTGCTTCGCATGCTTCATCTTATATACGTGAAAAAGTGTTTTCAAATATCAAACCTTAGAAAAAATCATTTCAAAAGTTGACTAACAAACCAGAATTTAGCCTCATTCCTTAAAATCACTTCGAACCTCAATATAAGGAACTTTTAAAAATAAAACTGTCATTTCATTAATATCAATCATTTTAAAACTTGTATATAGATTTATATTTTAGAAAAAGTTTTAACTTAGGCCCAAAACAAAACAAAAAAAAAAAAAAAAAAAAAAAAAAACTTTCTCAAGATTCTTTGAAAAAGTGACCAGTTTGCAATGACCCCCCTTCCCCCACACTTCTAATTGAAAATGTTATACCTCGTTACCATAGTTACCGCCACGGTTCAACAAATGGCTGGAGAAGTTCTTCATTTAGACAAACAATAGCTTAATCACTAAAAGTAAATATAGAAGACATTGACCTTGTTTAATAAAAATTAAAAGTTTGTGCAACCTAAACATTTTAAAAATTTATTATACTAACCTATTAAATATTAATCTTTAATATAAAAGATTTTAGAATTGAGTGAGAATTCTGTTAAGTTTGAAACAGTCACAAAACTTTTATAGGTCAATTCAATGGCGGAGAAAAAAAAAAGACTAAGTTTTAAAAAGTAGACTACTGCATTTATTATTTAAAGCATGTGCAATTTATAGAATTCAGAAACTTATAATTACGTTAAATCCTGTTAAAAAAACATTAAAAAAAGAATTTAAAAATTTTAAAACTAATGTTTCATAAAACTCTTTCTAATGAACATTCAATCGCAATATTATTGCGAGTCAGTTTTATAATATAAAAATAAGTTCAATAATATAAAAATAATTTTAATTAAGCATAACAATTAATTTTAAAAGCAATACTTTAAGCAAGCCACCCATCAAAAAAATTCGAGTAAAACTTTAAATTTCAGAAGAGAGCAAGTTAATAAAAAAGGTATGTTGATATTCTTAAAAGCAATCCCGAATTTTGGAAAATTACAAGCATACCATCAATAATCTTGAAAAATTTTAAATGTAAGTAAAAGTAGCTAATATTAGAAAAAAAGACTTACTTTAAAGTTCTCTTTAGAAAAGTCAACGATAAACAAGCTTCAAGAATCTCGTAATGGCTGGCGATACATTTATTTTTGTAAGATCTTTAAAATATAACAATATTTCTTTGAGAAAAGAATAACACCAGGCTTAGAAACTCGTACGATATCCATCTTGATATTTAATACTAGACTATACACACTACTCTACCAACTCATAAAAAAAAAAAATCAACAACAAAGCGAAAATACGAAGAGCTCGTTAGCTACCAGTCTTGCCCCGTATTTTATATCCCTTAATATCGATAACGATAGGCAATTATTGTCTATCAAAGTTGAGTTGAATTGATGATGTGATCTATGCAAAGTTGAAGCATATCTATGCTACTCGCGTTTTGGGGGTCACCCTGTGCTAAGCCTTATCGCCTGCCAAACGTTCTGTAGCATGAAGGTATCGGGTTCGAATCCCGCCCAACCTTCGTATTGTCTGTATTTCAGCATGATGAAGGTCCCGCAGTGGACTGATCGTTAAGACACGGAGCGAAGTCAAGCATCATTGACCGCGGTTAGTGTGCGGGTGGGTGACCACTTGGATCAGTTTACGAGGGGATAGAGGGTGTGCGGTATCGGTCTTCGTTAAACTGTTCTACCGTAAAATGCTCGACTTTGCGAGCAGGTCGTTGGGCTACCGAAGCGGGGGTACCATCTCCTCTGCAGAGGATCAAAATTGTGATGATATGTCCTTAGGGATGTTCCCTGACTGTCACCAATAGCCCATTGTGCATTGTTCTGTAGCGGGTTCGAGCCCCACCCTACCCTGGATGTATCTTCGTATTGTTCTTATTTGAATTGTACTATCTGTGATTTCTACTTGATAAAGACTTAAAACCCGTACTTGTGTAATTGAATGCATGTAATGTAATTGAGCACTTGCATGTAATTGAGCAGACAAGCATGCATGTACCAATGAATAAAATGCTCGTTTGAAATATATCCTCTGCACTTTGAGTGAGTTGAGGCGACTTTTCAGGGTTGGGAAATATTCTAGCAAAAGTTGCTGAGGTTATATGACAATTACATTTCCCACAGAAAGAAAAAGAGGTCTTCCAGGAAAAGTGGTCTCACCATTCCACCAAACACACTTGGAAGTAACGGATAAGGAATCCCCCGCCATTCTGAATGTGATATCCTCCTCAAACTTGAGTCCCGCAGTGGACTGATCGTAGAATAACGAAGTCAAGTATTACTGCTCTGGTCAGTAAGCTGGTGGGTGACCACTTTGATCGGCCTGCTGAAGGGACCGAGAGTACTCGATATCGGTTCTCGAGAAACTGTTCTACCGTAAAGAGCTTACTTCGCGTGCAGGTCGTCGCGCTACCAAAGCGGGTGTGCCGTCCCCTTTGCAGAGGATTAAAATTGTGATGACATGTCTTCGGATCATCCTCAAAGATGTTTCCCAGACCGTCGCTAATAGCCCGTTGTGCAGCTCTAGTACGACGTAAATAAAATACTCATCTACATATATCAAGATTGAGCTAATTGTTTATTGAAATTGACAAGGCCTTAATAAGCCGTACTTTTAAATGAGCATACAAGTTTGCATATGCATGTGAAGACAATAAATAAATAGAACGGTACACTATTTTAATAGATAATAGTTTGGTTGTTATAATCACGCTAGAGCTTCACTAATATTCTAGTTGTGACGATCTGCATTTCATCCTCAATAATTATTCGAATTCACGCGCATTACGCTACCACAATTTAGACCGGACAGATAGAAGTAATTGCTCGATCTCTGCACCACGCTTCCCAGCCGCTTAATCATGCGTGTACTGTTATGTAGTTCAATAAATTTTGTTCTATTGAACCTAGTCTCAAAATGTTACTAAAAATTTTTTTGACGTTTTTGAAAGTTTTAAAAATGCTCTAGAATTTAAGAAACTTTATTAGTCTAATTTTTAAAGATAAAAATTGTTTAAATTTGTTAACCAGGTGCATAAAGAGCTTTCAATGAGTAAAAAGAATTACATGAAATAACGGAATTTAGTAAAACATACTAGTTCACAATGAAAAAAAATCTTGAACCGACACCGGTATTTCTTATATATATTTTCAAGCTCTCTAATTACAAGTAAAAATATATTTTGAATTCTAAGAGCAAATCAATAGTTACTGAAAAATCGGTACTTTATACTAAAATATAAAATCCAAATACAAAATTTTCAGTCATATTTAAAAAATTTGATTTTATAAATTACCTGTAATATCGGAAAATTAGGATTGATATTTAATAGTGGTTTTAAAAAGATTTCTGCCCTCCACCTCAGCATTTAGAAAATTCTGATAAAACTAAGGGAACTATTTGAGCAATTAATTTAATTCTTTAAATTTTGTTCTATTGAACCTAGTCACAAAATTTTACTCAAATTTTTTTTGAAAGTTTTTAAATTAAATTTCAAGTAATTTTTATTAGTTTAATCTTTCAATACAAAAATTTTTTAAATTAGGAAACTAGGTGTAAAAGAGCTTTCAATGAATAAAAATAATTGCATAAAATAACGGAATTTAGTTTAGTTAACCTACTAATACGCAATGAGAAAAATTCCTTAACCTTTGACGCAGATGAGCCAGTTTCCCTTTTATATATTTTTGACACTTTAATTGCAAGTAAAAATATATTCCGGTATATTTAATCATAAAACCAGTCTATTATTTATTAGAAAATCTGTTAAATAATCTGAAATCTATACTGAAATATATAATCCAAAAAGTAGTTTTTTTTATTTGTAGTCAAAAATTTAATTGATTTTGTTAATTAAGGAAATTTCAATGATAAATTACTATTTTTTAGATCTAAATAACTACGAATAAGTGTAAATTTAGAAGTGAGTCGCATTAGATGAATTACCTTAACAGCAGGAAAAAAAAACATTCTCTATTTCATAAACCATAAATGATCAAAATTCTAACTATAATATTTTCAATTGTTTTGACTTTTATGCAATATAATGAAAAAGTGAGAGAATGCGTCAAAGAATTAACTTTATTGGAGTACACTTTAGTCAGTAGATTGCTTATCATAATGGAGAATTTATATAACTAAAATATTACGTTCGTGTAATAATGGAAAATTGAAACTTAATAAAAGTGTTGACAAGGTTTCTTCCAAGCCCTTCAGCTTAAAATAAGAAATCTGAAGAAATTAAGTAAACCATTTGAACAGTTTTCCTAAAATTTTGTTCTATTTAACCTATTCATAAAATTTACCTTTTTGAAGTTTGAAAGTTTTTAAATTGCTTTAAAATTTAAGAAACTATTAATCTCAATTAAATAAAAACTTTTTAAATTTGGTAACTAGTTTCAAAAGAGCTTTCAATGAATAAAATTAACTAGATAAAAAAAACGGAATTTAGTTTATTTCGTTAACCAACTAATACACAATGAGAAAAATTCTTTCACCTTTGACGTAGACGGGACACGGGTATCCCTTTTAAGTATTTTTCAAGCTCTCTAATTACAAGTAAAAATCTATTTTGGTATTTTTAATTCTAAAATCAGTTTAATATTTACTAAAAAAATCTGTTAGATTTTATCCGTACTTTAAACTAAAACAAACAATCCAAATTAGAAAAATTTGTCATATTTCAAAAATTTGATTTTGTACATTACATAAATTTAAATGATGAACAACTGTTTCTTAGATCTAATTAACAGCAAATGAAAACAAATTTGTAAATGGAAGTGAGTTGCGGTTTAAAAATTTTACCTTTACAGGAGCAAAAAGTGCTGTGTACTTCTGTATTTTATAATGAAAACTGAAAATGCTTAATATATTTTCATTCGTTTTGAACTTAATACAATTAAAGTGTATGAAATATATCTATATGTTACCGGCAAAGTATGAAACGCCGGCATTGTATAGAATGACTAGGCATTTTATAGAATGCCTGCCGTTTTTAGGCAAAGTATGAAATGTGAGAAGTATTACATACTTTGAGGTTACTGTGTAAATTGTGTACATGTTACTGTGAATGAGCGAAATCGGTGGTTGTTGACTTTCACCGGTGAATGTTGACAATCAAATGAGTCGCTTTGATCCGAATATTTATTACATCTGATTTGATATTAATTTATTCGTGGATATAATTACATTTATACGATATTTAAATACTTACTGACGATAGATTAGAATAAACATCAGTGTTGGGAGTATCGGGAAAATGTATAACGGGCAGTGACCCTTGACCTTAAAAAGACATCAGTGGGGAGTATACCGGGTAAATGTGTTCCGGGCAATGGGACTTTACCTTAAAAAAACATCAGTGTTAGGTGTACCGGGCAACGGCACTTTACCTAAAAAAACATCAGTGTAAGGTATACCGGGCAATGGCGCTTAACTAGACCTAGTTTATATTTCGGACATTTACCGAAGGTCCAACCATACTAGTTCTAGTTAAGTGCCATTGCCCGGCATACCCTACACTGTTTTTTTAAAGGTAAAGTGCCACTGCCCAGCATACCCTACACTGATTCTTCTAATCTATCGTCAGTAAGTATTAAAATATTGAATAAATGTAAAACTACCGATTTCGGTCATTCACAGTAACATGCATTTCTCAAAAATGAAAATGTTATTCTGAAAAAACACTGAGAGTGCCATTGAAAAACATTTATTCAAAATGTGGAAAGAAAATTAAAAAGTTATGCAAAACAAAATTTCTTATTAAGGGAAAGAAAATTTTCATATAAAAAATATGAAAGTAACCTTGCAACATGGCAGGCTTGAAATTAAATTCCTCCATGTAAAAAAAAAAGTAATTTTTTGTTATTAGTCACGAGTTGCCAAATGATATTTGAAACGTATCGGAGATGTATTTTATACTTTGCCGGTTTCTCATTTGGCAATCTATAGAATGCCTAGGTAATGTGTGAAATCATTTCATACTTTGCCGGCTAATTTTAGGCATTCTATACAATGCCGGATTTCATACTTTGCCGGTAACATATATAACATAAAAAAATTTTCTGACATAGTTTTCCACTGTTGTCGGCGAACATATATAGGCAAGAAAATCACGTGGTAGGATCCAGTTTTTCCTCACTCATTTCCATATTATCAGCATAAAATTAATAAATATTTTCTATAAATATGTCTGTATCCCCAATTTAAAGCTATTTTTCTTTACTGCTATTATTACGCTTTCAATTCAAACTCAAGAGTTTAAAACTATGAGAATTATTTTCTTTTATTATTATAACGAAATTCTTGACTATATTTTAAAATAAAGTTTATTCAAAAGTGTCTAATCTTATTAAGAGTTTGATAACTATATTTCTGCAATCATTAATACTCGTATATTGTTATAAATCACTGTTAGAAATTCTTTAAATTATTTAGAACTTAACCATCAGCTTCATGCACAATGTGATGCAAGCAAAAATGGTATATCCGGCCGTTTGGTTAGAGAAAATTTTAAATAATGGTCGTGAACTCAAATTTGTTTGAGCAACATAATGATTGAACAATATAAATGTTAGTTTAAAAAATGATTACTTGGATTGTTCACCAATAAATCTAAATATTTATAATTCTAATAGATAATATTTGGACATTGAATTGGAAGCGTAAGCAAACGATATTACTTTTAGTACGTCCATGTAAATGAATAATTTTTACTTTAGAATAAAAACTTTTTTTCTTTTAAGAAATAACAATTATTGCGAAGCAATCATCGGTGTTGGTGAGCGGGATCAGCCCCCTTCTGTTTAATAAAAATTGTGCGTCAAAGAACACAATCTGGGTCTCAATTCTCAAGAGTAATGAAGGAAAACTAATGTATAACAGATAAAAGCACTTATTCTTAGTAGGGAGAATTTTACTGTCGATGTTTACTTGTTTGAATTAGATTTTTCACTACGACTAAGAAAAGATCTTTAAAAAGTGTACATGTTGACAGGCATGAAAATTCTTCTAAATACTTGTCTAGTGTCTCAACATTTAACTAAATTCGCTTTTGATGAAATCTACATTTGCTTTGATAACTATCTGTAAAGTATTTAAAGAGTTCAACAAACACCATTTTTCTAACGCAAATTTCAAATAAAATCTCAAGATCTCCAAAGTGGTAACTGAACAACTTATTAATCCGGAAAAAAATAAATTGTAAAACATAGGAAAAAAGTAAAACTAACGAATTTGTCGATCAAATATTTTTATTAAACATTTTATAATTACATATATTTCAAACTGCATCTAAGCATTACATGTTACTCTCATTTACAAATTAGTTTCAAACAATATCTTCCTTATTTACATGAAGCTCTAACAACATTTACAATGGAGTTTTTTTTGGCGACATTTCACATTAAACTCGCACTTTGTTTACACATCAAACGAAATATTAACACGGATATCTATTAAAGTGTACAATAAGCTATCATATGTCTGATATTTAATTACACAATGCAAGAGTCATGAATATTTATAATCTATTGAAAATTCTCCTTGTAAAAATATGTATCAGAACAAAAAGAATGAATTTAATTCTCAATTTTGGATTCAATTCTCAATTTTGTCATTTTAAATAGTATCTAAAAAAATCTTTAAAAAAAAAATTAAATATGATTTTATTTTAAAATTAAGAAGTCTATTGCACCTGAAACTTAAAATTTTTAAAAATTAAATTTTTGAAACTAATTTATATGAAAGGCAGATTTGCACATTGAGTTTTTGACAAATTTAAGACAGAAATTGTACATAAAATTGGTACTACCTTTACTTTCAGTTAAAGTTATAATTAACAGTAATTTTTTTTACAGCCATATAACTTTCAGAAGCGGGCACAGTTAAAAGTAAATTTCTAAAAATTTCTCTACATTTTTTTGTAAGAACCGATTTTTTCACCTTTAAGCTGGTGTATATTAAAATCTTGAAGATTTACTGCTACTTAGTGCTTTGAGCAAAAAATAGATAACGTTTGATTTTAGAAAACACAATCAGTATAGCGTCTGAATATATCGGAGAACTCTTGCGTTCGAAAAGTTATTGTTGTATCCTATTTATTCTGCTAAGAGTCAAAGGTGAACGAGTACATATCAACAAAGAATGGCTAGTTTCAAGTGCTTAAAACAAGACACTACCGTTACAAAGATTTAGGGTCTCTACTTAAAACGAGGATACTCGTCCGCCACAAAAGAGTGCATGTGAGAATCGAGAAGTTCCGAAACGGCTGGACGAGTGTGAAACATGACGAGAAAGCAGAACGGCCGTCTACAACTTCCACGTCATGTTCCACACTCGTCTAGAACATTCCGATTCACGCTTGCACACTCATGCTGCAGATCGATGTCCCCAAATTGCGTAGATCTGCTATATCATCCACTCTAATACTGACTGTTTTTCATTCAGCTGTCGAAGTCCTAATATCTACTTACTATTAGGTTCTCGCCATTTATAAAATGATACACTTTCAATGTCACAATTTACCCGCGCGGATCAGATGTTTATGGCATTAACATGTGAATCATTCGCATGTTAACTATGCTGTTCTTTGTTTGCTTTGAGTTAAGCGGTGCTATATTAAAAGTTGAACCTACATTTAAAAGTAGATAATGAGAATTTCATAGAAATTGTACTTCAGACAATTTAACTTGATATAGGTAAAAACTTTGAGCGATTCTAAGAGTTAACATTTTGTATTACATGACCCTGATTTCGTATTATCTATAACATTTTATTGAATTTATATTTGCATAGAATATTTCTCACCTGTAGTAACAATGTTCAGCTTTGGATAGAATGTAAATCAATAAATTTGAAGATTAAAGAATCATTTTTTGGAATTTGCAAATCTGCATTTCATATAATAGTTTAACATAAAACATTTAATGATTAAACAAGCCTATTGTTATCTATGTCATTTGTATTTAAACGCAACATTCTACGAGAATCGGAAAATTCAGAATTTTTACCGTTAGATTTAAAAATGAACACATTAAAATAGTATGTTTATACTTTACCTCGTAGATTGTTTCGGCTTCTGTTCAAATAGTAGATTCAAACTTCTTCAGAAATTTGCGCCATCTCTGACCAAGAGCCTATATTTGTAACATTTTTTGCACGGTATAGTTAAAAGAAATAGTTCAGTTAAAAAAAAAACGCGTTCGAGAACTCTTTACACACTCATTTCAGTGGATATATTTACTTTACGTAGGACCATAATCAGATTTTTGAAAATCTTAAATTGGTAAGATTTAATTTATACGTTAATACGTTGAATCTATTATTTAAAAAAATAAAAAAACACGTCAACTATTACAAATACTAAATTCCTATTTTATTTTATTAGATACATGAGCACGTTAAAAGATTTAAATTATTTCCTTAAAATATTTTAAAATTGTATTAAACTATCTTGACTTTCAATAGGACGAATAAATCTG
Organism: Parasteatoda lunata; assembly: GCA_949128135.1. Taxonomy (NCBI): domain Eukaryota; kingdom Metazoa; phylum Arthropoda; class Arachnida; order Araneae; family Theridiidae; genus Parasteatoda; species Parasteatoda lunata. The sequence goes on along the minus strand of OX421972.1, from coordinate 114,876,318 downwards.
GTTGTAATAAATACTAAAAACATTCACAACTCAAATGGTTTATGTCATCTAACTTAAACTTTGTTTTGAAGTAAATTCTATAACTTGATTTAGACTTTGAAGGACGATATGATTTATGTATACCTATTTTTGACGATATGATTTATGTACCTATTTTTGAAATTATTAAATTATTAAAACGATTATTTATAAGATTATGGAATATTCTGTAATCATTAATTTGTGTACGAAACTTTTTTTAACTAAGCTGTACCATTTATATTTTGAAAACTAATTTGTCTAGTACCCACTTTACTAGTTTTAGATTAGCTTTAAGTCAAGTTAGGGATCCAGTACAGTTATGTATAAAGTTCATCATAGCGTTATGCCTAACTGCTGGCATTCATTATCCTTTGATAGCTATAAAAGTTTTAAAGCTCGCCGAGTTCCAGGACCTTGGTCGAACAGCGATTCATGGTGTGGATGAACGGCTCTGTGTAAAACTTTGTTAATCTATAATTTTGAGTCACTTAGTCGCAAACTATTTACTATAAAACAAGCTAAAAATTCTAGAACCTTTTTGAAGTCTACCCGTATTACATCGGGAATTCAGCCACGATAGTTAGCCGAACTGCAATAAAGAAACTTTGGCTTTCATATTAGCATTGACGAACAAAATAGCTTGTGAATAGTGGTTGTCATAGCGAGAATTAAAATTAAAGTTATAATTTGTCAAAAATGAGTATTCTCCATAACTATCCCGAAGTAAAGTTTAACCAGCTTAAATACATCGTTCAATTCAACAGCGTTCTCGTAGCAGAGCAGAAACTTAATGTGCAGAGACTTTTAGGCTTCATACACAATATAAGAACACTCTTTTTGCAGCAATGTGTACAAGCGAACCGAGAAGTTTCGAAACAGCTGAACGAATTTGAAACACAACGAAGAAGCAGAACGGCCGTCTACCACCTCCTCGCAGGGTTTCATACTTGTCCAGATGTTACGGAACTCTTCGCTTCAATTATACACAATTTCTGAACAATGTCCCAATATTACGCAGAAAATGCAACAACAAATCTCAATTTCAGCATAGTCATTTGACTGAAGTCAGCGAATTCCCTTCGCGTTTTGGCAACTACAATTAACAAAATTCAACAATATTTTGGCTTAAATACCTGCCGATTCGAAACTAACCTTCGCATTAAACTAAGATTTGTTTTATTAATTTATGCACTCAACGTATAACAATAACCGCTAATCAATAATTCTACGCTCTGCCAACGCGTTAAATTATACGTTAATGCTTTTACTATTAATTTTATAACACACGTAAACACATACTAAAAATACCTATTTCGTTTTATTCGATACATATACAATCTGAAAGATTAACTTTCCTTAAGAAATATATTTTAAAATAGTAAAAAATTATCCTGAATTTGAATAAGTTAATTAAATCTGGTAGTAACACTAAGTTAAAACACTCACAACTCCAATGGTTTTAAATTTTCGAATATATTTAAATAGACTTTTGGTGTAATATTAAATTCCCGTTCCGATTTTGTCATCTAACTTAAATGTAAACTTTGTTTTGAAGTAAATTCTATAATTTGGACCTTTAAGGACGTTCTAATTTATATACCTATTTTCGAAATTATTAAAAAAAATCAGACTTTGGAATATTCTGCAATGATTAATTTTGCAAGAAACCTATTTTTAAGTAATTTTTACCATGCTTGCATCGAAAACTAATTAGTTTAGTACCCACTTTTCTCGTTTTACATTAGTCTATATGTAACTATACTGGATTCTTACTCTTCCTCACTGCGTTATGCCTATCATGCATTAAAGGATACTTTAATAATATCCTATAAAAGTTTCGCCGAATACTTTCCAGGATGTTGGGTTAAATCATACTGCGGATGGACGGTTCCAGATGCAGGACCTCGCTAACCTATAATTTTTAATAACTTAGTCGAACAATTTACAATGCAGCTAGTTTAATATACAAGAGAACGTTTTTTACCTCTACCCGTATTACTGCGGTAATTTTTCCACTATAGTTAGCTGGACTACAATAAGGAAACTTAGGATTTGTATCAGCATTTTGAAGAAAAAATAACATGAATAGTGGCTCTCATTGCGAAAATTAAAACAGCAGTTTTCATTTATCAAAATATATGAAGTTCCTCACTGACTATCCCGGAGTAAGCAATGTATTATTGCAAGTTAGTACACTTAAGTTAAATAGCGGTACCGTAAAATTAACAAATAGAAATTCAATGTGCAGAGACTTTTAGGCTTAATACGCAATATAACACTTTCCTAGCAGCAATATGTGCAAGTGAACCGAGAAGTTCCGAACGAGTGCGAAACACCACGAAGAAGCAGAACGGCCGTCTAACATCTCCTCGCGGAGTTTCATACAAACCAGATGTTACGGAACTTTTCGCTTCACACACTTTCTGCTACAGAAGAATGTCCCAATATTGCGCAGAAAATCTAAACCCGTTTCAGCATAGTCATCTGACTTAAGTCTGCGAATGCTTTTGCGTTTTGAGATCTAAAACTAACAAAAAGTCATAGATATTGTGGCCTGCTGGTTCGAAACTTGACCTTAACCTAAGTTTAAGATTCATTGCTTTATTAATTAAATTTATTCCCTACCTATAGATTTTTTTCATAAACCCGTTAATCAATTCTGCATTGTTTCGCTCTGCAAACTAGTTTAAATTGGTAATTAAGGTATTTTATGTCACTTCGGCGACCCAAAATCACTTAACTAGGCCTATCAGGTTTAGGAATTTAACATTTGGAGCCGCGCATCCACCATCTGAATTTAATCGCTTGTGATAAAATTCAGCATAAGAGTTAAATCTGAGAAAAATTTCAGCTACACATCTTTGTAAGAAGTTAATTTGATAAAATTTCACAATCAATTTATTTCTTCCTTCAATTGCGCATAAGTGACCATCATTTAACAATTCACTTAAATATTGACTGATGTAACATTAGATGAAAAAAGATTGATATACGGAATATTGATAAATTTTTAACGTTACCCTTAAGTTACAATTTCCTAGAAATATCTCGAAAAGAAAAGATAATTCAGAAGTTTGTTAGAGAAAGGACAATTACAAGAAAATACATTTAATAAAAGGTTCATAAACTAAGATAAGAGACAGGCTATTGTTTAGGGGGCGTTTAATAGAAAAGATCTTCAAAAACAATGCGGTCAAGTTTTTATAAATTTTATTTTATTAATTTCCTTTGGTATAAGTTGCTGTCCAGTCCTAGTAGAAATCACTAGTTTTTTAAAATGTCTAAGAATTTGTTTTATTTTAAAAACACAATTTGACTTTGTAAATATTTTTCAAAATAGATCCACGTTTTTAAAACTCCTCTGCCGATATCTTTAATTTACCGGTTACAACATTTTATCCAAATTAGATATTTTTTGAGTAAAATTAGCTTCCAAAATATTTCTGAACATTCTCTCCGCGTGAATTTTACTATTGTATAAGGAATTTTGAATATACTATTGTATATTCAAAAATAACTGAAAATGATACGAAATTGCATAATTTCATAACCTTAATTTCACAAAAATTTTAGTATCTCTTTAGTTTTAAAATTTTAATAGTTCATACCGCATCATTATGCCCCATTGTTTAAACTTATTTAGCCGCCGAGTCAATGAATCAATGTTAGTTTGTGATTAAAATGTGTTATACGAGTAGTTAGTCGTATGTTAGTAATTAGCCAGAAATAACGTACACAAAAATGTGAATGCATAACGAAATTCCTTAAACACAAACTGCTTTAAATTCTCATCCCGGTATATTTACATTAAAAAAGAAATTCTTTGAAATTACTTTTTGAAACTATGGCTAGATAGTGTGACACTGATGTTATTTTTACCGTTTTAATATATCCTTTTATCAGTTGCTATACTCATAGCCAGTTTCTCAACTAAACTAATCGAATCATCTGTAATAAATATTCTTCAGTGTTGAAATGTTTGATTGAACAGATATTTTTGAGCACTGAATATGTATCAATAAACAGCTATAAATATTTAGATTTGAGATGAAGCAAATTCAGGCATATCCATGTAAAGATTTTCGTTATGCAAATAAACTCGGCAGAGAAATAAGATTAAAAACAGGACTAGTTTTGTAGAAGCCCATTTATAAAAATATATTTCATAATTCGTTTATCGTAAGAAATCACTTGATAAGTGTAAATATTTGTTACTACCAAATTTGTTTCCCACTGCATTGTAGGAGAGAATGAGTGTAATCAGTTTTAGCTACAGATAAGGATTTAAAAACCCTATTCTTGAACAGTTATGTTTATTTAATTTAAGTTTTTTAATCGTTTCGTTCTTAAATTTGATATAGTTCACATTAATTTTTAAAATTAATAGAATACGTAGAGTTGTTATTGCCTAGAAATACTACATAAAGACTTGAAAAATTATAAATTTAGATAAGTTTGTTTTGTGTAATTTATCATTACACTATTATAAATACGTAGATAAAAATAAGACAGACTAAATAGTGTAGTATTAACACGACAGACATACAACATTAAGAGTTTTCAATTGAGGTACACTGATTTGGGAGAAAAGAAATTTTGAAATATGCGGTGCTATGATGTGACAGTGAGTCTTAAGCTTTAAGGGTTTTAAATAATGTAAGTTATAAACTACACAAGCAGATGCTGAATTGTCAGATAAAATTTCTTATTTGGAACAATACACACGTTACCTTCAATACTAAAACTGGTACTTAATAGTACATTACTGACGAGGTAGGATTTATTCATTGCTATCAATTTGACAGTTTGTTTTATTTAGGTAACAAAATTTGCGATATTGTATTTTATTTTATAACCGCCGTTGAACAGCCGACCCAACTTAATGGGTTTACGGCTACTAATGTTCAACTCCGTAGCCTTGTAATTTTGAACCCAATCCAGAAGACAAGGGAACTCCTGGATCGAGTATTGGGAGAAAATTGCCTTCGTGGAGGACTTTTTGATGGAGCTAACCCGCATTTGCGTTACATGGAGAGGAAGACCACGAGAACCTCCCACGGTTAGCCTGACGGCAAGGGGACTCTAACCCATGATCCGTCTACCACTGAGGATATTTCACGTCAGCACTGTGGTCAGTGCAAGCCGGATGCGAAATTCGTATCGACTGGGATTCGAACCCGGTTCGCCTCATTGGAAGGCGAACGCTCTATCCCCTGAGCCATCGCGGCTCGCGATATTGTATGTTCTGATTTTTCAGTACCCAAACATCTCGTTACCTCAAAGAGTTTTAAAATGAGTTTAATAAATTATAACGGTTTTTTTCTGCGCACTTTTATTTGTTAAGATTAAAACAAGAGTTGCTTTAGTATATTTTAATAATTTTGGAGTTGTGAATTTTATGAATTAAACGTTTCATTAAATCATTTTTTATTCAAGTTATGCTTTCAGATTGATTAAGTGTATTTTAATCGTAGATTTTGAAACATTTACTTCAACAGACTCTCTAATATGAATCACGTATCTTATCCTTTACTCTTCACCAAATACGTTAAGAATTTGTAATACCAAAAAATTTTATATCGAATGTTCTATTTATCTAAATATGCTCTGTCTGAGAATCTAACAAAAGTACTTTAATATTTAATTCCCTGAATTTAATACTTTGAAACGCAACTTTAACTGCCACTCAAAAAATTCTTTTAAACATTAAAACTTTAGCCCTTTTTACTGGACTACAGTTTAAAGCAAAAACACTAATAAATCGATATTAGTTCTTTAGCGCTGAAAGTTAATTTCTTAAATATTAAGTCATAGCTGATAACGAGCAATAGCTAACAATAAGCTTGCCTTAAAAATTTTAAGACTATTAACAGAACGTATATATAATACACAGTCTAGATATTGGAGAAGGTGCATCCAATTTGCGAACACTAAGACTAACTGTAATTAATTTTAGATATTTAATGGGCAAATATGACTCAATTATAAGTGAATAAAAATTTATGTATGATAAATAAAAAGAATATTTTTAAGTAAAGATTTAAATTTTCTTTAAGTTTAAAAAAAGCTTTGAAATAAATTTTAGAAAAAGGTACACTTAAATTGCATATAATTTATAAGTATGGATTTAGATTTAATTAAAAAAATTATATAACTCAATTCTTAGAAGAGAAAGAAATTTAAATATCCATAAAATAAGAGTATGGGATTTTCATATTATTCAAGGAGAATATAAAATAAACCTCTCGTTCAGTTGAAGAAATAAGGTACAGTCAGCGCTTCTGTTAGATCATGAAGACTAGGCAACTGAAGTAGGTCATCTTGGCAGACTACGGTACTCGTGGCAACTAGGTCAGTAATGGAGATCTTGGCAAACTACGCTCTTCGTGGCAACTAGGTCAGTAATGGAGATCTTGGCAAACATGGACATCTAGTCAGAAATGGAGATCTTGGAAGATGTCCCCAGGCCTACGATATGACGGTGAAGTACCCAATACAAAGCCTAGTGTTAAAATATAAAATGTTCTTACTCTTATGGTAAAATTAACCTAGCACTTTTAGTCAGAGAGGCAGTGTCTGATATCAGAGCGTCGAGTGAAGGTTTATAACCATTAACGCTATACACAGGTCTCCGTTAACTCCCTTTGTAGGTAGGCTCTTGAAATGCAAACGACAAGTTATTTTACTAAAATGTTATTAAATCTTATTACGGTGGTCATGTGGTGGTCAGTTCGAGAATTGAATTCCTACTCGCTGAACTATGTGCACACTTTTCATATCACTTGAGTAAATCACAAAAATATATATTAACAAATGCAGACTAATAAAAAACCTGCTGTTAACAATGGTGCAGTCGAACCGCGAAATTAAGCGATATTTTTCCTTTTGAGTGTGCGGAGATTACTGCAATCTAATATTTGACAAAGTTTTTGCGACTGGTTTAATTTTAGAGCTTTGTACCAAATAACTAAATTTCATAAGTCTCCTGATGAATATACGCATATTTTATCAGTAGAAGTTAAAAATACCCCTCACCACCAATAAAACTAAAAAGGTAAAAAATTAGTTTCAGATATGACAAAATATAACGTAGGTGTCAATACTAACGCAGCGGTAGAGGGATCATGGTTAAAAAGTTCCTTGTCGTCGGGGTAACCATGGAAGGATTTACTCTATTTTATAAGGCTAAATTTAGTAAGCAGTGCCCTAAAATTAAATTTAAAGTTTAAGAATGTACGAAATATTTTTTTGAAAGCTTTGCATGAAACGTGTAGCTTTTGAACTAACAGCTCTACAGTAAATTGTAATGAATCAATTTCAAAATCTCTATATTAATTTTAGTGTTTCGAATCTTAAGTTTTAAAGACAAATAGAAATAAATATATTGATTAATACTTAATTTTTAAAGAAATTTAATGTATTTAAAGCATGATAAAATATACGGTTGCATCCTAGAGTTTAGTTCATTGCTAAAATTACGCAAAATATAAAAGCGAAATTTAAAAGTTTACTTTAAAAACTTTAGTCGATTAAAGGATCAAAATCAGCGTTCATAAAATTCCTTTAAATTGAAAGAAAATTCTAAGAACAAAAATTCGAGAATTTTGTCTTGATATAAATTAATATATAATATTTAATATATTGAAAATTTAACCTATTAATTTACTAAAAAAAAAGCATAAAAATATTTGAGTGTTACATCCGTCAGAAAGAAAAAATTACTTTTATCATTTCTAAAAATCGGAGATAAAAAATTTAAAAGGCTTTGGAAAGCTAATGAATTGAAGTGTGAATAAAATTCGTCGAAATTACCCATTTTCACCTAGTCTGATACCTTCAATATGTTTATTTTATTAAATAGTTAAATGTGTCAAATGTTTTATAATAGAATCCGTGGCAAAAATGCTACACTAGAGTAAATACATTAAAATTTATCTTAAACAAATTTCTTGATCAGATCAAAATAAACCTTAACTTACTTACCCATCTATATCTGATAATTATGACCAGCTTTGTTCTGCAAGGGATATATTTTTCCAACCCAGCATAAGCAAAATTTCTGTAGTCGAGTCTCAAATAACAATTTTAAGGTAGCTTCTTGGATCCTGTTACAAATAAGAAAAATAAATTATACTGACGTACACAGTAGCGTATCTTTTATTTATATTTTTACATAATGTACTTTAAACCTTTAATGGGCTTTTATTTTTAGTAAAGGAAAATTAAAATACAAAATTAAAGGAAAATTAAAATAAATTGTTAAGAAAAAAAAAACTCATTTAGTTTATAAAAATGCCATTTCTTTGCGGTAAGCATATTTAGCACGACCTATTCGGAACTTGGACTTATTTTTATTTATAAAATAAATTTCATCAATCTTCAAAAAGATTTATGAATTTTATATTTTTAATAAGTTTTCTTAAACTAACAAGCCAGCTTTATTCAAACGCACTTGAAGAAATCTGAAGTTATTCACAAGTGGAAACCAATTAAAGTGGTAAAAAAGTTCACCATAGTCTTTAAAAATTGGTGGTAAGTGCCTTAGAAATGGTTAAGTTGGTCGATGAACGTTGTATACTTACGACTAATATCGATAATATTACGCTCGACAATGTTAGAGTTCGATGATACATGCAGTTCAATTAAAATCTCTAAGAATTGGAGACTTACTATTTTAGTTCATTTTACAGTTTTCTGACATTTTCTAATCTGAATGACATTTTAGCTGTTTTGAATTTTTGAAATCTGTTTTACTTTAAAAGTCCTGAAAAATTATACAGAAAATGACCGAACGACCCAACAAAATTTTAGATTGCTGTTCATAGCTAGATGCCATGGTTGATTTACGAAGGAAATTTAAAGTACGTAGTAACCCCCACAACTTATTCTTAGAAAGTTATAACGCATTTCTTTACTCAGTTTTAAAAATCATGAATACATTACACATAAATTTAGAATAAGCCAACTTACAAAATCATTAATGTATACAACAAGTAATTTATATATAACAATCTGATTGTGTTTTAGTACGAAATTATTTAATATAATTAACTAAAATTAGCAAGAGATTTACTGATTTTTATGCCCTAGTAAATATATCAAAATACAGTAGACGATTTATAATCTGAAAATTATACAGCTCTTTGATATTTTCCATCTTATATCTTCTTTCTATTCTAATTTTAAATTTTGAGGAAAGTTGCTACAGTTAGAATTTCTATTAACCAATGCGTAAGCCACCATTATTTATCCCAGGAATTACACAGATGGAATTGGGAACAAAGTTTGAAGACAAGATAATCGCAATTAAATTGAGAAATATTACAATCTTTTATTATTTAACGACTTATTGAATTAAAAAGATGAAATTACTTTGAATTGAAATAAGTTCGTGTGACTGATTAAAATAATTTGATCGCAAGAAGCCTTCACTATAGAAGACATTTTGCTTTTGTTTGACCAAGCAAGCTTTTTTCTTAATTAGTTAAAAAAAGTTGGTATACTCTAATCGTTATTAAAGCATTAATCTTTAATATTTTCGAAATATAGGGATTAAAACTAATTTGAATATAAAAGGAAAGATTACGGAACTCAGTTTAACATAGTGCGTAGCCCTGCGTAAAATATACAATCGTATACAAATGGTATAAATATTTCTTAGCATTGAGAGGGAATTACATTAGGCTTTAAACAGTAAGTTAATTAAATATTAGGGAGAGAAAAAAGGATAAAGTTTAAACAATAAGTACAATGTTTTAAGAATGTACAATGTCTGGAATCATTCATCAACTGTTACTAATACTCAAGTTACAGGCTGTTAAATAAAAAAAAACAAATATTATTTAAGTTTCAAAAAATTGTTTCGTAAACTTTAGTTTGTTTTCATAAAGGAAAACAAGCAATATGATAAATCAGTTTTACACAACAAGATAAAACAGGTTTTAATTGAGCATAACACTATATAAAGTAATAAAATTGAAAACTGATACTTTAAGCAAGCTAATATCTTATCAGAAGGTAAAGAATATTAAATTGTCCAAGAGTGCGTTATTGTACTATGTATATTAATTATTCTTAAAGCAAATCCAAATCATTGAAAATTACTAGCGTAGCATCAAACTAGAAAAATTGTAAAGACACATGTAAAAGTTAGAAAAACTTACTTTTGAGTTCTGGAAAGAAAAAGTCATCCATAAAGAAATTTCAGTAATTTACTTGAAAATCCTTAGAACAAAGACTTGGAAACAAAAGATGACGGTATTTAAAAATGAGACTATATTCATTATGTCTACATAAAACATACAAAAGCAGCAGAGACAAAACGAGCTCATTAGATATCATCAAAATTTATCTGGGCACCTGGAGCCATTAGCGGCCTTTTTCCCATTCGTCTTGTATTGTGATCTTTGAGGTGGTTCCTTCTGGTAATTGGAATGCAATTGGAGTGAAAAGGAAATTAAATATTTTGTATTTTAGATAAAATTACATCACTACAGCTGCCATCGGCCTGAGGTCTTCTCTTAGGTTTTCAAAAGTAAAAATTTCGTTGAATCCTGCGGTGTCACAATTTGCGTTCTTTTCAAAAAATCTGAAATTAAGCTTTGCAATATGATGATCAATGTTGAGATGTATATTTTTTATTTCGGATCTTGTTTTTGTTATTTTCCTAAGGATCTTATTCTGGCATATTTTGAGTTTTTTAAGGAGTGATGTGGAGATGTTGCACCAAGCTGGAGATGCATAAGTTAGGATGGGACGGATCATTGAGATGTAGAGTAAACGTTTAAGTCTGAGTTCCATTTTGGGGTTCTGAAGGAGGATTTGTAATCTGTGGCAGGCCGCTTGTGCTTTGTTGGTAACTGTTTTGACGTGATCTTTCCAATTAAATTTGCTGTTTATGACCAGACCAAGATATTTTGCACTTTTAACTATGGGGATAATTTCATTAAAGAGAACAACTTGATTTTTGTGGAGGATAGTTTTTCTTTTATGCTGAATAATTAGTAGTTTTGATTTTTGTCCATTTACTTTAAACTTCCAGTCTAGACACCATGTTTCGATTTCCTTCAGTTTTTCTTGGAGTTTTCGTAGGGCGATGTTGGGGTTTTTGGACTTTCGACACGACGATTCCAGTGTCATCTGCGAACAGTGCTGTGATACTATTGAAGTCTACTTTGTCGACAGGAAAGTCGTAAGTAAATAATATAAATAATATGGGCCCAAGAATGCTTCCTTGGGGCACTCCTGCTGTTACTTTTCTGTTTGTTGACTTCATGTGTTTAAAGTTAACTTGAAAAGTTCTATTATGTAAGTAGGCCTGTATAATTTTTATGATACCAGATGGGAAATTCAGTTGTATAAGCTTGAAAATGATACCCTGATCAAATCCTTTTGCGATATCTAACATCAGAAATGCTGAACTCTGTTTATTGTGGAGGCCCCGGCCTATATAGTCGACTATTCTGAGGAGCTGTTTGGTTGTGTCAAGATGCTTCCGAAAGCCATACTGCTCGTCGGGAAGTTTGGTAAGGTGAGGCATAATCCGTGTGTAGATAATTTTTTCCATAAGTTTTCGTAAATTGCACAAAAGACTCATGGGTCTGTAGCTCTCAGGAAAGGTAGGATCCTTGCCAGGTTTGAGGAAAAGTATGACATTTGCGGTCTTCCAGGCGTCAGGGAAATAGTTCAGGGCAAAGCAAGCATTGTAGATATGAACGATTAGTTGAATATACTGTTTTGGTAGTAGTTTGATCATCTTGTTTTTGATATTATCGCAGCCGGGAGCTGCTTTTAGCTTTAATTTGTTTATGTGGTTTATCACTTCTTTCGTTGTGGCCGGTTCGATTATCTCTGGTGATGGGTGTGATGAGTTGAATTGTTTTACATTTTCAATAACCAAGTTGTGATTGTTCAGATTGAAAGCCGTGTTAAGAGAGAATTGTTTTTCTAGGGAGTCAGCAAAAGTTTCGGCTTTATCTTGAGATGTGAAAACATACCCTGTTTCTTTATGTAATGGCTTATCCACTTGAGGTGTGGTGTGAAGTGATTTAGTCATTCTCCAGACTGAGTTATCCTCCGTGCTGAGTGATTCGATTTTGTTGATCCATTGTTTTCTTCTATAGTATCGGCATTTCTTACTTATTTGCTTGTTGAGATTAATCATCTCTTCTCTATAGTCTGGATCAGAAGTTTTTTGATGTTTCTTTCGGCACCAGTTTCTCTGTTTGATTAAAGATTTGATTTCAGGTGGTAGTTTAAGATAGTTTGAAGTGAGTATTTTTGACGTAGTTGATTTGCTATAGGCAGTATTGATATCACTCTGGAGAATAGTAATTTGTGTATCAATATCTTCCGTGGTGTTAAGAGCTGTAATGTTTGGTTTGTTTGTTGTGAGAATATTTTGAAAGAGGTTCCAATCAGTTTTGGTGATCTGTTTTCTGTCCTGTCGTAAGGCTATCCCAATCGAGATGTAGACTGGAAGATGATCAGAGGATAATGCATTTAGTACGTCGGCTGCAATGGGTGTATTCAAATTTGAGATAGCAAAGTCGAGAATGTCCGGTCTTTGATTCCTCATGTTTGGTAGATATGTGGGACTTAATGGTGCGATAACAGTGAGTCCGTATTTATTTAAAATATTCTTGAGTTGTTGCCCGTTGCGGTTGGTTCTATTGCATCCCCATATTACATGTTTCGAGTTAAAATCTCCAGCTACTATTGTCTCCCTGTTTGCCGGGAAAAGTTGTTTGATGTCATCGTCGGAGAGAGTATTGCCAGGAGCGTTGTAAATGCCAGTGATCTTAATGATTTTATTATCATAATTTAGAAGGATTGAAATTTGTTCATATCCAGCATGGTTTGATTTATTAAATTCAGTGGTCATAAGACTATTCTTTGCCAAGAGGGCAACTCCCCCACCTCTGAAATTCCTATCACATCTATAAGTAGTATAGTTGGCAACTTTAATGTGATGCTGTTTGTTAAGATGAGTCTCTGTGATAATCATAATATCCGGGTCAAAATCAGAAATAAAATCTTTAAGTTCGTGAATTTTGTTAAAAACTCCATTTGCATTCCAGTTTATAATATGAAGTGGTGCTTTGCGAAATGTGGCTTTATTCATTATTTGTTGAAGGTTGGCTTGATTTAACAGCTTCTGCTGTTGATTTTAGTTGTCGAAGTAAGCTGAATCCTTCATCGTTTTTTAAAAATTCTACAAAGTTTTTAAGTTCACTCAGAATTGTATGCGCTTCATGAACCAGGCTTCTGTCTTCCTGCTGGGCATTTCGAAGATCCCGAATCTTTGCTTCTTTAAGAATTGAGGCATATGTTACAGTCGGAGCAGTTCTATTTCGGTAAACTTCGTCATTTTGGTGGTTGGAGCTGAAACTGCGTCTGAGTTCTACTTGAGGATATTTGGGGCATTGTTTGTAATTTGAAGGGTGGGGACCACTACACTTGGCCGGAGTGTCCTTGGGTTTCTGACAGGTGTATGTGTAATGCCCTTCGCCGCACTTTAAGCATTTGGGAGCATGTCTGCATGATTGTTGGACGTGGTTAAAATTCTGGCATCTATGGCACTGTGTAACACCGCTACGCCCTTTGTAGTTGTCAACTGTAATTATTAAGTTCATGAGTCTCGTGAGATCGTAAATCTCTTTGTTGTGGTCATTTTTTGGCAGTGTCACTATAAACAAGGGCAAGTTGATTTTACCTTTCTCTGTGAATTTTGTCATCTGAGTAATTTTAATTGGGACGAATCCCACTTTGATGAGTTCGTTTTCTACTTCTTCTGCGTTGTATTCAGCGGGTATACTTTTAAGCACAACTTTGAGTGGTTTGTCTTGTTGTAGAAGAAAAGTATGATACTCGACCTTGTTGTCGTCTAGAATTTTTGTAATTTTTCTGTGCGCGTCATCATCTGCTACTTTTAGGTTGATTTGGCCACCAAACACTTTGCCTTTGAAGTCTGAGCAGTTGTTATTTTGTAGCAGTTCTTTAATTTGTTTCCAATTGAAGTTAGAGTCTTTGATGAGGATTGGTGGAATGCGTTGCTTTTTAAGCTTGGGAGTTTGGGAGAAGTCACTTTCATCTTCTCGTTGGTTTTTGTCGTCAGATTCAAATCGAGGTTTTTTATTTTTATTGTATTCCTCTTCGCCACTTTCTACTGATGGAAGAGTATCAATAACTTTTTGTAGTTCTATAGCATTTTCTTCGTCGGTTTCCCATGATTCGCTTAATTTATGGTCGCTCGCTATTTGCTTGTCTTCTTTAATGTTGGTGGCGTAGTTTTTGGTTGCCGCAGTCTTATTTTGCTTACTTTTTGATTTCTTTTTGGTTGATATCTTGCGTTTTTTATTTGTACTTGGAAGAGTTGGGAGGATCACTGGTTCTTGTGCTTTGTCAAGTGCCTTTTTCAGGTGTCTTTTTTCAGCTTCCAATTGGGAGTTCCTGATGCGAAGTTCCCCTATTTGTTCGTTTAATTTTGCTACTTGCTCAACTAGAGCACATAACCGAAAATTCATGATAGATAGTTGTTGCGCCATATCTCCAGGCTGAGGAGTAGTTGTTTCAGTAGAAAGATCGTTGCTATTTGGATCTTGAACCTCCATGGTTTAAGTCACTGTATACTTACAGTAAAAAATAATAATAAGATAAATAAATAAATATTCACTTGAATATTTACCTCAAGTCGTAATCTTGTAATTGTTGAGTCACATTTCAATAGTCAGTAGCGATCACTCAGGTCCGGAATCCCGCAATTCGTTCAATCAAACCTTTCACTCTCCGAAAAGAAAATCCACTAGAGCACACTCAAACTCACAAGCATAGTGCGATAATCTGTGTGTGAATTCCAATTCCCGCCACTTCTCAGAATGAAAACCAGGGACTGTGTAATTTGACAACCGTCGCTCTTTAGATACCAGTCATGCCTCGTATTATATATCCTTTAATATCGATAACGATTATTTTCTAGCAAAACTGACTTTAGTTGAGTTGAGTCCCGCAGTGGACTGATCGTTAAGACACGGTTCCCAGCAGATCACCGAAGTCAAGCATCACTGGCTGCGGTCAGTGTGCGAGTGGGTGACCACTTGGATCAGTCTGCGTAGGCACCGAGATTGTTCTGTATAGGTCCTCGTTAAACTGTTCTACCGTAAAGTGCTCGACTTCGCGTGCAGGTCGTTGGGCTACCGAAGCAGGGGTGCCATCTCCTCTGCAGAGGATCAAAATTGTGATGGCATGTCTTCGGATCATCCTCAGGGATGTTTCCCAGACCGTCACCAATAGCCCATTGTGCAGCTCTAGTGCGACGTAAATTAACAACATCAGATCAACAACATCACATTAGTTGAGTTGATGATGAAGAAAATGTGCTCTACTCGCTTTTTTAGGGATAAGCTTTTTTAAGCTTGAGCTATCTGTTCTTCAAATGGATAAAACTGTCTTCAAATTGACAAATCTGTTCTTCAAATTGACATGGCGTCTATGTCTTTCCGCTAATCGTTGTAGTTCGGCCGGGTTGGTAGGGCACTGGGCCCATGTCCAATAGGTCGTGGGTTCGATCCCCGTTGACCGAAGACTCTCCGTGTAGTAAATGGTGACTGATGCACACTAAATATGTCGAGTCACAAAGTCCTCCGTGTTCCCATAATAAATCATACTTCTGGGTGTACTGATACAGGAATTTCCTTGTCTTCTGGATTGGTTCAAGGCTACGAAGTTGAACATTAGTAATCGTAAACCCAAAAATCAGGTCGGCTGTTCAACGACGGTTATGAAATCGTTTTAGTCAAGTTGCATCGTCCTTCTGACGAATGCTCTGAAGCTTGAAGGTAGGGGGTTTAAATTCCGTTCTAACCTAGATAGTAACTTTACCGAATGTGTGCAATTTGTTCTTCGATTTGACAAGGGTTTATAATTCTTCATTTTATTGAGTATGCAAACTTACATGAGAATATATTAATCAAATCAATTCCATCATTTATTACCGTTTAACTTGATGAAATTTTGCAAGGGAATCAAGCAGGGTAGCAAAGAAACGCAGATCCCGCACAGTGATATAGACACAGATTGGTTCCCCGAAATCACTGAAACACTTCGACGACAAAAATATCAACATTCAATTTTTTTTAAATATCAAATAAGCGTATTTTCTAATGAACATACAAGCCGGTGTTTGTATGTGTGTAAGAATTTTAAAAAATATAAAATTTTGAATCATGATTTATAAAGTTTATTTTTACGGTGCGTCTATAAAAGCTTGTGCTTGATACATCGAAGATATTCGGTTCTATTCTCCCGAAGAGCCACAAAAGCGAGTAACATTCAACTACAGGACTTTCACACCAGTGCTAAAATCGAGATTTACTCTTCTGTTAAGTCCCGCAGATCGTTAAGACACGGTTCCCAGCAGATAACCGAAGTCAAGCATCACTGGCTGCGGTCAGTGTGAGGGTGGGGGACCACATTCATCAGTCTGCGTAGGGACCGAGGGTTTTGGAACCCTCGTCAAACTCTTCTACCGTGAAGTGCTCGACTTCGCCGCAGGTCACCGGGCTACCAAATTAGGGGAGCCGTCCTCTCTGCTGAGGATCAAAATTGCGATGGCATTTCTTCGGATCATTCCTAGGGATGTTACCCAGACAGTCGCCAATAGCCCAGCTCTAGTGTAACGTAAATAAAGTACCAACCTATCTTACTGTTATAAGTTATAAAACAACGAAAATGACAGTATGCCACAAATAGGGTGGAGATGGAAATCGAACACGGTATTTTATACGCTTCGATACACTTTTGAAAGTAAAATAACCACTAAAGTCCCTCTAGTGATATTTTTTTGGCATTTCAGACAAAATTGCAACTAAATACGACGGTTTTATAGAATGACTCTAGCAAAAAATATCATTTACACGTAACGCTAAAAAGGTGTGAAAAATGTCTCCCACTATGCAAAAAATTAGTCTAATTTTTACCTAAAACTTGATTTTTTTGGCGAAATCATAGCTCAATGACTAAGTGTTTACCAAGGGCCTGATTAAAATGACAAGTGTTTTGAATGATCACCTCCTCTTAATTACATGTGTAAATCTAACAGATTTTTAATGTTTTTTTTTTCCTTTCTTTTCGCCCAGCTCTGATTTAATTATTCTTTTTTTTGGTCGCTCGAATGTTATTTTTGATTTTTATTGTATTTTAATTTCTATTTTGACAAGGATTGAAAACATGGGATTATGGGAAATTTAGTGTAAGAATATGAGACATGTAAAATGATGTTGCTTTTTTTACGACCATCTTTAGAATTTATTTTTAGAATGTTTGTAAACTGAAACTTCCAAGAAAGACCACTTCTCTTTGTTAACAACTTTAGGGAGGCACGGAATTTTTTCCATGGGTTTTGCGTTGAAGAAAACCTTTAGGAAAGAACCTCTCACAGCGATCGGGGAAACATCTGCACCCAATGTGGAAAGCTAAGGAAACAAGAAAAAATATTTAACGTAACAAATAAGTAGATTGAAATGTTTTCAAAATATTTGTGAGAGGCTCTTATTTAAAGAGCTCTTATTGACGATACAACCTCATGTCGCAGTCCAGTAAAGACGATGATTTACTTTTAGAGTTGAATGTTAAATTAGAAGAAAAAAGTTATTTTAGAAAAAACAAGCATCTCTAACAAACGAACCTCTTCTCATCTGTTAAAGCTAACTAATTTTTATCATATAAAATTAAGTGAAACAAGAACAAAAAAACATAATTGTTTTTTTTATATATTTAAAATAGCTTTATCTGTCATAGTTGGCAAAATTGCTTTTACACACAATTATATCAGTTGGGATAATTTTTTATAGATTTATTCATCGATACGTATTTTCATGACACCAACAGAAGTGGCATTTTTGCTACAAGAAAATGATATTAACTAAAATTAAAATTGTTGGCAAAAAATCAAGTACCTTCGATATCAATTTTAAAGTCAATGGAGGTAACCTAAGAATGACCACTATCCATCAACGACCCTATTACTTTGAAAGGGAGAGTGGTCGTTCCCAAGAGCTCTATAAAGGTTTCATTTTATAATTATATATTCTTAAATTAATTTTCTTTGTGATCAAAATTTCTTGCATTATGACAACCTTCTAAGTTATGAAAATTACAGCAACATAAAATATGACATCGCTCGAATTATCTCAATTGAGCACAGTTTGGCCTGTTTAGCATGCTCGAATTAACTCCTGCGAACAGAGTCCGAACTTTCGATCTCTAAACTACTGAGATTACGTTTTCAAGATTGTGGGTGCCCACATGTATTTTCATAGTCGAGATCCATCGGGAAAAAAAAACGTATTTACTTGTGTCTCATTTTGTGCCTTATTTAATAATTAGCATTAATTACACATCCGCTGTGGCTGAATTTTTTTCGAGTTATCCGCGACAAATCTATCACTAATATCTTTCTGCAAGATACTTTTAATAATAACAAACATATATGTTACTCATTTAAAATAACAAAAGCGCTGAGTTACAAAAAAAAAAAAAAAATTTTTTTTTAATTGAACATGTAATAATTTTTTATTCTAATTTTAAGGGTGATATTCTCGCATTTTGTTGGGGGAGGGGACGCACACATTATTTCCTTCTTCGTATTTTGTAAATAATCAGCACAATGAAAAACATAATAAAAAATCATGAAATCCGTAGTAGTAATTGCCGAAAAAGAGATCGACGACGAAATCACGCGAATCGGACACCTCAAATGCGTTACTTGTTTAGAGATAGGTTTGTTGTAATAAGTAAGTAATAAATAATATCGTATAAAAGTATCAGATTTAAAAACTATGGAGCAATAACTGCCAAAAATTCGATGGAATTATTGCCTTAAAAAGTAAATACTCAAATGCACGATTCGAATTTTCCACGTTGTTTGAAATATATCGGGATATTTAAAAACCACGTGAAAATCAATATTAACAACTGCCGAAATCGCAATCGAAACATTACATCGATTTACGATTCTATCAGCGTAAAGTGAGCACGTCCAAAAGTGATTATCTAAATGCACGATTCAAATTTCAAATATTACAAAAAATTATGCTGATTCGGTAATTTTACGAATATTACGTTGTAAATTTCTGTAGAAAAGAAAAGTAACATTTTTTACTTTTCAAAAGAAAAATCATTCTGCATGAACTGTCGCCGTGTTGCTGCGATTCTGCCACGGGGTACTATGAATCATTAATTATTGTTTTTTAGTACTTGAAAATGTGATAAATTGAAATGCACGTGAAAATGTGATCAAGTTATGCAGGGTGATGCTTATTTTATTTATTTATTTTTTTGACCAACAGTCCAATGCATTTTTGGGACATTAAAGGGTGATAGAAGTTGATGGAACGGATTTTTTTATTTATCAGCGGATTGACGCGTACAGCTCAGCACTCATTTAAGTTTTATACTGTAATATTTATCCAAGTATACTTTTATGCAAAACTATAGTTAAATTACCTCGAACCGCGATGGCTCCGGTAATAGAGCGTTCGCTATCCAATGAAGTGAACAGGGTTCGAATCCCAGCGAAGGCTGGTCGATACGAATTCGTATCCGGCTTGTACCTGCCACAGTGCTGACGAGAAATATCCTCAGTGGTAGACGGATCATGGGTTAGAGTACCCTTGCTATCAGGCTAACAGTGGGAGGTTTTCCTGGTTTTCCCCTCCATGTAGAGGGTAAGTTTCATCAAAAAGTCCTCCACGAAGGCAAATTTTTCTCAATACATGATCCAGGAGTTCCCTTGTCTTCTGGATTAGGTTCAAAATTACAATGCTACGGAACTGAACATTAGTAGTCGCAAACCCAAAAATTGGTCCGGCTGTTCAACGATGGTTATGAAATAAAATATAATTATTTTTCAAAAAAACTTCAAAAGTCTCGTTGTTCACATACTCCAGCGTTGTATTGAGCTCGTCTACGATATATATATATATTCCCTAAAATAAAATAACTTTAAAAAGTAAATCAATGTGAAATGTTTATTATTTTATATTAAGCAAAAAATAACTTATTTATTTTATTTCATGTTTTACGAGGTTGTTGAATCACCGACCCAACTTTGAGTTTACGACTACTAATTTTCAACTCCGTACCCTCGTAATTTTGAACCAAATCCAAAAGACAAGGGGCTCCTAGATTAAGTATTGAGATAAATTTGCCTTTGTGGAACTAACCCGCCTTTGCATTACATGGAGAGAAAAATCACTGAGGCTATTTTTACTTCAGCAACGTGATCGGTGCAAACCACACGCGGAATTCGTATCGGCCAGCCACTGCTGGGTTCACCTCATTGGAAGGCGAATTCTCTACCCCCTGAGCCACCACGGTCTTTACTTATAATATGTTTCCAGTTTATTTGTGTGGGGCCGGAATGGCCTAGCTGGTAGGGCGTTGGGCTCATATATGAGGGGTCGAGAGTTCGATCGCCGCCGGCTAAAGACTCCCATTGTACAAAATGGTAATTGGTGTGCTCTAAATCTGTCGGGGTTGCAAAGTCCTCCAGGTTTCCTTAACAGATCAATTATTTTTTAGGGTAGGGAGATTGATCGTGCTTTGCTTCAGGTTAAAATTACGATCTTTGTATGGATAGATGGTGTGTGAACGTGCCTTCATAGTAAAACAGGATGTGACGTATGTATATTATCTCTGGATCATCGCCGTTGCCAATAGCCCATTGTGCAACTCTAGTGGGAGGTAATTAAAAGTACAGTATTTAGCAGTTTATTCGTGTCTTATTCATTAATTGTTACTAATACATATGCAGGCTAGAACGCTCATTATAAAATACTGCTTAAAAGCTGTATTTTGTAGCGGTGATATTTCTTAGCTAGAGAGGTCCTAAATTTGTCTTCAGTTGTTCACTAGAAATGTTCTATAATTGGAATGGATCGTTTCAAATTCGTATAGCAAAATCTTAAATTTAAATTGTTTTGGGTGCTGCTCTTTCGACCAACCCTCTTAAGCACTATATTGTGTGTTTGATTCTCGTCGAAACCCTGCTATTATCTTCAACTCGTTCTTTTTGTGATGTGTTTGTAAAATGTCTATTTATTTACTGTTTGCCATACACTGTGTACTCATTGTAAAGTGCTACTTATAAGCCCTTGTCAAGTTGAGGAACAGATGTCACAGAAGGATGAGTTATTACAATTACAGATTACAATGATGCATCTAGGGTTTGAGGTTCCGATGAAATTCGTACTTTGAAAACACATTATGGAAAATTTGATAGGAATGAAGAATCCGCTTGTCAAGGAAGTTTCTAAATTTGTGTCTCATTGTTCCTCAATTTGAATAGCCGCGGAGGCTGATCTTCCAACAAAGCTTCGAATCCCAGTGGAGGCTAGTTGATACGAATTCTGCTCCCGTGATGTAAAATATCCTAAGTAGTAAGCTGGAATTTCCCTTGTCAGGTTATTTTGTAGTTTTCTTCTCCAAGCATCACAAATGTAGTTTAGTTCCTTTAAAAAGCCCTCCGCGAAGAGTAGTTTGTCCCAATATTTGAGTTAGAAGTTCCTCGATCTTCTGGGTTTGGTTTCAAATTACAAGACTACGGAGTTAAGCATTGATAGTTGTAAAACAAAATTTGGTCGACTGCTCCACGAAGGCCTGTAACATAAAATATAAATTTAAATAGCTCAAAAAACTGTTCGAATACCCAAACTAGGGGGACGCTCTGGTCAAGCGGTATAGCGTTGTAGCGTGGAAATAAGAGGTACAAATCCGGTCTTAACCCTGGATGTATTTTCATGATGAATTTTCCTATCTGTTTTCTGAATTCTTCTATCTGTCTATCGACTGATGACACGGTTCCCCGAACTCAAGCATCTCTGGTTGCTGACAGTAAGTGGGTGGGTGACCACTTTGATCAGCCTGCCTAGGGTCCAAGGGCACGAACCTAGTTAACCAGTAAAGTGTCCAACTGCCAACTCAGGACAACGGGCTACCAAATCAGGGGAACCATACCCTCTGCAGAGGATCGAAATTGCGATGGCGGATCATCTTCTGGGATGTTTCACAGACCGCTGCCAATAGTTACCGCGGCTGATGTGCGTAAATAATGTACCTACCTACTTGACAAAGGCTTAAAAGCCATACACAACCATGGATGTATGTGTACCAATAAATAAAAAAAAATTCTGAAGGTTATCTTAGAAATAGCAGACGAGATAGTCAAAGCAGCGATAGTCAAACTTAAGATCTATTACAAATTTACATCAGAAGACACATATCGCGCGATTAAACAATAGTTTCTACTAACTAGACAAGCAGCTTTTAAAAACAGTAAATACTACGCAGATTTTACACATATCACCCATATAACTAAAGAGGACCAGACTTCCCTTCTCCTGCAGACATCAAGACGTAACCTTTTCTCGAATTCGAACCAGAACATACCCAACAGTAGCTAAACTATCCGCTTCGGTCTTTCCCCAGATAATAAATGTAGATACGGCGCACCTTCCGATATTGATCACCTAATACTCATGTACCCATTTTTAAATCAGCAGCGCTTCCCACTCCAAGGACAACTTGGCATCGGGGCTCTGTTCTTTTCATCCCTGATGGACACTTCAGGCAACAACCATTACTAAAATTCCTTAAAGCTATTAATCTTCCATAAACTTCAACACATCTCCCACTCTACAATAAGCGAGCTATAAGCATAACCAAGCAGAGAGCTCCCAAAGCGCTCGCTAGTCGTCATCATCTGTAGGTTCACTTAGAAAATTTATTTGTGGTAAAGAAAACAGTGTGAATGGTTGAAAATATGAGGTGGTGTGTTGAAAGTTTAAACTGGCGTTTCTTTTGATTACCTGCATATGTGTCTAAAAATGTATTTGAAAAAACGTCAAAAAATGATGGACTAGGTTTATCTCGGATGAATAAGAAGCCACGTTACAAATTCTGTTCTTGGAGATTTAAGACTTTTAATAAAGGGTAAGTGAACGTGCTTTTTAGTTCAATTTTCCAATTTAGTGTAAAATACTTCTCTTCCGACGTACTTATAGCTTTAGTACTTATAGCTTTTAATGAGCTATAAGTACTCATTTAAAAATAACAGAGTTAAAATGTTAAAATAAAACGAAGAATTGTATATTTCGCTAGTTTAAAAAATAGGGACGCCGCTCTGTTCAGTTTAAATTTACATTTTGTTTTGCTGTCTAAAAACTAAAAGACTTGCAAGCTTAAAATTACGAAGGTGTAGGTGCACGATATGTACCGGCTGTACTAGCAAATGTAAAATAACTTATAATTGGATTACTACTTCAAGAATTATCAGCTTATTGTAAAACACACCATGCAAGCTAATCTACAGCCCGCTGAAATAAAACTACAAAGTTGAAACTTGATGCGATTTCATTTTCATTTCTGAACCAAATTCGTATTTTTTTTCAAAATTCTAATTTTTCCGAAAGTTATTAAGTGCTTTTCAAGTGTTAAGTGCATTAACAAATAAATTGAGTATTAATTGGAAATGGATAAATTAGATATGCTACGAACTATGAATTTAAAATTTAGGAATTCATAGCATTTTAGGTATGCTATGAATTTAAAATAAAGTTTTTCCATACCTTTGCTATTTAAAGTAGTCTACATACCTTTTTTATTGATCTACTTTATTTTTTAATTAAAGGCTGATTCGAAGGCAAAAATTTGATTTTTTAACTGATTGATTATTCGAAATTTTGTGTTTGGTAAGTTCTGAAAATTGGCTTCCATTTTTGAAACAAGGTTATTTTCAATCGGTGAAGTTTTTTAGTTAAGTAATATCTGACCTCTTCAGTTTCTTCGGGATTATTTATTTAGTATACCATTTGACTATTAACGTTCAATCAATTACCGTAAAATTATGGTAATGAACAGCAGCCAGTTGTTTACACTATTTTACTTAGAATTAAAACGTATTCCCGAATTGAAACATACTGGTTGATACATTTAGTTTGTCTACGTTAAGAACTCCCCCCAACGCAAAGTCTGCGACCGTCTACTGTTATATAAACAAGAATAGCACATTTCAGGGAGGGTAGCTAGTCTTTACTCTCTAATACAATGATTGAAACTTTCCGAAGAAAATGATTGAAAATGATTGACCGAAGAAAATGATTGAAACTTTCTCTCGCCGACCTGTCCTAGAAAATGACCCAACACCTCTACTTGAAATAGTTATACCTCGTTACCATAGTCACCGCCACAAGGCCAGACGAATAGCGGTAAAAAATATCTGTAAATATTATCCAATACTTATTGCAAAGTTTCTAATTGCACCATAATTTGGATAAAGGAAAAATTATTTTATTTAGGTTGCGTCATAAATTGGTAAATATGATCAAGAAATGCGTTTATGGCGCAATCGATAGCACCAAATTTTCGTACTATGACAGGCACTTGCTTTAACCGTAACCTATTTTGTAGCTGTTGGACCATTTTGTTGAAGCTTGCTATCTCATGCAAGTTGTTTTTGTCTATTTCTTTTGCAGGTTTTTTCATTTTCAAGTAAACTTTTCTTATTTGTTTGCATTAATTACAGTTCATTTCTTTCATAGCAACTTTAAAAAATTGTTGTTTGTTCTGAATGTGTTAGCTTCAAATTTCTTCTCGGAAACTATATTCGTAGTAAGAATTAAATATTTTAAAATCTGCATTCAGTAAATAATGAGATACATCAATTTTATGCACCCAGAATGTGCAATACCTGAATGAAAATGAACTGTAAATACGGCAATTGTAACCAGCATAGCTATCCACCAAATTCACTGCCGGTGAAATTTTTCTAGGTTTTAATTACATTCTACACAACAAATAAAATTTATAATATTTAGTAATTTCTGTTAGGATTTTTATCTATCTTTGCTTCTCTTTTGATTTTCATGTTCTATTTTGATCATTTCCGTTTGTAATGTCACATAATTGCACGATTTTTGGTCTATACATTCTAAAATGCTTTTTTTTAAATTTTCAATGCGAATTATTCACTTCAAATTAGCACTAGCAGTTGTCATGGAAACTAGGTTTCTCTTTAAGCTTGTTGGGCGCACGAGATAGGAGAAAAACAAAGTGGGTAATATTGGCGTTAAATAAAGCAAAGCGATATTTTTTTTATTCACCAAGAATATCTTACTGAAATTTAGAACAAGAAATCGACAAGAACAAGATTTGTTTCAGAGCATTTAGAAATAAGCTGATTTCTTCTTATAATTTTTTTTAAAAATAGATTTTATTATTAATATTTTTTAATTAAGCGAAACAAATTTTAAACAAAACAAAATATCGTATTTAAAAAGTTAATAAATATATTTTTATTTAATATAAATAGATACCTTGATGCTCATAGATACTTTGCTTTAAATACTTATTTTCTATGATTTTTTTGTAGATTTATGTATATTAATTTAGCCCACATTTGTGTTTTGTGAGGAAGGGAAAAGACAACATAAGCATAAAATCGAACGTTTTCAAGGATCATCAAAAATGTCATATGTATTTATAATGAGTTTTTTTTCTTCAAAATAATATTTTTTGAAAAGTTTCATTTTAATTATAAAAGTATTTTTTTTATTCTGAAATATATCTGCTTCTATGAAACAGACCTTTAGTTAAAAAGACAATCCTCACAAACAGTATACTTCTGGAGTTTTAATACCATCCACATGAATACTGCTTGTGTGTTTATCGGCAGTCATATTCCACCCTTTTAGACTCAACACGAATTCTTT
Organism: Parasteatoda lunata; assembly: GCA_949128135.1. Lineage (NCBI taxonomy): Eukaryota > Metazoa > Arthropoda > Arachnida > Araneae > Theridiidae > Parasteatoda > Parasteatoda lunata. The sequence continues at coordinate 114,850,531 of OX421972.1, read as the reverse complement.
TATCTATCCAAGTGATGATCAATTTGCTCATTCATTATTTTAAAAATTAACAGTTCCTTCAGCAAATTTTTTACGGGGACCCTCTGCATAAAATTCAATTCACAATTTCTCATGTGGAGAGATTCTATTTGGGTGCTTTAGTTCATTTAAATAATAATAATAATGTTTTAGCCAGCAAATGAATACCAAAGTTTGGCCCACAATTTTTTGACAGTAGTTCTTACTTTGTACAAACTATAGATAGCGCTTCAACTGAGAAGTGCTGAACATTGTTTTTGTAAATTTTACGTTTATTTAAACGGGAGACCTTTATATCAGGTCTCTAAATTCTTAACATAAAGATTTTAATGCACAACTGCAAATTCCTATTTTTGTTACGAGTTACTAATTAAAATTATATATTTATTACAAATTGATTTCTTGTTTTTTTAATTTTCTGATATGATAATTTATCTCAACTAGCGCTGGATAATTTCTATTTAGTTGCGCATTCTACAAACGTATAATTTGAATAAGAATTCTAAGAAATTAAATTGGTAAAAAGTTAGATTTCTGCTGAGAAATTGGTTCACGCATGGGACTTAACATTTTTATTTATAACGTAAAAAAGAAAGTTTCCAAAAGTAAAAAGTATGATATATTCTCCTTTCTATTCGGTTTTTACTGCTTTTGATGAAAAATAAAAGTAGGAACTTAGATGATAAATCTTGCAAGAACGCATTTTCAGAAAGTGTCTTTTTCTTTGTATGCTGGGTGTTTGAATAGTAGAATTCAATTCGGAATGGTAGTTTCCATTTCTTTTAAACCTAACTGTAAAAGAAGCCTGTGAAAAATATATTTTAGAGTTTCGAATTAAGTTACGCGTTAATATTAAAATTTAGTTTAAATGTGTTCAATTTTGTCTAGAACAGTTTTTTTTTATAATCGTGCGTTATGAAGAAAAAAAGAGAATTCTGAAATTCACAGTTCTTGACGCAGAACAGATTATTAAGCACGATCTCGCGAAGTTATGAAGAAAGACTTTCCTTCCATTTTAACTTATCTGGAAAGTTTTTATAAGTGAAAAATGCAGCAATTTCATTTGCAAACCCTTTAGAAATGATTTTATTTCCATACATTTGAAATGTATACTAATTATTGCTAAATCTGAATTTCATTATCCCGCAGTGGACTGATCGTACCGACACCATTCCCAGTAAAGCACAGAAGTTAAGCATCACTGTTTCCGGACAGTAAGTTGGTGGGTGACCACTTTGATCAGCCTGCATAGGGACCGAGGGTATCGGTACTCGTTAAACTGTTCTACCGCAAAGTGCTCTTCGAGCGCAGATCAAAGCCAAACCTCTTTTTGACCTCCTCTGTAGAGTATCAAAATAGTGATCTTAGAGAGATGTTTCCCAGACAGTTGTTCTTTTTGCAGCTCTAGTGAGACGTAAATACATAACCTAAACTTCATTATAACTGTTTCTTTACAATCTTGCTTAGTTCAGACGCAGTTCTCAGTAGAACACCGAAGTCAATCATTACTGGCTGCTGCTGTCAGTAACTCCCTCCGACACAAAGTCTGAGACCGTCTACTGCTGTGGAAGAATAGCGCATTTCAGGGAGGGTAGCTACTCTGTAATATAATAGACCGAAGAAAATGATTGAAACTTTCTCTCGCCGACCTGTCCAAGACAATGACTGTCTGATACAGTTTTATCGGAGTGCCTATCCTATGGGGATATCTGCTCCTTCATCTAAAGTAATAATTGTAAGGGTGATGGGATGGGTGGTGCGGGGGTTAACTAAGTTATGTCTCAATTGGAAATATTTTGCAATTAAAATAAAACCTGGGATAAGTATATACATGTTAAATCGCATTGGGATACATAAAAAAAATTTAGAATAATATCAAAAATAAAATAAAAGAGAAAAATATTTATAATTATTTTACAAGTGGGGAAGACTCCCTATGCACTCCCTCGCCTCCTTCCGCTTTTAGCCGGGCTTCTTAGGTGCAAAGTGCATAGTTTGTCTATGGTAAGGGTGATACTATTAAAACTATCGGTTGTAATATTTTGATAATACGCAATCGCTAACTGCGGTTATCGGACTGAAATTTGCATTATTTTCTATAATGTCAAAGTCTAATAGTTTGTTGAAGTCGCAGGTGCTACAGTCTTTAGCGCCTTTAAAAAAAGGAAGCGTTTAATTTAAATAAATATTGGTCAATTTTATCGATTTTTAGGTCGTTATATAAAGTATTGTTTCGAACAAACCAAGGTGCCCCGGTCATTCTTCTAAGTATTTTGTGTTCAAAAATTCTGAGTCTTTTTCTCTGGTTGTTTGTCAGAGCCCCCCAGGCTGGGGATGCATAACATAGTATTGGTCTTATACACATGAGGTAAATATGTCTTTTTGTGTTAAGCGCCATTTTACTTTCACTGTTCAGCAGGGGTTTTAATGCTTGAAATGCAGCTTCGGCTTTTTTGAGAATGTCTGATATGTGTAGCTTCCAATTTAGGGTACAGTTTATGGTAGTTCCTAAATATTTAGCTTTCGAAACCTTTGGGATTTCATCGTTAAATAGAGTAATTTTCTCGTATTGGATAATTTTTCTTTTATAGAACTTTCTGATAACTAGAAGATTAGATTTTGAACTGTTTATTTTTACTTTCCACCTGCTGCACCAGGTTTCTATATCAGTAATATTATTTTGCAGTTTCTTAATAGCATGATTTGTGTTTATAGATTTACTTAAATTTGCAGTATCTGCGTAGAAAGCTGTTAGTTGATTAACGTCGCTTCTATTAACTGGGAAATCAGAACAATATATCAGAAAGAGTATAGGACCCAAAATTGAGCCCTGGGGTACTCCTGCTTTGATACTTCTAATTGAGGAAAAGTGGTAATTTATTCTTATTGAGAATGATCTATTATTTAGATAGTTATTGATAATGTGAACTATATCATTTGGGATATTATATTGTATCATTTTATATATTAATCCGATATGCCATACTCTGTCGAACGCCTTTGCGACGTCCAACATGAGTAAGGCAGTAGTTTGTTTCTTGTAAAATCCCTCACTAATGAATTCCAAAATTCTTATTAATTGTTTAGTCGTGGATAGATTTTTCCTGAACCCGTACTGTTCATTTGGGAGGAAATTTAGAAGTGGATAAAGTCTGTTAAGTAGTATTCTTTCCATTATTTTTGATAAGGATGATAGTAAACTAATTGGACGGTAGTTTTCTGCGTGAAGATGGTTTTTTCCCGGTTTTGGCAACAATATAATGGTTGCGTGTTTCCAATAAGTTGGGAAATGGCATAGTTTGAGGCTTGAATTTATAATATTGGTAAGTTGATTAATTCTTGATCATAGAATTTGTAATTTTATCATACCCCGGGGCTTTCTTCTTATTTAGTTTTTTAGTAATGTTTAGGATTTCTTCATTGTCCGTACTGTTCATAGTATTATTATAATTATTATTAAAATATGAGTTGTACGTAGAGGTGATTTGTTTGTCTGAGTTGCTATCAGCGGGTTCTGTATTGGGTGAGAATTGATCTTCCATGGAGTTTGCGAAAATATCTGCTTTTTCTTTATCTGCATATATTTTTCCATTTGGACTGATGAGAGGCATATTTGAAGTTTTGTGAGTTTTGAGAGATTTTATCATCTTCCAGACTGAGTTGTCACTTTTGTTTAAACTTACGACTTTCTCATTCCAGATTTCCTGTCTATATTCGGTTAATTGTTTACTTATTGTTTTTTTTTAGTCTATTAAGTTCAGTTTTAATGCTTGGATTATTGGTGTTCTGATATTCTTTTCTCAGCCTATTTTTGGCTTTAATTTGATCTTTAGTGTTTCTAGGGATGAATTTGTAATCTGACCTGACTTTGATTTCTTCGGTGGCATCATTATATGCCGTATTAATGTCCATAGTTAAATTTTTAATTTCTTCTATGTCTTCTTTCGTTTTAATGGGTTTGTTGATATGGGGTAAGTTTAGGATATTTTTAAAAAGCATCCAATCTGTTTTCTTTCTGGTAATTATTTTTTCTTTGTTAAAACAAGTGGTGGCAATTACTGGGAGGTGGTCGCTACTGAGCTCATGTAGTACTTCGAATGAGAAGGGAGCACTTGAATTCGTGATTAGAATATCTAAAATTGAGCTCGAATTGGAATAGTAGGTTGGTTCGTCCGGAGCAAATAAATTTAAGTTGAATTTATTGATTAGATTGTTTAGCTTTCTGCCACTATCATTTGTTTTTGTACATCCCCAATTTATATGTTTTGAGTTTAGGTCTCCAACCACAACAGATTCGAAATTTATTGGAAATAAGTCCTTTATAGTGTCTTCCTGTATGGGCTGTCCGGGGGGGGGGGGTGTACATGCTCGTGATTTTAATTTTTCTGCTATTTTGAAGTGTGATTACAATAGAAACTTCTTCGTGGCCATTTAAATTGTTCTGACTGTATAGTGTCGAGTTGTAGCACTTTTTGACATATAACGCAGTTCCACCGCCTCTGCTTGTTGCAGGGTCACATCTAAAGAGGTTATAATTAGCGATATTACATTTATTAAATTTATTTAGGTTTGTTTCATTAATAGCTAGAATATCCAGATCATTTTTATAAATAAAATGTTTCGTTTCTTCTAGTTTGTTATTTAGGCTATGTGCATTCCAGAATGCAATCTTCAGTGGAATGAATTTGTTACTTTTATTTAGATCCATATTGGTTTTTAATAGTTTCCTGGTAATTTTCGTCTAGCCTTGTTAGAGAGTCGACTATATCTTTAGCTATAATAGTTAATGCGGTTAGTTTATCTGCTACTTCCTTAGCTTCTTTTATTTTTTCTTCGGCTGCGGAGATGGAATTGGTAGTTTGCTCCTTGAGTACCGCGGCCGCGTACGTTTTATTTTCAAAAACTGTCTTCTTGGTCGGAGGTTGTTTGTTATTTTTATTTTTGTTATTTGAGATGGCTAAGTATGTTGGGCATTGCCTAAAACTTGCAACATGGTTGCCCAGACAATTTGCACATTTTGGAGTGTCTTCTTTTGTTTTATTACAATCTTTAGTAAGGTGTTGTTCAGCGCATTTAACGCACTTTGGGTCGTGCCTGCAGCCATTCTGAGAATGTCTAAAGAGTTGGCAGCGGTGGCATTGCGTGGGACCTAGGCCTCTTCCTCTGTATTTTTCAATTTTAATTCCACAATTTAGTAGATATTCTATTTGCCAGATTTCTTTGCTTTTATAGCATTTTTTAAGTGTGACTAAGTAGAGAGGTATGTTTATTCTGTCTCCATTAACCCTTTTTGTTAATTGGACTACTTTCTCTGGGGTGATATCATGCTCATTTCTTAATACTAAATTAACTTCTTCAGAACCGATTTCTTTCGGTACTCCACGAATTATGATTTTTATTGGTCTATCCTCTGGTAAGGAGTAACTGTGATATTCAATATTTGAATTTTCCAGGACTTGGACTAAGGCCCTGTGTGCATCAGGGGTTCTAGTTTTAATGTTCATTCTGTCTCCTACAGTTTTACCTGTAAATTCATTTACGTTCATTTCTTTCATTTTTGCGAGAAAATTTTTCCAGTCAAAGTTTGGGTCTATAATGAATATCGGTGGGTTGTTTGCTGGTTTTCTCGGTTTTCTGAAATTATTTGCTTTTTTTATTCCTATTATTTTCCATGTTATTTGAAATTTTGTTTTCTTCTATTTTGTTAGTTTCGTTGTCTGATACATCTGAATTATCTGAAATAGCTATTTTCTTCCTTTTACTCGGATTGGTTATAATTGAGAGGTCTGGGTAATCCTCAGTTTTTTCTCCTGGGTTACAATTTTCATTTTCATCGGAATTTAATTCTTCTAGTGCAGAGAATTTGTTTTCGCTAATGAAATTTACCTTGGCAGTATTAGTTTTACGGCCGGATCTTTTTATTGGGAAAGGTGCTGGGGGGTTATCCCTAGTTTGTTTAATTTTGATCAATTTTGGTTTTTTAGAACCATTTTCGAGAATTTGATCATTTCATTTTTGAATATGCTGTTCAAGATTTGCTACACGATTACCCATCTCTGGAGTTAAGTAGGGTTTCAATGTATCCTGTTAAAATTGAGAACTGTTTGATGTATCTTATTTTGAGTAGAAGGTGCAAAGACATTTTTTATGTTATTAACACTATCTCTAATTTTTGATAAATCGTTATTCACGTCTGGAGGAACTAGGATAAGTTCAGTATTGTTATCAACGTTTAGGGTTATTTGTTCGATTAGATTATTAACTGAGTTTTCATGTGAAATCTATGATTTCTGACCCTTAAAAGGACCTTTTTCTATAGTATCCTGATCGGATATAGAATCCATAAGATCTTCCGTGGTTAAATTGATCTCTGTAGAATGCTTTTAGATGCCATCAGTTGAGTCGCACAAATTTCCACTCCGAAGAGATGGCACCGACTCCTGCCTTAGTTTACACCGGATCAAAACGATCTTACCTTTAAGAAGAAACTATCACAAGCCAATTTCTCTGACCTCAATTTCGACAATAATTGTTTGCTCTAACTCCTATCGCTCATTAGCTCCTCCCCAAGACAATGACCCAACTCTCTAATAATTATACCTCGTTACCATAGTCACCGCCACGGGTCCAGGCGTGTAAAAATCTCTGTACCAATACTTGGTGCAAAGTTTCTAATTGCACCATAATTTGGATAAATGAAAAATTATTTTATTTAGGTTGCTCCATAAATTGTTCAATATGATCAAGAAATGCGTTTATGGCGCAATTGGTTGCACCAAACTTTCGTACTATGACAGGCACGAGCTTTAACCGTAATCGATAACTCATTTTGTAGCTGTTGACAAGATGGACGGTTTTCTTGAAGGTTGCTATCTCATGCAAGTTGTCATTGAAATTTTTTATTTCTTTTGCAGGTAAGTAAACATTTCCTATTTATTCACCTCAAGCCGTTGTCATGGAAACTGGGTTTCTTTAAGTTGGTTGGTTACACAAAGTAGGAAATAAAGTGGCTAATATTGGCGTTATAGAAACAAAGCGCTACGTTTTCTTATTAGCCAAGTATCTTACTGAAATTTTGAACAAAATACCGACAAGAATAAGATTGTTTTTATAACATTTAGAAATAAGCTGATTTCTTATGATTTAACGAAAAAAATCTTAACTAAGGGAAACAAATTTTAAATGAAACAAAATATTGGATTTAAAAAGTTAATAAATATTTTTTTTTTATTAAATCTAAATAAAACAAAATACTTAGATGTTTATACTTATGCTTATACTTTGCTTTCGATAATTTTTTTATGCAATCGTTTTTTGTAGATTTATGCGTATTACTTTAGCCCACATTAGTATTTTGTGGGAGTGAACATGAATTCGAATGGTTTTACTGATCATGAAAAAGGTCATATGTGTTCTTCGTAATATTTACAGTTTTTATAAAAAAATAATTTTTTGAAAAGTTTTTTACTTATAAATGTTTTTATTCTGAAGTTTCTATGAAACAAAAGAAAATTTAGACTCACTATATGTGGAGTCTTAAAAACATCCATATAAATACACTTTTTGAAATTTGCTTTCTCATGAATATGAATCAGACAGCTTATATAGACCATTGTTTATATAGAACCCCCAATATATTGTTTTTGTGACAGACCGCTTTATAAATAGTTGTTAAGTTACTCATTTAGCTAATAAAAGAAATCTCCTTGGTTTATATTCGGAATAACACCAATTTAGGTAACTTTTTTTTCCTAACGCTAGATTGTCATTTTGACTGCTTTTTAAGTTTAATTAGAAAAACAATGATGCATATAATGGGCACATTTTTTTTAGAATTTTGTGTCTTTTTGTACAACGTAACTTTTTTATTAATATTTACTAATAACTAAATAATATAAAAAATATTAAATTAATTTAAGCAAATTTCTTTACGCATTACTCTTTTCACAATGCAGTCATTTTGACTGCTTTTGGGCAATCTAGGTATATACTAAGTTGCGGTCTTTCTAGAGTTTAAAACTAACAATTTAAATTACTTTTTTTGACTAGCTAAATTACTAGCTATTACTACTTAAAATTGACTAAATTTTTTTATTTATCGTGTCCATGGACAATTAAATGGCCTCGTGTGCCTTCAAAACAGCATCCGCAACCTCCAATACATCATTACTGTAGAGGATCTCACGAGGCTCTGAAGTCAGTGGCACCATACCAAGTTGTAAAACATATGGGGTAAGGGCTGGGCACTCGAGAATGTGATCTGGGGTAAGTTGGAGTTCTCAGTGAAGTTCTTGCAGGGAATAAAAGTTCTTATTTTGTCGGGAAGAATTTTCATACCTTTAAAGTGGATTGTTCTTAGTCTTGTAATAGTTGATGTTAAGATTCTGGAACAATCAGAGTCAGCAATGAGGGGTTTCCTGAAAATTGACTAACTAAGTTAGCTAAGCGATCTAAAAAGTATGGACTGGTTTAGACATGATTTTTTAGGGGGTGCAGAGTGTAGGATAATTCCTAGTCAAACGAGCAAGGAACAAAGGTTGTGGAAAACTGGTAACTTTTATAGACTGCAAGCGAAGGACTCGGGAAAACAGTAAAATATTCATTAAATTAGGTCTTGCTCGCTAAGTCGAAATTCAGACTCAGCACTATAAAAATTAAACATAAAAACAGTTAACATGAATTGCTTCATTTTACTTAATTTAATTACATATCGTTATTTTTCTTTATCTGAGATAGTTTCATAATTTCGATTTTTTTTTCTACGGATAGTCCCACGGTGGACTGATCTTTGAGACATGGTTCTCAGCATCACTGGCTGCGGTCAGTAAGCGCGTGGGTGAACACTTTCAACAAACTGCGTAGGGACTGAGGGTGCGCGGTATAGATTCTCGTTAAACTGTTCTACCGTAAAGTGCTCGATTTCGCGCAGGTCGTAGGGCTGCCAAAGCAGGGGAGCCATCCCTTCAGCAGAGGATCTTCCTCGAATAAGTTTCCCGGATCATCGCCCATAGCCCATTGTTCAGTTCCAGTGCGGCGTAAATAAAGTGCCTACCTACCTTATTCTACGGATGAAAAATTTTTTTTTTCGATATTTGAACCAGTTAATCAAGCTTTTTGAGAAATAGGATAAGTGGGGATTGAACTTTACTTGTGACTCTGCTTCTGGAACAAATCGGGTACTTCTGGCTGAGGATATTCAAACCTTCTCAATATTCTATCCTTATTTTCTGGAAACAAGACACTGGTCTGACCCCTCCTCCTTCCTCTGGAAGTTACGCGATTTGTCAATAACTACATTTATCCGACAGCTATTTCAAATTATATGCCAAGAGACCTTTCATTATTTTAAACAATTGATTATGTATTATGCTATTTTTTGAATAGTTTTTGTTTTAATGTTTCTGGTGCTATTTTATTCTTCCAAAATTATTACCTCGTTAAATCCCGGTAAAAGTTTCTCTCGGAAAGAATACGTCCTGTATAACATTTGTACCAAAGAAAACATTCAATTTTGCACGTTAAATTCGGAATCTTAATGAATGTAAGAAGCGTGGGTCAATCAATGCAATAGATGAGTGAAATCTACTCAATATAGTTTCTCGGCTAGAACAGTACTTATATTTTCTTTTGTACCGAAACAGGAAGTTATTTGATTTATCAATTTGCAGTTTCTGTATCAACTTCATATTTCTGGCATTTCACATCGTGCTTAGAGCAATTAATGAAGCAGATGAGCGAGGTGAAACTCTGCCAAATAGTATCTCTGCTTAATCAGTATATCTAAACTTCTTGTTTCTGTACAAAAGAAAATATTTATTTGATCTATCAATTTGCAGTTTCTGTATCAACTTCTTATTTCTGGCATTTCACATCGTGCTTAGAGCAATCAATGAAGCAGATGAGCGAGGTGAAACTCTGCCAAATAGTATCTCTGCTTAATCAGTATATCTTAAATATTTTCTTTTGTACCCCAAGTAGCACATATCTCCAATACGATATCGTAAAAACTCAGCTTCGCACATTGCACAATATCGTAGCGAAATATTGTACAATATAAAAATGGACCCCTTTTATAACGTATTTTCAATATAGCAAAAAAGATATTGTCCGATATTGTAAGAGACGTTGCAGAATGTCGGTCGATATTTCTCAGCATTTACAAATGTTGTACTATGCCGACCGACATCGCCAACATGATATTCAGAAAATGAATGCTGTGGAATGCCGACTATCGCCAAAATTACGTTATTTTTGAAAATATTCATGCCTGTTTGTAACCCGGGAAAAGTTGATAACAAAACCGTGCTAGCTTGTTTAAAATTAAATTACCAAAATAATATACAGAAATCTAAAGTTTGTAGCTTATAAGCTTTTCTTTTTCATTGTTTTCCTATAAGCTATCTACTTACCCGCAGGAAAGTCATGCACATATGTTATAACATTTAATAATTTTTTGTGTAGATTTTACTATTATTCTAGAAAATAAGCTAGAAATTAAATAGTTTCGTTACTTTTTTTTTGCTCTATTTCAGGGTACAACCAGACATTCATACTGTGAAGTAATTATAATCTTTTTAGTGATTTGAGCAATAATTTTTATAGCATCGACTTTTTACTTTGTAGATTAAAATTACAATATGTTTAATTTCGAAATATAAACTTTCTTGCTGGGATGTTTAAAACCTGGGATGTTTCCCGTTTATAACCCGGAAAAAGCTGATAACAAAACCATTCTAGCTTGTTTAAAATTAAATTATTTGTTATTACCAAAACTTATAGAATTTTAAAGATTGCAGCTTAGTTATTAATATTTAATAAGTTTGGGTAGGCAGGTATATTTTACTATTATTCTAGAAAATAAGCTAGAAAGTAAACAGTTTTTTTAAGATAATTCTTCTCTTTTTCAGGGTACAAGCTGCCATTTATACTGTGAAATAATTTTAATATTTTAAGTGATTTGTGCAATAAATTTTACAGCATCTATATTTTACTATGTAGATTAAAATTACAATATGTTTAATTTAAAGCGATAAACTTTTTTGCTGTGAAGTTTTAGTATTATATTATCTGTATTTTACTAAAATAGTAAGTATGGAAAACAAAATTCCTTATCTTCAAAGCATCAGGATCGATTTTAAGAAAACTGGTTTTTTAAAAAAAAAGCAATATTTACACTGATATTATCATAACAAAATAACTTTTTCAGATTTAAAAAAGGGTAAGCATGGTACGATTTAATTTACTTATGTCCATTAAAGTGTTGCCAAAATATCTATTAGGGCTTGAGCGGTTGTCAAATGTGTAAATGAAATATAAATTTTATTAAACAGTAAAGAATAATATACTAATTTCTATAATTTATTGTATTCTTTAATACAATCAATTGTTTCTAAAACAAAACAGTTGAGGCAAACTTAGTCTTCCTGCCTTCCCAGTCGTTGGCAGTGGCAAGAACTTCACCAAATTTTCCAGCTTTTTCTAGTCAACTAGCTTCTTTGAACAGTCTGAAGGTAACAGCTGAAAAAAAATAAGACATGAACTGTGGTTAATTTTAATATTTTCAAAATTAAAGATAACAGTTATATTGAAAACATTACATGAACTAAACTAGACATAACACAAGTACTACTAACAGCATTTATACTCATCCCTAGGTTGATAATTCTATTGTATAGAATCAGCTGATTATCTGTTTTCAGAAGCACTGGGCCTGTTTTTATATGGGGGCCTTTTAAGAGTAAGTTTATAACATATGGAAATATTATATTTTATAATATAATAGATGGAAAAAGTTTTTTTTTTTGAATAATTTTTAAAAATTATTTGGTCACCTTTCTATGAGGTGATCCGGGATCCAATCCCAGTATCGGCTGGGATTGGAACCCGGCTGGTCAATATAAATTCCACATCTAACCTGCGCTTACCACAGTGCTGATGAAAAATATCCTCAGTGGTAGATGGATAATGGGTTTGAGTCCTCTTGCTGTCAGGCTTATAGTTGGAAGTTTTTATGGTTTTCCTCTCCATGTAATGCAAATGCAGGTTAGTTCCATCAAAAAGTCCTTCATGAAGGTAACGTTTTTCCAATACTTGATCTAGGAGTCCCCTTGTCTTCTGGATTAGGTTCAAAATTATTACGCTTCATATGTTGAACATTAGTAGTGGTAAACCCAGGAAATTGAGTTGGCTGTACAATGATGTTTATAAAATCAGATACAAAATAACTTACATTTATGCCTTTGTCATTAAGAAAAGACACACCAGTATCAAACAAATATTCAGATATGGGCCTTTCAATTAGAATGAAATTAAAAAAAATGATCCGCGAAATTCCGTTGTTTATATATCGGACACCAAATATAAGTTTATCTATAAGGGAAATGTTTGATGTTAAACCAACAATTCTTTAGTTCTGCCATTATTTTGTTTACTTAATATCACATATTAAAAGTCCAGCATTCTTGACTTTTGACAAGTTAGTGTAGCCTATCTGTGCCTTAACATATTTCCATGCTATATAATGCACGTTTTAGAATACTAAAAAATTTTAAGCCATTTTCAGAACTAAATGCATAGCTACCAGGTTTCGTGATTTTTATTTTTTATTTTTTAAAAAATAAAATTTTTTTGATTTGAATTCAAATACTTTGCAAGAACTTTAATTTATTATTAAAAAACATTATAAATGTTTAATCAAAATTAAATTAATACTAAAACTATATTATAACAATATTTTAGAAGCTCTAACTTACTAAAATAATTTTTCATCATAATACATAGCTTTGAATGCATAGCATCCATTTTGAAACAAATGCATAATTGAAATTTAAAGACTAGATGAAATAGAGAATTTAAAGAATAGTTTAGGGGTCTGTCTAGGTCTTCCTGGGAGGTACTTAATTTGTGAAAATTAAATATTATATAAAAAAATATGGATTTATCATTTCTTCCGTAACATAAAAACAAAATGTTAAGAAAAAGTATTTTGTAAAGGTAGTGCTAAGTGGTAATAAATTTGGCTTGGACACATATTCTTGTTCTTTAACTATTAAAACAAAGTTTCAATTAGTAAAACATTATTTTAATTTAAAATTGAGATCATTTTCTCTTGATTTTTAGTATGGCAAAATAGATGCGTTTTTACAAATGTAGTTTACAAATAATGTGTTTACAAATGTAGTCATTCATTCAATAAATAAATATTTAATCTATGTATTTTTATATTAAAATATTCATTTTTAATCATATCAAAATAGATAAGTTAAGCTAAAAAATTTTTTTTAAAAAATCTATGTACTCATTGGAAATTTTTTTCACAAAATTTCTTTACAGAAAATCTGATAATGTCAAAGATACTAAAATAACATTTTGAGAAAAAATATCAGTTATAAGTCAATAGCTCTACTGCTTCAAATAGACTTTGAAAGGGAAGAATGAAACTATACCAGGAAAAAAACATTCATCAGTCTCCTTTTTTTTCCTTCTATTTTTAACATATTAGGGTAATTTTTTTTTTAATATAACCTCAAGCTTTAGAAATATGCATTTTCCACCAATATAATATAATGTAGATTTTAATTCCATGCTTTTTCAATCGAAAGGTAGAATTTTAATTAACATTTTTTGCATTTTTTTTTCTTTGAAAAAAATTCATGTTTATTAATTATTTTTTACAGTTATGCAAGCCTATATTACGACAGCATTAAATGTGTAATGCTATCAATCTCAAGAATCAAAAGATTTTTAAAAATGTAATTACAAATGTGTTGGAATTTAACACACACCAAGAAATAAAGTAATTTCGTTAACTAAAATTAATTAATGCAGCAATTTATTTAAAATAAATTTCAAAACTAAGAAAAGAAAATAATAAAAGTATCAATAATTTAAAACACTAACTTTTGAACTTTGAAACATACAATGCTATAAAAGTATTAGAGTTTAGAATACAAACTAAGCAAAATAAAACAGGAAGGACCAGGGTAATTAATTTAAGGAATAACTAATCTATTTTAGTGCAAGATGTAAAAAAAAAAGGATGAAAAGTGCTACTCATGAAAAAGTAAAGTCTTATTACAAATTTTAAAATAAAATTACCCAAGATGGTGTCTAACTGTTGAGAGGCTTTCAAAACACTGTTTCCCCTTTCATTCTAATTTACAATACGTCATCGCCAATTCCAAGATGGGGCTGAAGTAAAAGAGCATAGATACTTTTGCCTTTACAGATGGTTTCAAAATAACGTATCTGAGAAAAAATATATATAATGTTTTAATAACCATTACAAAATGTGTCTCATATTTAATCACCAATAAAGACCATACAAGTAAAACAGGCATGGGATTGCTGAAGGAAGGAATTATCTAAATTTTTAATTTTTATACTATATATATTATTTCAGTCACTTAATTCACTAAAAGAGTTCTTGCATGAGTTCTTTACTTTGTATATGATAAGCTTCTAAAGCAATGGCCTTCACATAAATATATATAACATTGCAATATCAGATTGTATGTTTACGAATCCAATTATCATGAATTCTATGTAAAAATTGTGTGCGGAGAAATACCTAAGCCATCAAAACACTTAACACAGTCCTATTTGACTTAAGAATCACATCATAAGTTGAAATATGTTGCAAAGTTGGGACATATTTAGCTATGAATTGCTTTTCATTTTGATATGTACAGGGTATCTGCTACATTTTAGATTTTCAAATCCCTGACTTTCCATCAATAATTCCAAGAAGTTGTCATGACTTACCGAAGTTACTATTTTGTCTGACAAAAACACAACAATAAATTTAAAAAAGCATTATAATAACATTATTTGAAATGATATCCAAAACTGATATACTCTGAATCCTTGAGGCAGAAATTTTTCGAGCTATCTGCGACAAAACTCTAGCACTAATATCTTTTTGCAAGATACTTTTCATAATAATAAACATATATGCTACCAATTTAAAGTAACAAAAGCGCTGTGTTTGCAAAAATTGCAAATCATTAAATCCCCAGTAGTACTTGGCGGGGAAAATAAAAGGATCGACAACAAATTCACAGGAATCGGTCACATCAAATGAGTGTTTTGTTTCTAGATCAGGTTGTTATATAAAAATATAGTTTAAAAAATATCAGATTTAAAAACCATGGAGAAATCAATAGCAATAACTAATAAAATTCAACAGATTTATTGACTTAAATTTTTCAGGATGTTTATTGGGATATTTAAAATCCATGTGAAAATAAACATCAATAACAAAAATACAATAGAAAAAATACATCAATTTATGCTACTATCGGCGTATATTGAGCATTTCAAAAAGTTATTATTTAAATGCATAATTCAAATATAACAGGTAAATTTCTGTCAAAAAATAAATAGAGGTAATTTTTTTTTTTTACTTTTCAAAAGAAAAATCTTTCTGCAAGAACACTGCAAAGTTTAGCAAAAATGTTGCCATGTTACTGCAATTCTGCCACGGGACTCTGAATCTTCTCAGTTATTGATATTAAACTTAAAAATTGAGTAAAGAAGGAGTTGAAGCATTTAAATAGTTGGAAAAAAATACAAAAGCAAATAACTTTTACATAGTTATTTAAAGCTGCTTTTTTTTCTTCTTAAAAGTACGTGTAACATAAAAAGCCTAAACAAGAACTTTATAGACTAAAATAAAAAAAGCAAAATAATTAATAAGATTTTGCAATCACTGAAGTTTAAAAGATAATTCGCTCTAGAAAGGATGTTCTTTCTTTCATTTTTTTTAAAGAACACAATCGAAACATTTTATATTTTAATAAAATATGACTGAGAGTGGATATTTTGTTACAAATTGAGATATTCCGAATGCTGTGAAATTTGGGGGGGGGGATTCAATTTTTAAAAATTAAGATTTTTCTGTGACCTAAATACGTGAGTTTTTTTTAAAAAAATTGTTAAGATCATGACAAATTTTGTTCAATAATGAAATCCATGACATTCCAGGTGTGCAAATACCTTATATGTACTCTAATAAATACATATGTACCCAAAGAATAGTATCAGGAGAGATACCCTATTCTTTGGCAGGAGCATATCGGAGAAACATTGAACAATTTCGTCATATTTCAAGTCTTTCAGACAATTTTTTAGTCTGAGAGAAGCAGACAAATTGTTATAGTGAACAGAACCAATAAAAGTAAACAAACAATAAAAGTAAACAAGATCTTTGGGAAAATCAGAATTGAATAATGTGATATAATTTAATAGTTAACAGAATTTGGACATTAAAAAATGAGGAAATTGGCGTAATTCTGGCAAATATATATAAACGTATCAAAACCCCTTCGGAAATTATGAGTTACTCGATTAATGAGCTATTCAGCTCTGTAAGGGTAAGTAAGATGTAGACACATAATATTTTCACGATTCAATTTTTTTTGTATTTTTAAATATATTTTAAATAAATACATTAAACATAATATCAAATAATAATTAAATATATATATAGAGGGAGCTGCAAATTTGTACGGTTGTTGAGAGAAAAACTTCTTACTAGTAGCAACATTATAGATCTTATTGAATCTTCAGTAGACATATTAAATCAATTTAGTAGACATATTAAATGTTTAATTTCTATTTGTTAGCTCACTTAACTCTTAAATTTTTAATTAGTTTAATTATTTTTAAAAAATATTTTTCATCGAACGTACAAGTTGGCAGGTGTGAAAAAATATAAACATAAGCAAGTGAGAAGGCTTAACACCTCCAAACATACTATAAAATTACGCCACTGTTCGTGAATATGAGAATTAAATAATGTGATATAATTAAATAGTTTAGAAACCTGGACACGAAAAAAGAGGAAATCGATGTAATTCTTGTAATATATAATTATATATATTAAAAACAGCACATACCTGCCAAGATCAGAGAATTCGCTTACTTCAACAAGGTGCATTAATTCATCTTTAGCTGGTTTGAGTTTTCGGGCTCGCTTAATAAAAACAATTTTTATACCACCTACATTATGTACTAAGATATAAATCTTATGAGATGAAATTAGATTAAAATATAAGAAGACAAAATATAAATAGACCGCACGCATAGCGAGCGGACAAGGATAAACAGCATCTTAATGTGTTACGGTTGCGGTTCCGAGTGGTATATCGTAGATTTCAGTATTTAGAGAAAACGATCGATGTTGTGACAAAAACACGATTACAATATTGGTATCAAATATTGTCCAGTTGTTGTTCGGATATCTCTAAATTTATATTTTAAATTTATTTTTTGGAATTATAACAATTTGACATCATTTTTTGTCTTTTAAATGATTAATTTTGATTTAAGAACACAAAGTTTAAAATGAAACGTTTTACAAACAGACTTTAATTGTGAAATAGACGGGAATCGTACTATATCGTGCACACAATGTCAATTTTCGCCAATATTGACAATGTCCGTCGATGTAGACTAAAGCTGCTACAATATCCCTGTGCTACTTGGGACAGAAACA